>JBAMBL010003018.1:0-104327 GCA_037043405.1 Drosophila subquinaria
AGCATAACTTAAAAAAAAGAAATACAAACGATTCCAAAGCAACAACAAACAAACCGAGAACGAGTTCGAAATTCAATTATAGTTTATTAATATGACTTGGGGATTTGTGACATGTGGCCCAAACGAGGCTCTAGTAGTATCAGGTAAATAAAGTTATAAATAGAAGAATTAAAGAAATGTTTGTATGAATTTGCTAATAAAATGGGTTCGGCAGCACCCCCAAATGACGTCACTGCTTATCGATTTTTATGTACAAGCAAATTGCTAGAGTCCGAAGCCGTGCGTGCGCATAAAACGAACGGCGTTGCGTTGCGGCACACTTGTGCAGTTCTGATTTTGTTTTGATTTGCTGTAAACAAAAACTTAAAAATTGTCTTTTTATTTTTTAAAGGATGCTGTTATATGAAGCCCCTTTTGGTTCCAGGCGGTCGCGCCTTTGTCTGGCCATCGATTCAACAAGTACAACGGTATTTAAATCAAATTGACCTTGATAAATGACATCATTTTAATTAATTGCCCTTTTCGCCTTGTAGAATTTCGTTAAACACGATGACGCTACAAGTGGAAAGTCCCTGTGTGTACACCAGCCAAGGCGTGCCAATCTCTGTGACTGGCATTGCCCAGGTCAAGGTGCAGGGACAGAATGAGGATATGCTGCTGACTGCCTGCGAGCAGTTTCTGGGTAAATCGGAGTCGGAGATAAATCACATAGCGCTCGTCACATTGGAGGGCCATCAGCGTGCCATTATGGGATCCATGACCGTGGAGGAGATCTACAAGGATCGCAAGAAGTTCAGCAAGCAGGTTTTTGAAGTGGCATCCAGCGATTTGGCCAACATGGGCATCACTGTGGTGTCTTACACCATCAAGGATTTGCGTGACGAGGAGGTGCGTTACTCCGATTAATTAACTATCGATTATCGATTTGCGATATACATATGTATTGGCGATGGCGCTAAGTTTAAGTTTTAAGGCTCGACATTTATGTTTGAGTAACTAACACATTATATATTTTTGCATGTACATACATACGACTCATTGTTAACCTAACCAGGGCGACTCCAAGGTGCGTATGGATTGTTCCGTGTTTTGGAGTCATCTTAATCCATAACATTGCAATTTCCTTTCGTACGTAAACACGATTCTTTTATTTCTCTATTCTTTTTCTAGGGTTACCTGAAATCTCTGGGCATGGCTCGCACAGCTGAAGTGAAGCGCGACGCTCGAATTGGTGAGGCGGAGGCACGTGCCGAGGCGCACATTAAGGAGGCCATTGCCGAGGAGCAGAGAATGGCTGCCCGTTTCCTGAACGACACTGACATTGCCAAGGCACAGCGTGACTTTGAGCTGAAGAGGGCCGCTTATGATCTCGAGGTGCAGACGAAGAAGGCCGAGGCTGATATGGCATACGAGTTGCAGGCTGCCAAGACCAAGCAGCGCATCAAGGAGGAGCAGATGCAGGTGAAGGTGATTGAACGCACACAGGAGATTGCTGTGCAGGAACAGGAAATCATGCGTCGTGAGAAGGAACTGGACGCCACAGTGCGTTGTCCAGCCGAAGCTGAGAAGTATCGTCTCGAGAAAATTGCCGAGGCCAACAAGCTGCGTGTGGTGATGGAGGCTGAAGCTGAGGCTGAATCCGTAAGATTAATATATTCCGTCTAAGAAATCAATTATCTCAATATTTATACAATTTTGTAGATCAAAATTCGTGGCGAGGCTGAAGCATTTGCCATTGCAGCCAAGGCTAAGGCTGAAGCAGAGCAAATGGCAATGAAAGCCGACGCTTATCGTGAATATCGTGAGGCTGCCATGGTGGAGATGCTCTTGGACACGCTGCCGAAGGTACGCACAGACTTCAACATCCCTTGTAGAACTTGTCTAATTTCTATCTTCTGTTTGCAGGTGGCTGCCGAGGTGGCTGCTCCTCTCTCACAGGCCAGAAAGATCACGATGGTGTCCAGTGGTCAAGGCGATATCGGTGCCGCTAAACTGACCGGCGAGGTGTTGGCCATTGTGAACAAAGTGCCGGAGCTGGTCAAGAATATTACTGGCGTGGATATTGCCAGGGTACGTTCAAATTCAGAATTTATCTAAGCGAAGCTACAGCAAACAAATGCAGCAAATACAAAGCAAAAACAAATGGCAATCAAAAGACTTGGTAGATAAATGTAGCAACGTTATGTGAAGTTCTATGATTACATATGTTTCTTCTACAATGTGACAAGTTCTTGTACATATTTCTATTATTTAAAAACTATTTAATTTTGCGTTTTCTATATATGATTTCGCTTTAATTTGACTTATCTCTTTATTCTTCGTTTCAGTCTGTGCATGCTGGCTAAATGTCCGAATCCAAATTACTCCAAAAACACCACAAAGAATATATATATTTAAACAATACGAAACAAATTCTTCGAAACACTTGAATACTAAGTCGCATTTACTCGTTGTTTTTGGTTCTACACATTTTTGTATGCAACAGTGTATTTTGCACAAATTGTCAAATAACAAAAACATATTTTGTATTCGATATAAGAAAAATAAATAACATGTATTTATGTATGTCTTTATACAAGCGTGAAATAAAGATTTTTCCTTGAACGACAAAAAAAGATTATTTTAACCTTAATCATTTGAATGAGCGCGCCAAACAGTCGAAATGTTTGGCTCCATATAGTAAAAAGTGGCAGTACCGATAGTTGGCGAGAGCTGTATTTTTAAAAATATCGATTTCTTTTACTTTTGTCAAGTCTCAACCCTAATTATCACACGACTCAGCACTTTTCGCCCGTCAAGCTGCCAACTCGTTTGCTTCTGTCCAGTTGGCAGCCCAGCAGATATTTAGCTAAATCATTTGTGATTTTGTACAAGAGTTGTGCTCGTTTTTAAAGACTAATAATTAATTTAAAAAGCGCCAATTTGTATATTTAAGTTGAAAAGTTTTATCACAAATCATTTACCATGGCTGATTCCAAGGGGTAAGTGTAACTCTTGCAAAATGCAGCAATAAAAGAAAGCCGACACTGAGAGCTCGCGATGAGACAGCTTCAATTTCGCGCAGTCATTGGCCCTAGTGAAAAAAGTACTCAAAGGCCACATAAGAAAATTATCTGAAAATGGGATGCATATGCGCGCCATGATATTTGGCAAAAGTAATAGAACTAGCAAAAGAGGCATTTAAATTGTGATTAATAGCAAATTGCATACTGCATAATTTACACATATTCATTCGTCTGTGTTGCGAAACTAGGGCAAGCCAAAGAAAAACGCCATTTGTCCATTTCGTAGTTTTGTTGTTGCAGCCCTTGAAGTTTCTTTGTTGCCCAGGGATTTCCAGTTAGGGTTGAGGGTGAGGGTGTGGGTATTGTTATAGTTGACAATATGTAAATATCCCAGTGAGCCTGGAAAATTATAATGTTCGTCTGAATTAAAAAACGACAACTTTGCGAGGTGTGCATTTCTGTTTTGAGTTAGAAATAGGATAAAAAGGAAAATCCAAACGGGAATTACCCTTTTTCAAAACCAAAATGTCGAGCAACAACAATGAAAACAGTAGCTCGCATTCGCCTCCCGATGCCGGCAATAGTAATAGCAGTGCTAACAACAACGACAACAACAACTATGATGTAGAACATTCCATGCAAGTGGACGCCGACATAACGGACTTTGTGCGCAGCTATCGGAATGAGCAAGATGACAGATTGAAAAAGAAAGAAATTGTTGGGCGTCCAGTGGGACAACAGAGCAGCTTCACTGATAAACGGTGCGCCATGCCTGTCTATCTCTCTTGGCTTGGCTTATTATGCTATTTTAGTGTATTTTGTCGCGTGCTTAACATTGATCTTTGTTTCAGCAGCGATGACCTGGCTACGGCTATTCTGAAGCGTAAGGATCGCCCCAATCGATTGATTGTTGAGGAGGCGCAGAATGACGATAATTCCGTCGTGTCGCTTTCGCAGGTGAGTTCAGTCATCAATGAGGGCCACGTCATCAATTGGATCATTAGCTGTTTTCGAAAAACTATAACCGTATGGGATGCTCTTGTTTTCTGCTTTAGGCGAAAATGGATGAGCTGCAGCTCTTCCGTGGCGACACTGTCATTCTGAAGGGCAAGCGTCGCAAGGAGACCGTTTGCATTGTTCTGTCGGACGAGTCCTGTCCCGACGAGAAGATTCGCATGAATCGTGTGGTGCGCAACAACCTATGTGTCCATTTGTCTGACGTTGTGTCCGTGCAGTCTTGCCCGGATGTTAAGTATGGCAAACGCGTGCGCATCTTGCCCATTGATGACACCACTGAGGGCGTAACTGGCAATCTCTTTGAGATTTACCTGAAACCATATTTCTTGGAGGCCTATCGACCCATTCACATGGGCGACAATTTCATTGTCCGTGCCGCTATGCGTCCCATCGAGTTCAAAGTGGTGCTCACCGATCCTGAGCCGTATTGCATTGTGGCGCCCGAGACGGTGATCTTCTGTGATGGTGATCCCATCAAGCGTGAGGTAAGTTTTCTTCCGCTTTTAAATCTATTGATCAATTTATAGGATATTCGTATTAAGTAACATTTTCAAAAGACATCTTGTGTCCAAGAATCACTATCAATATGTGTTATTTGTATGTTTTGCTGTAGGAGGAAGAGGAGTCTTTGAATGCCGTTGGCTATGATGACATTGGCGGTTGCCGCAAGCAACTGGCCCAGATCAAGGAGATGGTTGAGCTGCCACTGCGTCATCCGTCGCTCTTTAAGGCTATCGGCGTTAAGCCACCTCGTGGCATTCTTATGTACGGTCCTCCTGGTACCGGTAAGACACTGATTGCACGTGCTGTTGCCAATGAGACCGGCGCCTTTTTCTTCTTGATCAACGGACCCGAGATTATGTCCAAGCTGGCCGGCGAATCCGAGTCGAATCTGCGCAAGGCATTCGAGGAGGCCGAAAAGAACTCTCCGGCTATCATTTTCATTGATGAAATTGACGCTATTGCGCCCAAGCGTGACAAGACTCACGGCGAGGTGGAGCGTCGTATTGTTTCGCAGCTGTTGACTCTGATGGACGGCATGAAGAAGAGTTCCCATCTGATTGTCATGGCGGCCACCAATCGCCCCAATTCCATTGATCCGGCGCTGCGTCGCTTTGGTCGTTTCGATCGTGAGATAGATATTGGTATTCCCGATGCCACAGGCCGTTTGGAGGTACTGCGGATACACACCAAGAACATGAAGCTGCACGAGGATGTTGATCTTGAGCAAATTGCGGCCGAGACACACGGTCATGTGGGTGCTGATTTGGCTTCGCTCTGCTCGGAGGCGGCTCTTCAACAAATCCGTGAGAAGATGGATCTGATCGATTTGGAGGATGACAAGATTGATGCCGAGGTGCTGGCCTCTCTGGCCGTCACCATGGAGAACTTCCGCTATGCGATGACCAAATCCAGTCCATCGGCTCTGCGTGAAACGGTTGTGGAGGTGCCCAACACCACCTGGACAGACATTGGCGGTCTGGAGAACGTCAAGAAGGAGTTGCAGGAGCTGGTCCAGTATCCAGTCGAGCATCCCGACAAGTTCCTCAAGTTTGGCATGCAGCCCAGCCGTGGCGTGCTCTTCTACGGCCCACCCGGTTGTGGTAAGACACTGCTGGCCAAGGCAATTGCCAACGAGTGCCAGGCGAACTTCATATCTGTGAAGGGACCCGAGCTGCTCACCATGTGGTTCGGTGAGTCCGAGGCCAATGTGCGCGACATCTTTGACAAGGCACGCTCTGCTGCACCTTGTGTGCTCTTCTTTGACGAGCTGGACTCGATTGCCAAGGCTCGTGGCGGCAACGTGGGCGATGCTGGCGGTGCTGCCGATCGTGTCATCAATCAGATTCTTACCGAGATGGACGGCATGGGTGCCAAGAAGAATGTGTTCATCATTGGCGCCACCAACAGGCCCGACATTATTGATCCGGCCATTTTGCGTCCGGGTCGCTTGGATCAGTTGATCTATATTCCATTGCCCGACGATAAGTCGCGTGAGGCTATTCTAAAGGCCAACTTGCGTAAATCGCCTCTCGGCAAGGAGGTCGACCTAACTTACATTGCCAAGGTAACGCAGGGCTTCTCTGGCGCCGATTTGACTGAGATCTGTCAGCGTGCCTGCAAATTGGCTATTCGCCAGTCCATCGAGGCCGAGATTCGTCGTGAAAAGGACCGTGCCGAGAACCAGAACTCTGCCATGGACGTAAGTTTACTTTGCTCATCAAACTGACTGCAATCTTAATGTTATTTCATTCTCTGCAGATGGATGAGGATGATCCAGTGCCGGAGATAACGCGTGCCCACTTTGAGGAGGCAATGAAGTTTGCTCGGCGTTCCGTGTCGGACAATGACATTCGCAAATATGAAATGTTTGCTCAAACTTTGCAGCAGTCTCGCGGCTTTGGACAGAACTTCAGGTTAGTCCCGCTAAACATGACGTTTCCTTTAAGAGTTTATTCCTAACAGAGATTTCTTTTAATTGATCACAGATTCCCCGGTAACTCCGGCAACACCTCAGGGTCTGGCACGAATATGCCAGTTAACTCGCCAGGCGACAATGGCGATGATGATCTTTACAGTTAGATTTCTAGTTTTACACAAGACAAAAACAATTTTTTAAATGAATTTTTCCTCCTACAAAAAAAAAAGAATTGAACACAAACCGAGCAGCAAAACAATTTTAAACAAACATTTGCAGTCTGGAGGCAATAGCGGCAATCATTAGCAGCACCACCAGCATTAACATCATCATCAGAAGCAGTAGCAGCAGCAGGAGCAACAAAGTAACAGCAGCATTAGAACCATGCATAAGATCAACAACATAAATAATATATAACTTGATAAAATTTTGATTCCAACTATGGATCAGATTGTAATTTATAATTGGCGACTCAAAAAAACAACTGAGAAAAGCAAGAACTAGACTCACTTATCATTCGTGCATTATCGATCGGAGCTGAGCGATCGAAATTGGAGTTCTTTATACATTATATAATGATAATAAACAATACACATATACACATACATATAAAGATAAATACATAAACATATATTAAACACCGTAAAATTATAAGTGTATTTGGAGCTACGTTTTTAAGTGAATAAAAATTATAAAGTCGGATAATGGCTTTTGAAAAAATTAGAAGGGAAATTGATTGATCGTCTATTTTTGTAATGTTGATTCAGCAATGCCGACTCCAGAAAAGTACAAAATTCTTTTCTCAAAACTTTTTTAGTATTCATTAGAGGTTTACGCCGATTGTGTTAACTTCGGCGGCGGCGTAGAGGCCAGAAATAGCCGGCGGCGGCGGCTTAGCCGGCAGAGAGGACCGGCGGCGGCGGCGGCGGCTAAGCCGTCGAATTTGTCGGCGGCGGCGGCGTATATAGTTATTGAATAAAATTTTCCTTTTTTTTTCATTTACTACGGCTCTCGTGTGATTTTGATTTTCCTACAATTTTGTGATCTGAATTTTATTCATGTGTAGTGTATTCATTCACAATATTTAAATTAAATCAAAGTATTTAATAAGTAAATCGGAATAACAAATTTTACGAAAATCAAAATCACACGAGAGCCGTAGTAAATGAAAAAAATTGCATTTGCTCTGCTCTCATCTCGCTCTCAGTTTTTTAGCTACCGCTACGTAGTCGTAGCGCATATAATTTAATTTTTTTGCTATAGCTATAGCATAGTTTTTGACGCGACAAAACTCCGCTCCGAGCAGAGCAAATCCTTTTTTATTTTTCGGCTATGGCTATGCTACGGCTCTGTTCAAATCGAGAGCGGTAGCGAGAGCAATTCGAAATACTACGGAGTAGCGTAGCATTTTCAATCCCTGTTGGCAACTACTAAAAAGTATGAAATAAAACAGCTTGTTATATTTTGTGTTTTTAATCGCTTTTATTAAACTTGTATTCATTCGTCATGTTTGCCTCTGCACTGATTGCGACACAATACCCGGTATCTGATCCTATAACTTATGTAGTTAGTTAGCTATTTACGATATCCATGCCAATTTTTGCTGCGCTTAAATGACAAATTTAAATAAATATTTTGGCATTGGTAAATGAAAAGCAAATAAATTTCAATTTTTGTTTTTTCTTCAGCAGCTTCTGCGGCGTTTTTCAATTGAATATAATTCTCCTTAAATTTATTAACGCCTATTGCAAGTTTCCAATGAAATTTTCTATCGGTTTTTTTTAGCAGTGTCTACACTTTAAATATTCTCATTTAATACATACATACATATTTTTTTGTTTTTACACATACATAATTAAATATGCTTTATGCATAAATTACAACACAACAGTTAAAATACAAATAGTTTCAATTGTAATTTAGCGCGTTTTGAAAATTTTCATTTATTATTTTTTCAACGATTTGTATTGAGCTTTGCTTGTTGTTGCTTTAGTTATAGTTAGTGTGTATGTGTACATGTGAGTGTGCGAGTGTGTGTGTATGGCTGTTGGTGTGCGTGTGTGTGTATGCGTGTTTTGTTGTTTTGTTGTTGGAAGAAAATGGCCAGCACTTTCAGCTTCTTATATAATTATCGTATTTATTTATTTTACGTTTTTGTCTCTTTGCTTTACGTTTTGTTTGATATTTTATATTTTTATGCACGCCTTGTTTTTGAAATGTTTTTCAAGAATTTTGTTGCTTTAAAGTCTTGAACATAGACTAGACACCAATTAGTAGTAGTATGTAGGATTAAACATTATTTGATTTTTTTCTTTTAATATTTTACTAATTTCTTGTTTTGTTTCGTATTATTTTTGTCACGTGTAACAAGTTTTGGTTTTTTCCTCTTTAAATTATGATATTTATGTCGTTATTATTATAAGTAGTTTTTTGTGAACACCTGTCGACTGTTGGTATGCCAGTAAAATTGTTTATATATTCTTTTACATAACAATACTCGTATGTATGTATTATTTTTTTGTTATTGATTAACTGTCTAAGATTTGTTTTAGTTACGCATTTTACAAACAATAAAGTAACGTTTATAAAGTACTGGAGTTTTGGGTTTACCATATTTAAGCTCATTTCAGTTATAAGTATATAAATACAGATACATTTACATGCTCCTCTCTATGTACGTATGTATATATGCTAGAGTATAGAGTATAAAAGGTAGGGAGAGGTGTGGGTCGGGGGACTGGGGGAGTAGGGTTGGGGCAAAACGCATAAATAGTATCTATTAGTTGCTGTTTCTTGAAGTTGCAAACAAAACTCTACTAAGTACACATCTAGGCCTTTGATATTGCTTTGCTTTGCTTTGCTTTGCTTTTCTCTAACTACAATAGAGAAGGACTCGTTATTGAAGCCCGATTATAAACCATGATCAAATACCATATAATAACTGAGCAGATCTGATTATTCGCTTGCGCTTGATATTTCATATTCATATTCAAAGATTTTCTAAGTTGATCCCATGCAACATATATATTGATTGTGCCTTTAGCCTTCTCTTTTGTAGAGCCAATTGAAATTAAAATGGAAATTTAAACAATTTTAAAGTTCTTTAATAATTAAATTTTGCTTATATTGAGATCGATCGTTTTGAGCTGTTTGTTGTTGTTAAACGAGCTGAACATTTTTGAAATAGGTTGACAGTCAAATATATCTGCCCAAAATGTTGAAAGAGCTAGTTACTGGCTCGCTGGAAACCCAAAAACAAAAAGTATCTCGTATTATTTGACGGGTGAGGGTCCATAACATTTCATTAGCGTGTCTCATTTATATAATTCTCTCTTTTTAAACAATTTCAAAATATTTATTTTAAATGTATATGCTGAAACATCAGCTTTTTTAAGTGCTCCTTTTTGTTTTTTCTTATTTCTTGTAGTTTTTTTTTATCGTAAACACTGCAAGCAGTAATTTTACATATAGACTAGTACAATGATTGGTTTTTTACTTTATTTTATAAATAAATTAGATTTGTTTTATGCATATGTGTAGTTTTTTGCCTTTTATAAATATTTGTATTTCTCGTTTTGTAGATATAAACTCTTTGCTTGATGTGTGTTCATTTGCGACTATTTGATATCCTTCTTTTATTATATATGTATATAGTAAACAATAAACATGTTTGTGGTTGTTGTTTCGATTATTAAACTTATTTCAAGTAGGCCAAACGAGTTTTTTGTATAGTTTTTGCTTCTATATTGTGCTAAATTATGCGTAAATCAATTGATAACAAATTAGTATTATGATATATTAATAATAATAATAAAAGTAAAAAAAACAAGACTATTAACTACGCACTTAACATTTCTTTTGAGCGAATGACACACAAAAAAATTACTTCTCTTTGTTACTTTTATTTTCCTGCCCAATCTATTTCTTCTCTGGGTATTTTTCTCGTTTTCTTTTGTTTTCTTTTTGTTTCAATTAAATACATTAAATTACAATTGCTAATACATACAATACAATATATCTTTTATTTTTTTTTATTTTTTTTGCTTTTGTGCAGCATCAACTTCTCTTTATCATTACCATTAGTTTTTATCATTATCGTGTTATATTATCGTTATCATTGTTTTTGAATTTCTTTATCCAGCCTCAGCTTAAACATATTTTTAAATCAAATATTAGTGTGTGTCTGTTGAGTGTGTATGTGTGTGTGTTTGGTTTGCGCTTGTTGTGCCTTCTGCTGTTGATGCTGTATTTATGCCTTCGTTTAATTGTGTAGAGTCCTAATAACCCATTAGCCTGGTTGTTGTTGTTGTTTTTCTTGTTGTTGTTGTAGCTGCCGCTGCTCATGCTGTTGTTGCGGTTGTTGTGGCGTTTTGTTGTTCAGACTTTTTATCGTGTATCGGTGATATTATTTTTGCTGCCAAATATCTTCACCAGTTGCGACTCGTAATCGTCAATGTTGCGCTTCATAATGTCCATGCAGGGTCCAAGCAGACGCTCAAATGCTCTCACATCGAGAACTAGCAAGCAAAGTGAATAAATTGACAATTAAAATCAGATAAAATACATAGGACAAGATACACATTTAATGAATTCTAGGAAGATAAAACATAAAACATGCCTTAGGTTTATTTAACTTGCATTTAATAATAATTACAATTTAAAATATGTATTAGTAAACGTGACAGAAAATTAGCATTGCATCCAATTCCCAGAGACCAGTCGATTACCCAAAAGATTCGTACTCCCATTTAAGGTTGAACCCGTTTCCCAACCACAGGCGCCTCAACTCATAAATAATTTGTGGAGCTGCGCTTACCATTCGCAAATGATACGTAATTTTTGCTCACTTTATTTTCGGACGAGGGGGTAGAGGATTTTCAGTTTTGTCTGTGTCGGCAGCAGACATTAATCTGTGGGTTAGGCTTAACGTTGCGTATACGTGATATTCGTGTACTGCAATGCTTATGTGCATGTGTATGTGTACTTGTGTGTGTAAGAATTTTTTTAAGAAAAAACTGCACGTCAATTGAATATTTACTTAGCAACTGTTAAATTTTTAATCATGTCTCTGAATGTACAATAAATTTATGGCATTTTAACGAAATTAAAGTAAAGTTAAATGAAAAAAAATTATAAAATAATATGCATTAATATTGATGCCTTCAGTGGAGATGCTACTTGCTAAGCACATTCATATTCGTTATTATCAAACTTGTCATTTTGATAATCCCATTCACAGATTAGTATTTCGTCGAGCCATTTCAGTGAACATTTGCTCGTACATCAATATATTGCGCTTGAGGACATCGGTAAGGAAGCCCAGGATTCGTTCAAAGGCATCCGTGTCTAGGACTGGACGGAACTCAATTAAAGCTACATTTAACAACAATCTAATTGAAGTGTGTCTAAAGAATATAGAATTTATACCAAAGGCTGCAAAGCAAATTACAAATTACAAATAGAAAATAATTAAGAATTTTTTTTGAATTAATTTTAGGTGAAGAAAATAAAATAATATTGCTGTAAAAAAAAGGGCTTTGCAGCCTTGGTTTCTAAAACTCTCTCTAAGCTAGCAGATTTATCTACAGGGTATCTACAGCGCCTGCAGGCTGTCGAAGTAGGCACGCAGGTCCAGCTCCAAATAGCGATAGTCCCGTATGCCGCGCTGCAGGAGGCGACTGCACCGACCCAAAAGTCGCTCAAAGCAAACAACATCTAAAACTAAATACACAAATCACAACACAACATACAAACACACACAAAACACAACACAGAAAACACACAACACAGTGCAAAATGAACGTCAAAGTAAGTGCATAAATAAATTAGATGAAACAAAAGAAGAAAAAACAATAAACAAAAGCATTAAAAGTGCTGGCTAAGATTTGGGCCATGCCCATAAGCGAATCATTTAAAAGGTTTTCGTTGTTCGATTCGGTTTGGCTATATTGCGGGAGGAATGAAGGGGCTTAGGGTAAGTTGACTTACATGCGAGCTTAACGACGCCGCCCGTAGCGTAAACTGAAGCAGCACGTGGTCGATGTGTCACCAGCGCCAGTTCACCAAAGTATTGGCCCTTGCCCAGCTTGGAAATCTCAATTTCCGAATCGTCCTGATCCATGCGCACCGACACGGTGCCCTCCTCAATGAAGTACATGCCATCGGCGGCATCACCTGTTGTGGAATCAACACAATCACAGGCTGATCAATAGCTGCAATTTGAGTGGAACTTACCCTGCTTAATGATACGTTCACCATCCTCGTAGGTCTTTGAGACCAAAGCATCGGCCAGATTCATGCGTTCGTAATTCTGTAAGAGATTGAGGAATGCATATATTCAATAATTGAGTTTTAAGTTGGAGTCATTGCCTCACCTGTAGCGCCTTTAGCATGGGCACACTGTTCAGCAGCTCCTCGTACATTTTTCGCTTCTTGAATGCCGACTTAAGCAAGATGCGTCGGAATGTCTGACGGTCCATGGCCCAGAGTAGACCATTTGTTTCCGCCTGAACGGTTGCCGCTCTTCATGGAAATAAAGAATATACAGTTAATTGAGTGATGTAAATCTACATAGAAAAATCGACACGTCACTCGCGAACTCGATAATTTATTTGACTATAAACCAAGTTAATTAAATAAATTTTCATAAAAAGTCGACAATTCACAGCAGAATTAAGTTCACTAAGCTTTGATGTGAGGATTCCATAAAATGTTAAAGCTTTAGAATTACAATTTTGAGTTATCGGAAAAAACTTTTTCTTTACATTCTGGCGAAAAAATATTATTTTAACGAAATTAATAATATTTAAATGCAGATTGCTAATTGCTCAGAAGAAACCATGATCAAAATGACAGTCTGTGTGAAAAATCTTCAAAGTTATAGCAAGGTTATGAAAGTTAGAATTTTATTTGATCTTCGTCCTATTAGCCTACGAGTTTTTTTTTTTTAATTGTTAATAATACAATTTGATATAGCGGTAATATTTGAGATATAACGAAAAGTTGAATCATTTTCTTGTCGATTCTAGAATTTCCATACTAAAATCAATTTAGTACATTTTGGATATATGTACATCTCTACAGCTAACAAATGATATGCAATTCATATAAACTAAATAAAAATTCTTTATTTGTATAATTTTCAACCCAAATTTTTCAAATTTTAATAAATCCTAGCCTATCTATCCTTAATTCAACAAATCCTAGATTTATCTAAATTTAATAGATTTTTAAGTGGAATATCATTATGATCGTCGTTTCGCATTTAAATTCATTCTACAAGTTATTTTCTAATTCCTTTAAATAGTTTGTTCCCAAAATGATTACTTTTGTTTCGCAATGTGTTTTTTTTTTAAAAGAAAACACAAATTATTAAATTTTACATTAATTTTTACATTTCATTAAATTTTACATTAAATTATGTTTTATTCCCTTAATTTTTGTTAAACAATTTCTATTTGCATAAACTGAAAGTTTTCCATTGAAATAAATTTTCCCCATTTTGTTCGACTCTATTAATAAGTAAAAATGCGAAATCTTTCAAGTGTCGAATTGAGATCGATAAATTAACACGTTTCCTGAGCAGAAGACGACATCAATTATTGACTAATCAACTGAATAAAGTACTCGTATATGATCCGAAGACTGTGACGCTTATGCGTATTTATGTAGATACTTATATCTAGGCTTATTCTCACCTGGGCATATTGTAAAGCAGCGCTAATTCACCAAATAATCCAGTATGATTGTAGGTGCTAATGTGTTTGTCATTAATATAGACTTTGTAGACGCCACTGTGGAAATGGGAAATTAAGCGTGAATTGCGTAAACATTGCGGCAAATGTGGAATAAATGTAAATTAATTGCGCATACGCAGTGTGCGAAAATAATGTTGCCTACTTGAAAGGGGACCGTCCACATGGCGTATGCGCAATTTGCGGAGCATTGTTCTACTTGACACTTACGATTCAATAACGTAAAAGTTATCGCCATCATCACCCTGGCGTATGATATAATCGCCCGGTTGCACTTTACGCTCGAACATCGCATCCAGCACTTGGTTCATCTATTTTGGTACAAATGTTAAAGGCCAAAAGGCATTTAGTATAAGCAGGATAATATACAGTTACAGTCACATTACACACACGAACAAGCAACCGCAAAAACAAACGTGATTCGGCTTTTGCGGTTGTCTGAGTGTTTTGACTGGTATCCACAAGACAGATGCTACAAATTTATGAGCTGAACGCACCTGTTCCTTCTCCAGTGAACGGAAGAGCAGCACATTCTTCACCGACTCGATGAGACGTGCCCGCTGTTCATCTGTCTTGGGGAATATGGCAGTGGCGCCCTCATCATCGTCGTCCGCCTCCGGATCGTATGCCTCCGCGAAAACTGATTTGCGACGTGAGCCTTGTACCATTGGTGGTTCCGCTGAAATTGTATAGTAAGAACAGAGAACAACAATTAGCTATTAATACTCTTTATGCTTTAATTTAATAATCAAATTTCGGTTTCAGCATAAATATGTTACAATTGTACCACTAATATTTTTATGAATTTTTATTTTAAATTTTTATGAAAATTTAAATACAAATACTTTAAATTTTTAAAGTACCTCATAGTCAATTGCTCTTAATTGACGTTAAATAAATAATTAAAAAGGGTGTAAATTGCGGTATATATGTTAGTTACAGTCACAAAGACGACCCGGCCACAGTGCTAATTCGATAAAATTAAATCAGAATCGGGTTCTTTTCGTTATTTTCCCCAAATAAACTCAATGTCAATTTATGACTCGACATGGAGTTGTTGTGAAACCAACCCTGTAGCTGCCCATCTCTGATTTAGATAATCTCTCTTAATATTTTTAGTTAATTATGAAAAAGGCTTTAATTCATTTTTGTTGTGAGTTTATCAGAAAATGAAATTTAATTTAATTAAATTGTACGCTAATCTTTCTAGTTAGCGCAGCTTAATTAAGCTTTTTAATAGAGAAAGTCAAAGCGTTTGTGGAATGTGCCTAATTAATGAAAATGGGCAATTCATTTGCTGTCTGGGCTTGGCTACGAGTGTGACTCTATTGAGGACAATGTCCTGACAGCCCAGTTGGCTTTTATGTGTGCGCACATTAGCTTAAGTGCCCACAAATGGAGTAGATGCTTACTTAGTAGGTGTTCCACTTTTTAGTTTTATGGTACACATTAAATGCAATTCAGGGAACAGACATACATACGTACATACAGATAGATAGTTGGACAGATGGATGATGATCGGATCTGCTGACGGATGCAGTTTTTAGTTCAAATCATTAGCAGCATCTTGTGGGTACTCATCATCATAATTCATAATGCATTACGTCAACAGACATTGAGATACATATGTGAATTTTGTGTTTTGTGATCCAGCTGCAGCGTCAAATTGCAGCAGCAGCA
This sequence comes from Drosophila subquinaria, assembly GCA_037043405.1. Classification (NCBI taxonomy): domain Eukaryota; kingdom Metazoa; phylum Arthropoda; class Insecta; order Diptera; family Drosophilidae; genus Drosophila; species Drosophila subquinaria. The sequence goes on from JBAMBL010003018.1 coordinate 15,876, forward strand.
ACAACGAACGTCTCAGCAAATCGAATCTAAACGAGTACGAGACATTTAAGCGAAATGAAATGCACTCTCGCAATGTAAATAGAAATGAAGCGCAAACAAACGGACAGACAGACAGACGGGGAGAGGCAATGCAATGAGTCCAGCTGCCCACACATCTAGTTTGTGTGCTCAAAACTATCTGCATATAGATAGACAGATATAGATACGTACATGCCAACTTGTAGATACAAGATACGGGAGGACGATAGGAATGCAAATCGTATCTGCAGTTGCAATACGAGTATTTGTGCCCGAATGGCACTTTTAATGCCCAATTCTGGGCTACTTCTTAAACTTTGATAAAACAACAATAACGACAACAACAGCAACGAGTCATGTTTGCAATTCATCATCGAATGGATAGACAAACAATTGAATTAGTTAACCTATGGCAATAATAATGCATTTCTCTCACATTGCATATATTAGGCTTGTTATAAGTATCTTTCAGTTTGTTTTTCTCACATCTGCATCTGTATCTGTAGTCGTATCTGTATCTGTATCTGTATCTATATCTGTATCCATTGGTGTATCTGTGACATGCTCTGTCCAAAATGTGATATTTTATGGTGCTGTTTTTGTTTGTTAGTAATCATATTTGGCATGTCGTTACGAGTATTGGTTTTTGTTTTTGCTTACCGGCCAATAAATTGCTAGACACTTGCGTAGACATTGCACTGTAATTTTTGTTGGTGCTTTAATATTAAGTATTTAAAGTTATAGTTTCAGCTGCAGCTTGTTGCAATCTTTTTATGTTTGATTTTTGTTTAAACAATTTTCTGAGCAACGAACAAAATGCGAACCTGTTATGTACAAACACGTTTCAAAACTCAAGGTAAAAACTCCGATACGCACATGCGAGTTTTAAAGATTACGCCCGTCACACGCTGCGTATGCGTTATAAATATTTATGCACTCGACTTTAACTTTGAGGCAGAGAATCAAGAAATCTGAAAATCGCTACGTTTCACACCTTGCACTTCACGCTTCGATTTATCATCAAAATACAAAAGAGAAAAAACAAATGGAAAAAATTGAAAATGTAAACTGTTTGCATTGCCGTTCGTTAAAGTCGCGTCAAGTGTGGCACTTGCCACATTGATGATGCAATTACACACACAATCAGACACGCACACACACTGCTGCGACTAGTGTGCGATATCCTTCAGCTTAAGCTGTTAAAAAGGACGACTATTTATTTCAGCTCGCAATGCGACAGACCGACAGACGGACAGGATGCAAGGACAAGGATACGTTCTACGTCTATCCATGGAATATATAGTATGTGTGTGATGTGCAACCGTCTTGTGGTTGAACTGTTAATACATTTCATTCGATTTACTCGCCATTCATCAAAGGCCACACAAAAGCCTTGTGCTTGTGGTTTGCCTTATCAAATGCAGCGAATTTCCTGCTGATTGCTGTTAATTAATTAAGTGGTTTAACCAAACGCTAATTGATTTGCGCAATAGGCAAATGATTATGTACAATAAACACATTGATTGATTAGGACTCATGTTACATTTGCAATAGATTATAATTACGACTTTAAGATCTCTCAAATAAGTTGTGAAATAAGTGAATTTATTTAATTCATGAACAAATAGACAAACTAAACAAAGTTTACCCGTCTTAGTCAATAATTTTAATTTTTAAATGCACTGAATATTGGCAACAAGATTGAAAGTTATATTTAAACTCTATTGTATGTCATGTCTATTGTTAAGCAGTAAAATTGGCACATGGATTATCACTCAAGTATTCGTAATTGATTTATTAATGCATCCCAATGCTCTGCTCTAGACTTCTGTGTGTGAAGTGAACTCTAGAGATTGATGAATTATTTAGTGCAATACTGTCTCAGTTTATCAATTAGTTTAGAGTGTTGGCGATTTAGTAACTTTTACACAAATTGTAAACAATTTTCCAGCAATTTGTGCACTTTTTAATAAATATGGTTTTATAGTGGAACATAAGTATTTAAATTTATTTGAATATGGTTTTGAATGCAAGCACACACACGCAGAGTAAACAAACTCATACACACAGGAGAGAAATTTAATTAAAAATGGCAAATAAAAGTTGACTGCATTAATTTCATTAGCAGAAGCAGGCGACGTTGACGCGAATGAGACGCGGTTCAGGCCAACTGTCAGTGTTAATGGTACGATGAAGATAATGATAATGAAGATGACGATGATGATGTTCACAACGCGGCACGACGAGTTGAAAGAATAAATGACTGACTATCTGACTGTCTGTTTGTCTGCCTGTCGATTTGTGTTCTTTCCTGTTAACGGAGTGACGTCTGAGCTGCGACTAAAGCCGCTGATGGAGCCACAGCATCCTTTGAGCAGGAAAATGGTCGACACAAAACGACAAACCGAAGCGGAAATAGTGCCTGTACCCGTAAGTAGGCAACGGCACAAGAGACTCAGCTGTCACTATACCAATCTGTGTGTGTGTGTGAGTGTCTCTGTGTGTGTGAATAGAACTCACACATAGACATCTCTTGTCTGTCGACGAGCATAAATAGAGCTAGAGGACTGAGCGCAGCGCTTTGTCTCGATTAACATGAACATTCTTCTTTTTTTTGTTTTTATATTTATCATTAAGCGCAACAGGAGGCGCACAATTCACACAAACACGCGCACACACACACACACACATATTCACACACTCATGGCCAGAAATTTCCGTGAGCTTTCTGCTGCAAACGCCGCTGGCATGTCAATAATGTTTGAAATGTAACTGCCAGCTATAGCCCATGTCAGCGGGCGTGGCACTGTGGCATAATCCCTAACCGCCCCAACGCCCGCATTTGCCTTTATCCCCTCCCCTGTCCTCTTCTACTAGACTCCTCTTGCCCTCCTGCCCACTTTGTGCCAGTTGAAGCGTAAGCCAGGCAGGAAAACTGCGAAGCTGCTGTTCATTGGCATGCTTCAATGGACGCCCATTGCTTTAACCCGTCTCCTTCCTCTCATCTCCCTTCTTACATTCCTTCATTCTCTCGATCTCATTCGCTCTCTCTCTCTCTCTTTCTCTCTCTGACGCTGTACAAGTCGGTTAGCTTGCTGCAGACTTTTTTGTGGCCAACATGAGCGTTAATAAAATGTACAACATGCTCACCGTTCACACACACATACACACACACAACCCCACACAACCCCACACTCTCACATACACGTTGGCACACCTTATTACGCCACATTTTGGCACCCACAAAAATTGCTGTGCGTGCCACACGGCGTATGCTTAATATTCTACATTTTGCCGAGCTGCTTCGCTTTTTATTTTGAATATACGCTTAAAGCAATTTTAAATAAAGCCAAACAAGCTGACCATAAATAGACATCAAAGCTGACAATCGTTGCAAGGGGGGGGGGGGGGGGGGTGTGGCATACACACACACACTCTCACACACACACACACACACAGTCAGTTGAGCTATGTGCTATTTGCGCGCTTCTTTCGCTCAGATGAACTGGCTTCAAACCTTTGAGGGCTTCACTGAACAAAGCCAAAGATAATTTGTGGCTCCAGGTCGATTCGTGGTACAGCAATGCAATGCAAATAAAACAAAAATGAATGACTATTTTCGGCACTACGAAGATTTGACACCCTTATTTATTAGTTTAGTTTATTTAATTGGCTACTGATTCTTCCTATGACAGCTGTGTATTTGATATAGAAGTACGATTTTAGTCAATGACTAACAAATACACAATTTTTGAGAAGCAACAAAAGTATTCAATTATAGCTATGTAAGACAGATAGAGATGGTTGAGATATCTCAAAAAACAAAAATAGTTTTCATACTTCATGTTGATTTTGGCTCGACCTTTTCTACGACTACTATATGATATTGTGATTCAATCCGTTAAAATACTTTTTGAAGAGTTTTGATAGAAACAGACAGACATTGGTATATCAACTCAGCTCGCAGTCTTGTTTAAGATCATGGATATTTTAATGCGACACATGCTTCGTGCCAAAATTAAAATACCCTATGCAAGGGTCTGAAAAGGTCAATGCGACTGTCTAATAGTGAGACGAGACGCTTCAAACTTTAATTAAAGGCCAGGCCCCACAAAAAGGGAGAGAGTGGGCAAAAAGGGGGATGGAAGTCTTCCTTGTTGCCTGTTTACTCAGTGCTCGAGCTGTGTGCGCAATTAATAGATTTTTAATGACAAACGCAATATAGAAAGAAGGATACAGGAAACAGAGGATACTGAGAAAGGGTAAGAGAGTGAGAGAGGAGTATTGAAAGAGAGGAGAAGCAACATTTTCTCACTTGACACGACGTCCCTTGAGTTTGCTGCGTGTTTGATTAACCGGAAGATAAACACGCAAGGCAGCCTCCGCACAATGCATGTAAACAGACAGAGACAAAAAACGAGTGAGAGTGCGAGTGTGAGTGCGAGTGACTAAGCGTATAAAAGAACTTGGCGACCTGCTAGTCCTGGTCTTCATCCTGGTCCTGGTCCTGCTAACCTGACAGCTTTATCAACATTATTATTTAATTTGCTGTGCGCCGCCGGTCGAAGATGTATGACCCCAAGATGCATGGATGGCCCGGGATGCGTGACCAGCTGCCGCTAATTGTCTGCACACGTGCACCGCATTATCAGAAATAATGAGACACAGTAACAATTTCACTCACACACATTGAAGTTTGCTACACTCGCAAACTTTGTGCAGCAGCCCGAAAAACTTTTCAATTCGCAACCGCAAATAAAATACTTTATACCTATGTTTCCCTTTTTTTTGTTTTGGACTTTTTACATTTTCAGTTTTTATTATAACTAGAATTTAGTGCGAGTTTTAGGCCAAATCTGGTTTTGGACCGAGACCTTCAGCGCTTATTTATGCGTATTGCGCATACGCTCCATTTGACGTCAAATTGCATGACGGCAATAACAAAAAGTTAAAAGCTAAAAATATACGAAAATGTACGAAAACAGAAAAGAAAAAAAAGGAACTGCAGTACGCAGTTAAAGCAATTAAAGCAATGCCTGAAATGTGACGCACAAACGTGACAGCCTGTGAAAGGAATTGTTATTGTTGCCAGGACACGCAATGCTCCTATTGCTCATTTTCAGACATAAGCTATTGATTTTCTTACTAGGAAAATATTAATAGGCTGTTCAAAATATTACCCCATTTACCATTTACTCTGAGCAAATATGTACATAATTTCACATGATATTACCAATAGAATATGTAACACATTTAACAGCTTTAGGCCCGTTTTTTCAATGTCTAAATAAGGTATTTGATAACTTTTGAAAAGATAATTTAATATGTTGATATAGACTTTATATGTACATTGAAAAAAGTCCATTAAAATAATGGGAAATGAGCGCAATTTTTAAATTATTTTTTTTTTTGTTTTCCCGATACCTTACGAAAAGCTTTCACCATACTTATATATAACTAATTTTAATACTAATATTGGTAGTACTAATATTTAAACATAGAATAATGATAATACTATTACTAACATAAATATTTATAGTAATTGATCAGATTGGGTTTTATTGGTCTTCCCTAAGCCAAGCAACAAATATTGGTTCATCTAATAACATTTTGAATTCCACGGACTTTAATACCGATAAATACTGAATTTTTCTTCTTTTTAGTTTTAGTTTAAATTGTTGTTTGAAAATTATTTTAATCTTGTTGATATTATATGATATCCAACTTAACAGTAGGAATAAATAAATAAATAAACTCGGAAAACATTGATTAATACAACTACTCTTAAGAATCGGAACTTAATAATCAAATGAAGTCGTTGCACATCGTTAAATCGATCTAAATTCATTATTTTTTTGTTACTTACCGTCGCCATCTTGTGAATTGATGCTCTGCTGGTCATCAGCAATGTCGCTAGTGGCTGTGGCTGGGCGGTGAGCCTGTAGCTTGTTAAAGTATTCGGCGGCAAAGTCAATTAGGTCCGAGGGCTGTTCGACCAGATATGCGATGGAGAACTGCAGTAGCACCTCCTTCAGTTCGTCAGGCACCTGAATGCGTCGACTTGAATCGCTAGACATATTTGTATTTGTGCTGTCATCGAAAGAGGAAAAGAAAAAGAGACCGGAAACCATAATCAAATTATTATGTGACATAGAAATAATGATAAATGACAATATTACTATTTCTATAATTATATACACGTCAGCAGTTATTTATAGACTTTTATCAGCTAATATCATTTATGAGTAGCTATAAAATTAGGCTGATGGCTTTGCAATCAATTCAAATTCTCAAAAATTCAAGCTAAATATAAATCGATTCATGGGAAATTTAAATGCAAGTGATAAGGGGCGAGGGATATTTGCAGATATTTAGTGGAAATCACATTGCCCCGAAAGTGTAGCGTGTCAAGTGTAGGCCATGGAAATGTCGCTCAGCGATTTCCAAAACAATTTACAACTAATTGCAACAGAGACATGAAATCAAGTGAACAGAATTTCAGTGAAGTGTTTTTCAGACCTGCGACTGACATTTGACATAAGCGCACACAGCACGAGATGATCATAATTCATATTTGTGCACTAGTCGACTAGTGACTGGATGAGCTGCTGCTGACCCCACAGCACTTCCCTCCTCCCGTCTCCCTCCTCTCTGTCCCACTTGTCCCACACTCTGTGGACTTTTCAGTCATTTGTCAGCGCGTGCGTCTGACCTCGAACCACAGTTGACTGTCCCGCTGGCAGCTATTGGTCATTTTTAGGCTGCCCGGGGGAGCTATTGCCAACACCGACACCAACAACAACACGAACACGAACACCTCATCAACAACAATACAAATGTAAACACAGCGATAGCAAACAACCTTACCATAACTGTAACTAGCTCTCATTCAGCTGAGTATCATTCGCGTCATCGTTTGGCGCGTGATTCAACGTTGCACAATTTTAATTTTTCATTTTAATTTTCGCCTTTTTTTATTATATTATTTATTTTAAATTTTTATTTCACTTTTTCACATTTGTCGCCGGGTTGTTGCGTTCGTAGAAAACGCTGAACGTGAGCTTCATGCTAATTTACTGTTTGCAGCGGGGCGCCAAAATTACACTCATGCATATTGCATGCACATACGTACAGATACAGATACATATACAAATGTACATATACACAGCTATGTATTTATTTATGCAGTACAGTAAGTACGTAGTATGCATAATTTGCACTTCTTAACGTACAGCACATAATATACTCGCAGTTTACACGCTCATACCTAAAAGATACACACACACACACACACACACACACACACACACTCAATTTCTTAAAGTTAAAATTAAGTACAATTTGTTGTGTCTTGTGTTTACATTTCTGTGGCATTGACAAATATTTTGAATTATAAGTAGCTTTATTGATTAGCTTACGGGGTACTAAGAATGGTTTTTAAACAAATGTTTACCGATTCTCTGATTGCGCTATTAACAATAAATTGGTATTGTATTTATTGTTAAGTATATTTAAAATGCATAGCAATTTCTAGCGTATCTATTGAGTCAAATTTTTTCGTTTTATTTTATTTTCAATATATTTGGTTGAAATTGGCTCAAAACTTGAAGTGGAGTCTATTTTAGGTATTACAAATTTCATGTATAATATTAATAATATTTCGGAAAATAAATGCAATTGTCTTATTCATTAAAACATACATAGTGATGATCAGTTACAAAAAATCTTATGACTCGATATAGAATTAAGGTTTTAATATTTGCTAGTCTGAACTCATTTGCATTATTTATATTTGATGCAAATAGATTCAGACTAGCAAATTATAAAACCTTAATTGATTCCATTAATTTCACTTTAGTTGCTTCATTATTAAACTGCAGCAAAGTTCGCTGCTTTAAGCAACAAACGCTTACATACATATACAAATTCTAGACTGACTCTGTTGCAATGAAATTGGCCTCTTTGCTCTCTGCTTTCTTCCCCCACGCAAATATTGCACACTTTGCGCATACTTCACGTCGCAACGTCACAGGAGGTTGAAGAGGAACTTTGGGGAACAACTTCATTTAAAATCCAGCGCATAAATATTTATAAGTTTACGCCAAATATGCGTAATTATGTAAATTGTGCATTGAGCTACAGTTATTGTTATAGCAAACTACCCCCTCGAGCAACACTCGCTTCCAATGCCCACGTCTAGGGTGCTTCCTGCCTCGCTGCCACGATTCTTGTTGCAAAGTTACCCGCAACATTTTAAGTATTTGTCGTAATTTTGGAAATTAATTTTTGCCTTGGCTGGCGGGCGCATTTAAAGGAGCAGTTGTTACAGCATTATTGTTGTTGTGGCTCAACACACAAACACACACACAACAGTCTTGTTTTGAGCCAAGTTTTTCAATTAAGTTCATTAATATTCAACTTGGCCTGCGGACAGAGAGCGACGAATAAATAAATATTAAAATCAAAATTACAAACTAATAAAGGCTGCCACCAGCCTGTGGCCTATAGTGGGCGTGTTTGTGTTCGCCCAACTGCCAATTGTTAGTTGCCAATTGCCACTTGACAGTTAAATGGCTCGGTCCCATGTCCTGCACTAAGTGAAAGACTAAGTGCTGCAACAACCCACGACAACGACCACGCCCATTTCAACTCATGCATAATAAATGCGAAAATTGCTTTGTTTCGCTTTCTTCATTTGGAATTAATTCAAGCTCAGAGTAAAGATTAATTTGCTTGTTAAGTAATTGAAAAAATAATATGAAAATACACTCATTTAGATAATAGAATGATGTTTTTTAGCTGTCTGTTTAAAGTCTGTTTGCATTTCTCACCTGGCCATAGAGATCTTATCGATAGGCGCAGTAAGTAAAAAAAATGCACGATTGAGAGAGAAAAACTATTTGCGACTACTATTGGTTGCCGTTGCCGTTGCCATCGACGAGGCGTCCAATTAGTGGGTCAAGGTGGTTTACTCGGCGTACTCGTAATACGCAACGCAGTGCAGTGCAGTGCATAAATAAATTACATACTTTGAAAGCAACAACTTAAAATAGCGCACAACCAGCGACAGACTAATCGACGGGTAGATAGACAGACAGACAGATTGACCGACAGACTGTAACTGCGTGAGTTGTTCGATCGAAACTCGAGTGTCATTCAGTTGTGCTGAAAGTTAAGAGACTGCAACAGACACAGAATATGCTGGCAAACACCACATGCAGCCACCAAGCACAACCACCACGCACAACCACTAGATACAGTTCAATCAGCGGATCAAGGGGAGGTGACTCGCTAGACAAACAAAATACCAACTGAAAGAAACTTAAGCCATTTTCATTTCCTTACAATTTCCGTTGCTAGTTCCGCAGCGACAAGAAGCAAATACAGTTGAGAGATGGTGGAGAAATGGTGGATGCCAAGCAGCATGAAGTCAAGTTGCAGATACGTTACCGAGCATTTAGTATACCCGGCGTATACGCAATGTCAGCTCACAAGACACCTTAATTGTTGACAATTGCAGTTGCTGACAAATTTCAATTTCAGCTGACATCTTTCTCTAGAGAAGCATTGTGTTTAATTTGAGATAATATTTAAACAATTTTAATTTAATGGTGTACTACAACGAAATGCATTTCACCCCGATTTTGACCCGCTTGCAGGTTGAATTTTCCGAGAACAGTACTTAAGAAATAAATGGAAGCTGTTGGGAAAATCTTAGCCATCTAGCTTTTACCGTTTGGGCTGTGCTTGGATGAACAAACAGCAGTCAGGACTAAGAAATCATAGTATTTAATGTATTTATCTAAATGCATACAGCCTGTCAAGTTATTGTTTGACAAAATGAATCAAGAAAATTTAAAATTTAATTTCATTGTTGCGAAATAAATACATGTATATTAGGGTGTCCCTTATTTGGTCAAAGTCACTATTTTTAAACGCATACCGGCTAGTTCTGTTCACTAGGTCCTAAAGAACTCAAAACCAAGTTTTCACCTTAATCGGAGTACGATAACCCATTCAAATTTGCATCGAAACATGAAAAAACAGTATTTTAACCACACCTGTTAAATTTCGATTAGAATTACTAATCAATTAGATTATTTATTAGAAATAATCGAAATGATTATTTAATTCACTGTTGAAAAATTTGTGATAATCTAATTATTACGATTAGAAAAAATCAAAAAAAAATCTAGAATTATTACAATTATTCAAAATAATCGGAAAAAATCCAAAAAAATCAAAAATAATCGTTTTGGGTATTTCGGATTATTTTTGATTTTTTCTGATTATTTCTGATTATTTTAGATTTTTTACGATTATTTAGTAAAATTCAAATTATTTTCACAATCAAAGTCGCCAAAGCTTTTGATTATAGTTGCTTTGTGCTGGTCATATAAAGCCCTCCTGAGGAATACATTTGAGCATTCGAGTCTTCCACATATTCAATAACATAAACTTACTGTAGATGTTCATAGTCGGCAAGTCTTTTTTTGTGTGGATCACAATCCAACTACTATTATATCTTGTTTTCGATTGTATACGCAATAAATGTGGACCTCTTAAGCGCTCCTCTTAGTTCTCCAATATTCTGCAAGCAATAATTTTCTTGACTCTTTTGATTAAAAAAAAAAATGTTGAATACTATTCTTTTTTTTAATGACGGGAAGTATATATTTTTGCGTTTCATTCCGAAGAACTTATGACGGGGGGAATCGAACCCAGTTTTTTTTCAAACTGGAACTGACAGGTCAGCAACTCTAACTAGTGTGCTACGGAATTGTTGTAGCTGCCTCCTTCTTTCTTCTGAATTTAACTGCTTTAGACAGCACAAAAAGCAACTATAATCAAAAGCATTGGCTACTTTGATTGTGACAATTTAAAATAATTTGGTTTTTTACTAAATAATCGTAAAAAATCTAAAAAATCAGAAATAATCAGAAAAAATCAAAAATAATCCGAAATACTCAAAACGATTATTTTTGATTTTTTTTTATTTTTTCTGATTATTTTTGAATAATCGTAATAATTTAAGATTTTTTTTTGATTTTTGGTAATCGTAATCATTAAATAATTGGCAAAACCCAAAATAATCGTAATTTAATCATTGGTTCGACTTTTAAACAAAAATAATTTAATTACTAATGATTATGATTACTAATCATTATTTAACAGGTATGATTTTAACACTGATTATACATTTTTTGATGATTTTTCTTGTTTCGATGCAAATTTGAATGGGTTATCGTACTCCGATTAAGGTGAAAACTTGGTTTTGAGTTCTTTAGGACCTAATAAACAAAATAAAAAATTAAAAAAATAAAAAAAAATTTTTTTTTGTCTTATATACAGGCCTGTTCCGGTTTTCACTTGTTTTTTGCGAATTTCAATCCGCAAGATTTGACCGAATTTCCCTTAAAATTCCTTTACATTTCTTACGAATTACCCTCCGAATTTCCCATCCACATTGTGTTGAGTAATTGTTTGCAGAACAGTGCTGGAAAATGTTTTGAGCGAATCAGACAATTGCGTCAAAAGAATTTTCGCCTGTTAAAATGTGCAATTTATTCATCAAATATTTATTTAATCATAAGTCGAAACATTTTTCAAAGGTAAAACCTACTTTCGTTATAACTTTTGTATTTTTGAAAGTCCGGGTTGATTTCAGTGTTGAGAAATGTCTTTATGCAGAGTTGTCAATTGTTGCACAGTGTTTGTTTACAAAAATAATCAGTTCTTTTTTGCATTAAATTATAAACTGTTTTGTCCAAACTTTCATTTAAAAAACAAGAAATTGAATTCTTCACTTTACGCAATACTTAAAAATGCTTAAATTGTTGTTTAAAATATGTACCAATATATTTACTAATTTCTTCACATACAAGGGCAGCCCTTATAAGGTTGCCATTCACTTTCACAAATACTTGCGGAAACTGGAACAGGTCGAGCAAATCCGACAAAAATGTTAGGTTGGAGTCTTATCGATTTTGAGTTATGATGAAATAATAATGATTTAAAAATCAAATAAATTATTTTTTTTTATCTGATAAAGTAGTAATATTCCTAAAACATTGAAGTATTAAATAAATATTTTATTTTCACTTTAATTTTATCGTAAGCATGCCAAAATCATCGATTTAACCCTTCTGAATTCAAACTCACTAGCTCAATGTCACGTGAATTCAATTCGCAAAATCTTGCCGAAAGTGAAAACCGGAACAGCTAAGGGAAATTCATTTTCGCAAAATCTTCCCGAAAGTTAAAACCGGAACAGGCCTGATAATTTTTAAATTTTCCGATCCAAGTCGGCACGGGTTATCATACTCCGATTGAGGTAAAAATTTATTTCTGAGTGCATTAGGACCTAATGAACAGAACTAGCCGGTATGCGTTTAAAAATATTGATTTTGACCAAATAAGGGACACCCTAATGTATATACATTTTGTTTAAATTTGTCATTATGTATGTATACATTTACATAAATATATTAGATACTATGATTTTTTTGTCCAGTCTCTGTCTAAGCGGTAAGAGCTAGACGGCTCAGATATTCACAAAAACATAAATGTATTTTCTTGGTTTTGTATCAATAAATTTGTTGTATAAGTAAAAAGTTAATAAGCAACCAATTAGCTTAGCCATTGGGTTAAATTGTTCCTTGCATACATGAATACTTTAATTTTATAGGCAAGGACTTTTAATTTAATAAAGTCACATTTTATACAAAATCAAAATCGGTTTAGCAATTTTGTTAATGGCAACCTCCTGCTGTCCTGCTGAGTTGGTAGATGCTTCGCACATGCTCCACCTCATGCACTCACACACACACACACCTACACATACACACACATACTCGCTCACGTTTCTGTCGCAGTTTAAGCAACTCACGTTTCCCAACCACAAGCTGCCATATGACCATATTGACGGTCATCATCAACAACATCATCATCGTTATCAACAATATCATCATTATAATAATAGTGTTTATCATGCTTTCGCCGGCGGGCTGCAACGCTTTTATGGAATTAACCAATTTAATTTAGCCATTTTTGTCGCCATTGCAGTCGACAGGAGATCTGCAAGCCTCACGCTTCACCTGTTTCACCTGGTTAACTCACTCTACAGCTCCTGGGGGGCTTTTGATGTGCGCGTATAAAATGATTATGGTCTACGAGTGGCATTCCACAGAATGTTGCAGGACTCTGGCACATTAATCAGCAGAGATGCAGCTTCCTCCCCGCCCCTGACTCCCCCTTGACCCACTCGACAGTGCATTAAGCCAAATGTAGTTTGTGTTGAGCTGTAATTTAATTTTAAGTACGCTGCAAATGCAAATGTTGCCAATTGTTGCTTGCAACAGATTTAAGCTTCAAGTTTCTCTTACATAATGTGAGGATACATAAGAATTCTGACCTTGGCTAAGTTTGTTAGCTGAACAACAACCTTGAAGACTTGCCCCAGGCAACAGATGACAAAAGTGCCCAAAATAAAAAGCGGTCCTGTTTTCCAGGTAACAGGTAACAGGCAGCAGCTAACAGTAAATGACAGCAGCAGCTATCAAATTACGTCAACAGAAATGGAACACCTGTGCGTGGGTTTTAAATGACTTCATAATGTTGCGGCCACACTTCGCAGGGCCTGGACTGCCCGTAATTAGCCAAAGTGAATGAGCCTGGTTCGGAGCAGCTTTGCCAACAGTTGTGGCAGCTTCTACTACATGTTACCTACTTAATATGTCCAGCGCATTTGGCTCTGTCATTGGCCCTCTGTCATTGACAGAGGCCTCCCAGCCGTCTACACCTTACTTGACCTCAGCTCAAGTATATATGTGCGTGTCTGTGTGTGCATGCTGGCTTGTTGAATTGGGTCAAGTGTTAATGGGCGGCAAAATCAATTCCGCATATTCAAAATGCATACACACGTTGGTAAGGGGTATCTGTTACCATGTACCAAACCGTATCAAGGCCAGGACACTAACTCAAGTGAAAAGCGATACTCTGATGGTCAAAACAAATCCATAAGCCATAAGCCAGATATGCCCCAATACACAACTGAATGGTTAACCAAATGATAGAAAACAAACGATGTTTAAACATGCAGAGTATAATATACCCTATAATAAAAATTTAATCAAAATGGGTATGCAATTGGAAATAATTAATAATGTATTTGGATACAAATGGATATATAGATAGGTGAATTGAAATGTATATATACAGAGATGTATTCATGATCGATATACACATGACATCAAATATTAAATTTTGTGTTTCCTTTTATAATTTAGAATAAGTCAACTTACACTTAGTAGAATAAACTCAAATCAAGTGAGAAATAATTTTTCTATTCTACTTAAGCAAGCATCAACTTTTTACTAAGTATCTCCTAGTCGATCACACTGAGCTAGGGCAAATTCTTGGCGCAAAAGCAAAACAAAGCCGTTGGAAAATTTAAATATTATATGGTCAGGTGGAAAATGCATATTTTCAATTGCTACACCACCTGGCTAACAACAACAGCAAACAGTAACAGAAACAACAACCACAACAACAATAACAATAAAAAATAAAGAATTTTATAAATGAAAATACCCCTGGGCAACACTTGAATGCTGTTCTTGTTGCTGTTGTTGTTTCCCCTTTGCTGTGGCCATACAAAAAGTTTTTACCCGCATTTTGGCCAGATTTTGCGGCTGGCTGAAATGGCCAGAAATGCATAATTAAAATTTTGATTTTCATTGCAATTGTTTTGGGCTGTGAAACAAACAAAAACAAAACTGCGCACACACGATCCATTAAATAGGCAATTTATGCGCCACTTGAACCACTTGCCACTTGACTTTCACCCAAAACACGGCCATCTCTGTCTTTTGAACATTTTGGATAACCCTATAAATCAATATGAGACTACATAAATCTATCTGCAAATTGTGTGTGAGGCTTGAGTTTCTAATTGATAAATAATGGAAAATTGATTTTTCATTCATTACGGAAATTGCTCTGGGTAAAATGTATGAACATTTTTGAATAAAATTAGGGACGAAAGCTGGAGCAGAACTGTGTACACAAAGCGGAATAAAATAACGAATGAGAAAATAATAAAAGTCTTTTTTAAGATTTTACAAAAGGTGCTTACAAATCCATTGAGTAGAATAAGTTTTTTTTTATAATCAAAAACATGGTAAGATTATACTAAAATATTATTTTTAACATTTTTATTTTAAAATCTACACAAACTTAAAGTAGAAGTTAGAAAAAAGTTTCAGCTTTTACTGAATCATCGTCGCTTGACTTAATCTCCTGTCATGCTTTTTTTGCCATCTATCTTTAATTATTTGAATGTAAGTTGATAATATATTCAAGAGCTATGCAGTGACATTTAAGAAAATTTATGCCCAACTACTTATACGGCCATTTCTTCTTACCATTTTGCATTCAGTCGTTTCCGGTCAATGCATCAAAGTAGCGGGTGAAAAAATGTGAAGAAAAAAAGAGAAGAAAGCCGCTTTTGCCATGCGACAAGCACTTAATTTTCCGCAAGTCAAGCAAAAGCTGTCCTGAGTGGGTGCACAGACGACTTACATGAAGTCGCCCCACTAAAACACGCGTCCCGCTCATTGTGACAACAAAAATGACACAAGCACACACGCACATACAGAGCACACATATAGTACATACATACATACATACATGCGCGAGGCATCAAAGCAATTTCGAGGCATACTTCAGGGCGCCGAGCGCAGACTACGAGTTGGAAGACGTGGGAAGAACGAAACCAAAAAACCAGAACCGGGCTTTAGACGGGCACGGCAACAGCGAGCAACGCAACAACCGTAAATGTCAGAATCAAACACACACACACACACATACACATATGTGACGTGGGAAGTTTCATAAAAACATATACCAAAAAGAAAGAAAAAATACGAGTCCCGCGAGTCTTTGGCGCAAATTTCAGTTCGTCACGCAACTTTAATGGCAAAATGCTTATTTGTTTTTGCAATTTGTGTGTGTGTGTATTCAAGGTGTGCTGGCCCTTTTGGCCTGTTCATCAGCTCCACCGGTGTTAAAGTAAAAAGGTTATCAGCTTGAAATGTTTGTCAAAATACCTCGCCTGGGTATTGATTTATTAACGCGCTCGATGTGTTTAAGGACAAGTAACGAGTAGACGTAATATAACTACAGGCAGAGACGGAGGAAGTATTGCGAGAGGGGGCGCACATGTCGTATGCGTAATGAAAAATGGGAAATTCATATTCAGAAGGCATTAACAATTTGCCATGCCACAAACGCTGACTCATACTCATAATACAACAGCAAGTACTCGTTCTGCTCGCATGTCTGGGTATGTGAAATATTCGTTTGCCTTGCCAGCGATGGCAAGGATACGGCATAAAGGATCTCACAATGGTATTGGCACGTCTTAAAGATGTCGCTGTCAAAAGGAATTTCACAGAAGACAACCAAAGAACTAAAAGAACATGGAAGAGGAGGAGAAAATGGAGAACTTGGGGCGGTCCAATGACTTGTGTATATATCACATTTCGTTGTCAATTCAACGCAATTTGTTCGCATTTGGTTTTTCAGTGTGTGCAACGACAGCGCCAACGCCAACGACAACGCCAACGATGACGACGACTTGTCAGTTAACCTTTAACGTTATCTCTCTCTTGTCTCTGTGCTCTGCTTTGCTTCGCTTCTCCCTGTGGTTTTGTCTTTTGAATCTGATTCAATTATATTATAATCTATTGGATTCCCTCTTGTGCATGCATAAAACTTAAAATCGTTTTGCAATACATTTCAAGGCATTTGAGGTTTTTCGTTATTTTAGCTTCCCAAATGAAAAATCATGGCGTATAAAATTGTCTGGCAAATGCAATTTACTTGAGTTCAACAAATGCCAATAAATGTCTGAGCTGTTCTCTAAAATATGGTCTTTTTGAATAAAACAATTGAATATTAGAATTATTTAAAACAGGGATTAAAACCCTAACCGAAACCGTAACCTTTAACCGGTAAAAACCGATTGAAATTTGAAACCGTAACTGTAACCGTAACCGAAAAAAAAAATGTTCGTCTGACCGAAACCTTTAAACCGAAACTCTGTAAACCGAAATAACCGTTTAGTAACCGTTTCATTTATAAAGGTTCATTTCGGTTTTCCATACATGCAAAAAAAAAAACGAATAAAAGCAAGTTGCAAAAATTATCTGCATTTTATTGTCTTCTGCATGTGCACACCAGAGAGCTGCAAAATTCACTATTTTTCTTGATTTCCTCATACGCACAAATCTTACTCAACTCCACTCACTGTTCGAAACACAGCGTAGAGTAAAAACCAACTCATGCTGATGAGCACATCAATCGTGTTCATACTCAGCTTTCTGAGCGTTTAAATTTTGGCTCGTGTTTAATCACTCAACGAAACGAAGAGTTGAATAAAATCAGCTTATGCTGACGAACGCATCACTCGTGTACATGCACAGCGATTTCTTAGGAATATGCGGCCGAGCTTCGAGCTTCATGCATGGGCGCCAGGCTTGCCAATTTAGCTATTTTCCCGACAGATTTAGTGGGTTGCAACTGGCAAATAAATATAAATATAAAAATATGGTACTGTTTTTAAGCATTCTGTTATTTTATTTCTACCTTCTTTCCATTCTAATTCAGAAATAAAATAAAAGTTTGATAAAAAAAGTAGTACCATAATTTTTATTATTTCTTTAAAATTTGACTATTCAAATCTGGCTATTTTTAACGGACTAATTTTGGCAACGCTGATGGGCGCACACAGCGTGTATATTGTTTTTGTAATAATCTGCTGTGTGTAGTACTCACATGCATATGAAAATAGACGTACATACATACATATGCTCTCGCGCCGCGTCAAATGTTCTCAAAGACAAATGAGCAAATTTTGCTACAAAAACAATACAAGCGTGCCCAGTTCATCCCATATATGTACATACATACATACATACATATGCATGCAAAAAGTAACGAAATTTCAATTGGCTCCTCCTTTTTTCGTGGTGACGATCGGCGCTTCTGTGCGTTTTGTCGAGTGCAAGTGCGAGTGAGACAGCAACAGTCGAAATTTACAGGCACACATTCTTATGCGGACACAAATATGCGACTGTAGAAATACCCATTATATTTATTTATATTTAAATACATACGTATGTATGTAGTTAATAATGCATAACAGCTCGTTATTTATGTACATATGTTAATGCTTATGTAATGAGCTAATAATTTGTTATAATATATCCGCAATTAAACATATTTGGGCATAGGGTATTTCGTAGTCGCCTCGACTCGAATGTTCTTTCATTATTTCGCATTCATTTCTGTTTTCGTCGAACTAGCAAACGAAAGAGCGCGCATCTACATACATGTGTATTTATGTACCATGCATTTTTCAAAGACTTCACACCGATTATACTACATACATACATATGTATGTAGATGCGCGCTCTTTCTAGGCGAGCAGGCGAGACAAATTATGACTAAGATCATTCGAGTCGAGAGGCGACTACAAAATACCCTATGCCCAAATATGTATGTAAAACGGGTTATTAAGAATAACCTTAGTTTTATTTTAATAATGATTAGGATAAGTAATGAACAGTTTAAATGCTTAATAATATTGGTTTAGCGACTGTAGTATGGTAATTCACAACTTTGCTACCGACTGCTGCTGATACTGCTGAACGACTGTGTATTACTGCAAACGACTTCCCTCGACTACTGATATCGATAGGCATCAGACTATCGACCTGCCGCCACAGACCGATACCCTTTAGTATCGCCTGCTCGACCCATCTTTTTTACATGTATATTTGCGAATATATTATAACAAATTATTAGCTCATTACATAAGCATTAACATATGTACATAAATAACGAGCTGTTATGTATTATTGTAAATGCACATATTTTACATTCATGTGTAAGTAAGTAGAAATACATACATATAATGGGTATTTCTGCAGTCGCATATGTGTGTCGGCATATGACATAAGATTTGGACTGTTTGCTGTCTCCCTCGCACTTGCACACTCTGCGCAAGAATCGCCGATCGTCACCACGAAAAAAGGAGAAGACAATTGAAATTTTCCTTACTCTTTGCATGCATAAATGTATGTATGTATGTATGTATGTATGCATATACCCAAAGTATAAACATACAATACGGCGAGTAATTGTTTTGACAAGGAAATAAAATTATTGCATATATTTTTATACCCCGTGAATATGTGCAACAAGGCTATAATGATTTTGCAGAAAGCGACATGGCAGACCCCATAAAGTATTTTTTATACTAAAAAATGGATAAAAAGATTATGTGCATGAAACAGTGAGGAAGTAATGCGCTTTTAAAATTATTGAAAAAAAAAATTTTTTTTTTTGAGAACCGAAACTGTACCGGTATTTCGAAACCGAAACATACAAAAACCGGTTCACCGTTACGAAACCTTTATTCCAAGATTTACCGTAACCGATAACCGAAAACCTAAATGCGAACATAACCGAAACCGTAACTGAAACCGATATTCGTTTCGGTTTTAATCCCTGATTTAAAATGTATCCATTTGTATACTTCTGCTTTTATCGATAGTCATATTGGCCTAACTATATGTAAGAATAATATTCTTAAAATGTTAAGATTTTTTCTATGTATATTTATATGCATATACCAAACATTAAAAATTGTTCTTTGAACCTCAGCATAGAGATTAGGTTCTAAAGATGTCTTTTCTGTCGTGTTGTGCTGCAACAATTTCCAAATAGCCACCATTAAATGCAACTTTGTGCGACAGTTTTGGCATTTCCCCCAGGGCTAAATCTCACACTTAACCCATTAATGGCTGCCCATAGATCGGCTGGTACGATTTTGACGAAATTTGGAAATGTGTGCCTAGAACACCATAGAAGTTGAAAGAAACAAAAAAAAAATTTTTATCTTCAAATTTAATTTTTTCGATTTCCATACATTTTTCAGCTATTTTCGATAACATTTTGTATGAAGAAAAATAGCTAGATATTCACCTGTAAAAAACTACAAGTATAACAAGGATAACTAAACTGTTCAAATTTTATACTTATATTTGTATTATTTCTCTTTACTATGAAATAAATTTTGCCTCGATATCTCTCACATGCCTCGAGCTAGAATTTTTAAAGTGTCAATACTTTTTTGGGTATTTAAATACCCATTAGCCGTTAATGGGTTAATGTGCCTGACCTTAGAGAAACTTGGCCGCAAAGTTAATGCTTTTAAAACTAATCCTTGAAACAAAAGCCAGACAATGAAGATGTTGCAAAGGCAGCAACAATGACAGCTGTGCTAGACGTGAACTTGGCTTGACTTTCCGCCTGTCTTTCCCTTTCTCTGTCTTGTCTAATAGATTACAGTGCAAAGCGAAAGATGAAGCTAAAGATGAAGCTAAAGCTGAACAAAAAGAAGAAGCTGAAGCTATAAATAAATAGACACTGTAAGTATGCAAAGTGCCCACGCACATTTTCTAAAGACCTTCCAAGTTTCTCCCTTCATTTTTGGGTTGATATTTTATCATGATGATGCTGAGATGATGATGATGAAATGACAAACTGCCTGGCCGAATGATTTGGCGCTCATTAGCGTTAAATTAGAGCGCAATTACGAGGAAAAGCAGATGTTTTAAAAGGCAGCAAAATCACACACACACACACACTAACTGACATACTAAAGTGCTGTTGTTTCTACTGTGCGTGTGTATCTATGTATCTTTGTAGTTACAAGTACGAGTATCTACTACGGTGATTATGTGTTGTAACAAAACGTTTATCTTCATGACGCATTTGTCGCGTCGCCCCCATCAAATGTTTGTGGCTATTATTGTTATTGTTGTTGTTGTAGCTGTCTCCATTTAATTTTAAACTCACTTTTTGGTAAATTTGTTGCGCGTGTCTGTTAAACGGCGCGTGCTGACGACAAACAAGCCTCACACAAATGCCGAAAAAAATAAAAAAATAAATAAAATAAAAGACGGCTCAACTTGCGCATGAGCGTTGTTTTTTCGCTTCTTCCTCTTCCTCTTAATTTTTCTTTTGTTTTTTGGCAATTAGCAACATGGCAAGTGGCACCAGATAATAACGAGAAGGAGGTGGCAAATTGAGGACTGAAGGCCTCTCCTCGCCCCCTCACGGCCGATATGCAGTGCCGTTTCCCATTAAAAGTTCCAGTTCGTTGGGTTGCTTTGATTGCATGCCATGTTGGAGTCGATAACTGAACTCTGCCAGCACACAACCACATTCAACATGGTGTGTGTCTCTCTGTGTGTATGTGTGTGTGTATGCGGTGATAATTAAAAGTGTTTTGTTGCGCCATTAACAGGCAGAAAAACAAAACCAATAACGAAAGCAGACAGTCAACTTAAAGAGAGAGAAGGAGAGAGACATTGTGAAGCAAAATGGACATTCTCATCTCCTTTCACACGCACACACACACGCGCACACACTCTGCCCAATTAGTATAGCATACATTTATGCGCTCGATAAGCAAATACGTGTACGATTTCACATTTGTTGGCAGATGTAAATATGCATTCAATGTGGAAGCCAATTATCTTAAATTAGTTATTGGAAGTGTTATTTGAAATACAAATCCACAGATGAAAGTCGAATTGTTGCATGACTGTGAACTTAATTAACTCAGCTGCTGTTTTACACATCACCAGTTGCAGATAACCTCGGCTATGCAGAATTTTATAAATAAAGAATTCAAAGGAAATTTAATTAAATCAAGAAGAAGCAGTTATGGCTTTCTAAAATAACTTTATTTTCAAATCAAATTTTGCCACTCAGGACTAAACAGAACTTTTATCATAGATAATTTTTAATCAAATAAAAATTCAAGCTACTGAAATTTACATCATACATACATGAAATTTAGGCACTTTGCGCAAATGTTTATGTAACATTAACAGAGTGTAAACATATTAAAGAAAAAAAAAGTATTTGACGACAGGCCGATATTCAAGCTAGAGATAATAACTGTAACCTATCCCCGCAAAATTTTTTTTATTTTCCTTATCAATTCTGAGCAATTCTTTTAATTAAATTACCTTGTTAGCCCTTTTACCTTGTAAGTATAACAGAAGAGCCAAATTAGGTAAACAGACATTTTACGTAAATAAATTTGTGTGCAAGCGATATTCAAGCTAAATATTCCTGAAATATAGCACATACACAAACATACACACATGGTACAGTAGCTCCTCCACATACCAACACGACAATGTGTTTATAAACTGGGTCGCGGCATTGCTAAAAAAAGAAAATAAAATTCACCAACTGGATAATTATGTAAAAAGCAGTTGGAAAATTGCCTTCGTCTTTGGCCATAACAATGCAAAATGGCCGCCATGGGCAAAACAATAGACACAGACACACCTTCAATGCTGCCCTCCAATCCACAATTTTCCACACTCTCGCAGCCTTCGCTGACTTCCTTTTTGCATGTGGGTTAATGTGCAAAATGTGCTAAGCAGCGGCAAAATGTTAAATAAACCTAAATTTCAATTGTTTTCTCATTGCCATTTTCCATGTGTTGTTGTTGTTGACATTGTTGTTGTTGCTGTGCCGATTCAAAGGCTACTTTAGCATTTTGAAGCACAGTTATGCAAATGACTTGTACGACAAATGCAACTGCATTGGAAATCACTTATAACTTGGCCAGAAGCTCTGCCACTCTCTGTCTCTCTTCTTCTCTCTCGGCCAGGGACCATTAACGTCATTTCCATGCAAAATGTGGCACAGAATTGCCCCCCAAGTCAAGTGTGTGTCGTGGTCCTGTCATTGGTCAAGTGTGAGTAACAACACACACACACACAGACACACAACTGCATTGGAATTTGCACTTAATATTGGCTGGATTTGGACAAAACCAACTGAATAAACAATACAAAGACAAATGCAGGCAGCTCTGACGTCACGTGGCGTATACTTAATATTAAATATGCAGACCAGTCTGCAAAGCCCCCCTCGCTACCTTCTAAAAAACAACAACCCAACACAGCCCCTAAACATGGAAATGGCAATCAATTCACCCACATTACAAACTGTGCCAAGTCATAAAGATATCGTATGCCGGGCAGTGGAATGTTAGCTGTCACTGTTTAGCAACAGCAACAACAACAATGAATACAACAACAACGTAGCCTGCAATGCTCGAGTGACATTTGCTAGAGCGATAAATAAAAGTAAAGGCCATTTAGACGACACACTCGCCATATGCATATTTAAATATTCAAATGTTTAAATTGTCGCACTTATTTACGAAATGTGGCAAACACAACACAACAACGGATCGTAGAAGCACATACAGTCTACATACATATAGAACACTCATTGATATGGGAAAAAGTGACACAAACAATGCTGAAAATGTTACAGATTGATGTGTATTCAAAATGCTTATGGGAAGTCATGCCAAAAAGGCCAGACCCTGATTGCGACAGCTAAGAGCCAAGCAGCTAACAAGCCGAACAAACTCGGACAATTACCAAACAAATAGCTAACAATTTGTTTGCCAGGGAACACAAATTAATTGCATAATTTAAAATAGATTATTCATGCAAATCGTTGGGGGCCAATAAGTAGCTAAAGTGTTCTTGTGATTCGCATTTATAAACTTAATTGTTAACAATTTATTATTAGGAAATCAATATTAAAGCAAATATTTACTGTGTAGTTGCAATCTTTAGTTTTTTTTGTCTTTTTCTATGGCACAGATGACTTACTTTTTTTAAGGTAAAAAGGAAAAAGGAGAGAGAGGAGATTTTCACAATTATTGTGCTTAAATTTGTATATTTTAATTTAATTAATTCAAAACATTCATTAATTTCTAAAAATGCTATTATCAAGCAGTGTACAAAATTCTATCCCATATAAGATTTCCAAATTTTATTGTATATACTCACATCTATTTTTAATATTACAAAATAAATATGAGCAATAAATATTATACAAAATAGAATTTGTCAGATACTTTATGAATACAATGTACCATATTTATTTTGATTTATTTCAATAGCTACTTGTATATTCAATAAATAATAGATATTATTCACCAATTGTATCTCTAAGATACTTTAATATATTTTCACTTGGAAGAGTAATTTTGTTTTGGAAGAGGGATTCTGAGTTTAAAAAATGTCCATTTGCAATAACAAAGTTGTTGTGTCATGCAAAAAGCACTTCAAACTTTGCACAGTTAAGTCAACAACAACGACAACGACGACAGCAATAACAACTATGTACACACATGGCCGCATTGTGCGGCTGCTACCGAGCCACGCCCACACGCCTTTGACCAAAAGGACAATGTGAAAGTACGAAAAAAAAAATTAAAGGAAAATAAAATGAAAAACTGTTGCTTGTGGCATACATATAAAAAAGGAAATAGGAAATGGAAAATGGTACAAAGGGAGCGAAAAAGCGGCAACTTATGTTTATTTATGGCTGCATATGCTGAGAGTCCGTATGTGTGTGTGGGTGTGTGCTCATGCGTGTGTTCTATATATATATGTATGCACTACAAAAGCGCAACATGTAGCTGGAAGCCCTTAACTTCCACAGCGTAATGCTACAAAGCTAGCTTGCCTTGCAACGGAAACATAACTGTCAATGTACATACATATATACGCATGTGCATATGGATCCATGTATCTATGCATAGACAGGTATGCAGGTTTTCCAGTTTTGCATAAGAATTTATGCACTGGGCAAGCAAATATTGACCCAACTCCTTAAACGAGGACTTCATCTCTGGGTCAGTGTTGACAGCTTAGCTATTTATAGCCACTCTTAGCTAGTTTGATATCGCAATATAGAAAATTTGAAGATATGATAGTTGCTAGTTATCTGGATATTTTAAAAAATGATTTCATTAGTGTTCCAGATGGTAAGTCATATTACATCATCTAAATGGCAGTTTAGATATTTAATAACAACTTTTCGGCAATTAGCAATTTTATTTTTGATAACTTGATTGTTCTATAATTCTATTTGGCTAGTTTTAGGTTTATTTTTAATAAAAAAAAGCTACTTTTGCCTTTGAAATTCTGCCAACACTGCTATGGTCGAGCAAATTGAGAGAAAATAAGAGATGTGAGAGTATTTGGAGTCAAATGTTATCCTCTGACTCTGCCGTACAAGGGTCGCCAGCTTTGACAAATTTACCGCATTTTGAGCATCTTAACATGCTGCGACATATTTAAGCCCGTCGAGATAGGAGCATCAAGAGCAACAGCAATGGCAACAATGAAATTTGAACCTTTTCTTTTTTTCTAAAACTGAGCCCGGACCCTCTTTAAGCAAATGCACACACAGAAAATTGATGAGAAAAGGCAGAAGAGCAAAAGGGCAAATCGCAGAACGCAAAGCACAAAACGCAAAGGGCAACGGGGGCAAACAGAAGGCAAACAAGGCGCACTCAAAACTTGTGACAATTTTTAACAAACAGCAACAACAACAATGACGAAAACATAAGCAAACAATTTTCAACAAACAATGAAAGTCAATTTTTTAAAAAACTTGAACCAAAATGAAGCAAACAAAAAGAAAGAAGAGAGGATAGGAGAGATGAAGAGAGAAAGAGAGAAAGAGAGGGAAATATCTAATCAAATTCTTTTTATTTTGAAATGAAAAAGCAGAACCCAAAATTCGCACAATTTGTTGATCAGATTCATTTAAAGCGTCAACTTATGGCAAGTTTAATGCAGTTGCATGCCCCACACAACAATAACAGTAAATTTGATTGCTTTAATGCCTCAGGGTCGCAAAGACCACCAAATGCTGCAAGTTCTGGAATCGGCAATTAGTTTGGCAACCAGGCAACCAACTGACATGAAGCAGGCAAGGACAGGCCATAATTTGCTTAGCCAACTTTCGATAGTTGGCCACACAGCTGACGGCCAATGCCAATGCGGATGCCACTGGCAGTGTGGCTGCCACATCCAACTGAACTGACATCAATTAGTACAAGGCAGCAGCAGCAGCACATGTCTCTTAAAAGCTAATCAAATCAGAGTAGTCCAATGCAGTCGATGGCAGTCAACGAACTGTTGACATTACACACAAACAAACACACACCCACACACTCTTTTAAAAAGGACATTGAAGGGAAATCGCTTGAAAATTTAATCAAAATATAGGATTTGGAAATACTTAGATGTCTTCCCTGTTGACAACATGTTACATTCAGTCTATTTCTTCTTTTTCCTACGCTCGCTCACTTTATTTTATAAATTTTAAGAAGAAGCTCACATTGTAAACCTATCTACAAGTAAAATAGGTTTCAAAACTATTTAACTATTTATATTTTCCTTTAAATTTGTTGTTCTCCTTTCTGTAATTTTTAAATTTATCAATAAACGATTACATTTTTAAATCAGATTAAAATCATCAATATCTATTTAATCTTTGTTTTTTCTTATTCCCTCTCTTATTTTTCTCAAATATTTAAATTCTTAGTTAAAAAAAAGAAGCTTAATACATTTTTCAGTTTTGTTGAGTGAATTCAAAATAAACGTATAAATTTTATTTCTATTTATTTTAATCTCTCTTATGTTTTATCAATTCCGCTTTGTCCACTATTCTTAAACGTTTCCCAGCAGCACTTTAAGATTTAAGCATTAAAAAACTAGCATTAAGAGTTTTTATTAAAAACAATTTGAGTCAGCTTCCAAATCAACAATTGTATTTAAAAATGTGGATTTCCCCTTTAAGGAAGTTTAATAATATCGAAATTGAAGTGAAAGCATAATAGTTTCATGTGTTGGCAGTGCACACAAAGCCGCACATAAGCAAGTGTACCCAGTTAACTTGGCCCACACACAAATCCAGAGCAATAATAACAGTAACAAAGTGTGTACCTATTGAAAGTTTTGCTCTATTGTGGGTTTGTAATCAGTGTGGGGGCTGAGCTTAGCAAAGTTCAGCCATGGCTATGGTCTTTGGCTATAGCTTCTACATTGGCTTTGGCTTTGGCCATTCGCGTTTTGATCACACTTGGCTCTGGTGTCTATTGCCTGTTGGCTATTGGCCATTAAGGCATTGGCAACGGGCGATTGACGTCACACAGCTGCTGCTCCGCTTATTGAAAGTTGTAAGCATGACTTTTATGTTTGCCACTGACAACAACGATAACAACAGCAACAACACCAACAACAAACTAAACTGGCCTCGCCAAGGCAAATTGTTAAATCGATTAAACGCAAAGTTTGTAGTTGGGAGCCACAAAAAGTAACTTCCAGATACCGTAGAAGCCGCAGCTGTAGAAAGCCTGATAATGTCATGATTGTCAGTTAGTCAGTCAGTCACTGAGTCAGTCAATCAGTCGGCCAATCGGCGGATGTTTTTCTACCAATATTCTGTCTTGTTAATACCCTGTACATTGACACGACTCAAAGCCAAGTGCATAGTTTTGCAATCAGTAAAATCAAAAGTTTTACTATAAAAGTTTCCTAATTAGCCAACATTTTTCATAAAGACAGAGGGTAAGATCTCAGGTGTCATCAAAGCCAAATCCCTGGCCAGAAGATACAAGCTGATTGACCAAAAGACGTCACCAAATGCGATGTCAGTTCTTATACTTATTTATTTATTTTACTTTGCTTATATGACTTCTGATAAGCCTTTAATTAAAGTACTCGCTTCTCAAAGCAGCTAAAATGTTACGCAAATACATTAAAGAAAGAGAGAGAGAGAGACAGAGACGAAAAGGGAGGGCAGATAATTTAACAAATGCGTCAACAAAAAACTTAAGTAGATAACTTATCAGCCAAGAAAACCTGGCCGACAGATTGACGACTCAGAATCCAAATGAGATTAAAATTAAATCTACAAATTCTCACTAACTACCGACTGGGTCAATTCCATTGAATTTCTTGATGTTATTGTTGTTGTTGAGTTAACTTTTTGGGCTGTGCGTGGGTGTATTTTCATTACTTGTTCTCGTTTCATATTGTGCATCATTTTATGTTAAATATATTTGCATATATCTCTGCACACATTTTTAAAAATATATATTTTTTAATGCTTCAAATTTATGCGATTTATAAAAGAACAAAAGACAAACATGAAGTTTAAATATATATGCGCGCGAGGGCATATTCATAAGTTGGCTTATGTTAGCAGGTTAATACTGATAAATAAAAATTAATATTTTTATTTATTATCTATACTTATATCATACCCATGGAGTTGTCAGTTAGATTATTGGTTTAGTTTTTTGCTTCGTATTATTGTAAAATTCTTCGGTTCACCCTCTTAAAAGTACTTGTATATTTATAACGTTTGTAAGTGGAACGACGACACAAAGTCTAATTTACTGCTAATAAAAAAAAGCGACGGGAAAAATGCTTCTAGCGTTTCTGCCGGCAGCAGCGGCAGCAATAAAAAATAAAATGGCCAGAAGTGGCATACAGAAAATTCATTTTCGTTGTATATTTTTTTTCAATTTTGCTGTATTTTTGGTTTGTCGCAAACACAAAAATTGTCACAGCCGCCAAGGGAATAACAATAGAAGCAGCAGCAACAGCAACAACAACAATAACTGTCAAAACGGGCGGCAAAGTTGTCAAATGTGCGGGCGTGCGACATATCGACCGATTTTCCATTGACAAACGAAGCATATTGACAGTCCATATTGGCATGTCCATGCCCATGTCAGGCGAGGCTCATATCGTGCGTTAATTGGCTTTTAAAAGTCATTTAGTGTTTGCTGTTAGCTATTAGCTGTTAGCTGTTAGTTGATAGCTCTTGTCTCGACGCGTACAACACGACGCATACGCAATCTTTTGGCTCTTGGCCTTTCTGTGCTACTTAAATGTGACGGAAAATTGCTTTGGAATTGGCCAACTCACGTGCTTAGCGTGCTTATCGGTCGACCAACACTATGGCACCAATATATTTATATACTTAGTAGCTATTTCAAAATTATCTCTCTTATATTCTTTTCAAATTTGGTCGGTTCTTAAATATTTAAACAGCGACGAGTTTTCCTTGAAGTGCACACGCAATTTATGTAAATATAAAAACCCATATACGAGTGTCTTCATTTATATAAAAGTTGATTCTTGGAAATTTCAATAGAAACTTTGCGAGTCACGACCGCATCCGTT
The DNA here is from genome assembly GCA_037043405.1 of Drosophila subquinaria. Lineage (NCBI taxonomy): Eukaryota > Metazoa > Arthropoda > Insecta > Diptera > Drosophilidae > Drosophila > Drosophila subquinaria. The sequence continues at coordinate 45,065 of JBAMBL010003018.1, forward strand.
CTAATTAGTTTGGTGACGTTTTCAAAGAGCACCAAGAAGAATATGCTAAGCAGCAAAAGTTTGGGCAATCAATGACTGAGAATTTTAAACTAAGCTTGTGTTGGCCAAAAACATGCACATTATTTAATAGAACACAAAATACACATCCTCCAACATGTATTCTAGTATTCTATTGCAATGGGGATTTAAGGGAAAACTCATTTGTCAACTCAATGGAGCATTTAAAGCGGATTATAGATTAGAGATAGAGTCATTAGTTGTGTTCTACAAAGTATCCTTTAAGATAAATGAATAGAAATTTCAGAGAATTGTATCTTTAATATAACCATGTGTGGACATAATATTAAATAATATCGGAAGAAAAAGACAAAGTTATTCAAGTACTATTTGTACTTTATTTCAGATGTCTCAACGGTTCTTATACTACAAGCTATGGCTTACGACTATAACTAAACGGAAACATCATTTTAGCCGCTGTTATTAAGCTTTTATCGATTTGCCTAGTCCAAAGTCGCTAAATCTTGAGTGCTTGCAAAAAATTGTCACTCCGCAATAACCAAGAAAGCCACAAAAATTAGATAGGAAAATTGATGAACTTGGATATTCTTGGCTTGACGCTTTCTTGGGGAAGCTAATGCCGGAGAAAGACAGAGAGAAAGAGATAATGAAATGGTTGGGGATTGAGAGAACTGGGTCTAAACTGTTGGCATTTGTCGAAGGTCGTTGCTTTTATTGTTCGACTTTTGTTTGTTGTCGGTTTTTGTGTGTATGCTTTTTTATTGTTGTTTTTCCTTTTTGTGTAGCAAGGCAATTAAACAGATTTTCATTTTCTTGCTGATTGTCGAACATTTTATGTTATTTTTAATATAATTTATATACACTTTCGAAGGGTGTTTCACTCGTGATGCGCATTGAAAGTGATTTATATCACAGTATATGTATGAAACCTTTTAAATTCTAGAACAAAATGTTTTTAGGGTATTAAATCTTCGATATAAATAGCAGCATGTAGTTTTTTGTCGGTTTTCATTTTTAATATACGCAACATTTATGAGAAGATTTGTGAATATTTATTTTGTTGATTGTTCTTATTCAAGCTTATTTTTTTGTAAAGCAAAATGATGAGTATTTACTTTGGCAAATTCCCACGCAATTAAAGCAACAATAAGAGGACAACTGTTGACCACTTTATTAATAACAAATTTTGAAAATTATGCGCAGTACTCGTATTTGTGAATCATTCGGCACAAACTCGCAGTATGCATTCATTTGTGTATTTACAAATAATCAATCGTTGAATGTTTCACTTTGACGTCACGAAACTTAAGGCAATTTAAATGGTATTTGTTTTGAAGCTAGTTAAATTAGCGTTAAGTCTGGCAAACGCCAGCCAAACGAAAACTAATTAATAACATTAAGTTAAGTTAACTTAAGTTAAGTTTGTTAAATTCATTGAACAAACTTCGTATACATTTGTTAGAGCTGTAGAGCGCCCGTAAATTGAATTAAGCCCCACGACGCATTAACTTTTTCGCCAGGTGAAAAGAAAAACACACGGGCGAAATTATTGCGCATACGCCATGTAGTTCGCCATATACGCCAGACAAGTACGAGTACAGCTCGCTTTTCGTCTGCCCAAAAACATTTATTAGTCTTTGAGTTTTGTTTATTTAGCGCAATGCTAAAATTTTATGTGTGTATGCTGCTATTTTTGGCCCGTAGCTATGGCAAACCTTATGCCGAAATTAATTTGCATATGCGCCGGGGAGTTCTATCAACATTTGCCATTGTTTTTGCTACGTACGTACGTATATTATGAAAAAAGCAGAAAAGCCCCCTTGAACGATTTTCATCGGAACTCGGACATTATTATGGTATTTTCACCTGCATGAAAAGCCTATTCGCAATATTTGATACGCTTGAGCCAAAAATGAAAATGAAATAATACATAAATTGAAACAAGAAGCACTCGCAATAAAAGTGAGAAAATGAATGAGAAAATTGAACGCTAAAAGAAATGAAAAAGTAATAAAGGTATCAGCAGCAACAAAAACAACAACAGCAACAAAATCAACAACAGCCACAACGGAAACAACAACTCTCTTGTCTTTGTGATGGGATTTTCACGTGCAGCAAGAAGCACGAGAAGCAAAAGAAAAGGCAACAACAAAACCCTTGTCAATGGCAGAAGCCCAAAACACACACACACACACAAACACATACACAAATAGGAACAACGCTTCCTTAACACACCTCTCCATTTCCCTCTGCTCCTACGTCTGTCAATAAAAATGCCTTTGAGCTGCGGCATACACACAAAAAACTTTTTCATGACTTATTACGAAACTGAACACAACGAACCCGGGGGTCCCGAAAAATTCCCTCCCACACTTCCTTTCACCACATAATTAACAGCTATAAGGGAAAATATGGGATCAAATATATATGTTTTCTCGATGCTTTTAAGCTGCTTCATTATGCAAAAAAGAAAGCAAAAAGAAAAAAGGCACAAAACAAAGCTCATTATAAGCTTTACGTATGCGTAACGCTTAATTACAGAAGGCACCTAAGAGGATGCTGCAGAGAAGGCCAAGGAGCTATCTCTGTAGCGTTAAGCTCCAATAATGTATTACATTCATCTTAAAGTTCTGTACCCACGGCACAGCTCAATCAATAAAGCAGCGCCATCCCGCAAAGTCATCGAAAATGAAATACAAGAAAGACGCCAGGGCCATAAGCTTGGCTCGTCCAGGAAACGTGCGGACATCCAAGGAATCTGGCTTACAGGCAAGCGAGCGAAAGAATGAGACGGAGAGAGAGAGAGAGCGAGGGAGCATGAGCTAAGAGCCCATAAATGTAAACGTTCTCGTACCCGTACCCGTACCCGCATCCGTATAGTCAAAGCCGGAGCCAAAGCCAAACCCTGCCGCAGGCTATTGAATGCTATACGTGGTTTGGTATGTATGTAAGTGTGTATTTGCTCTGTTCCATCTCCATTCTTAGTTCTATTCCTATTCCCATTTCCATTCCCATTCACATTTCTATTCTGGTTTTGTAAGTACGTCAGCTGGTCGTGACTAACGTGACCATTGGCCCCGGTAATGCTGATAGATGATTGAGTTTGATGGATATGTGTGTGATATGGATGAATGTTTGTCACATAAAAAGCTTTTGGTATAAGTGCAACTACTCGTATTAACTTAAGGTGATATCTATAAGAACATGAAAGCGGCATGCCACTTGATGCACATTTTGAAATCACCAATTGACATTGCTGCTCTCCTCCCACTCTTTCTCCTCTCTCTTCCTCTCATCAGTTGGCAGAGCTGAAACGTGTGCAGCGTTTTATTTGTTTATCAAGCAATGCCACCCTTGGAGCTATTGATAAGCGCGTAAAATATTTAATCGCGTGGAGAAACAAACAGAGAGCAACAACAATAACAACAACGAGAATAGTAATAATAAAAATAATATTAACAACAACCAGTACAAACACTCACCTGACTTTGACGCTGCTGCTAAACCACAAAATGGAACGACGACGACGGCGACGACGACGACAACGCTGATGATTGTCTCTCTCTCTCTTTCTTTCTTTCTGTCTTGCACTCACTCTCACTCTCTCTCTCTCTCTCTCTCTTACACACTCTGTCTTCACTCACTTTTTTTTTACTTTATTCTTATGATGATTGTTGTTGTTGTTGCTGCTGCTATTGGCTAAAACCAAATTTAATTTGTTACTCTTGGGTTGGGTTGTTTGGGTTTATCGGGGCGAAAACGTAAACGAAGGCGAAGCGGAGGCGAAGACAAGACGGAGGCAAAGTTGAAGGCTCTTACGGCAAAATCAAAGCTTCAATTTTTGCTGCTGTTGCTGCTGCTGCTGCTGCTGCTGCTGTCACTGTCGCTGCTGACGTTACGGCGGCAATTCTGCCCGCGTTTGTACAGTATTTGTTTGTGTGTAACTTTGATGTTTCAACAAAATATTTTATTAGATTTGATTGAAATTGAAATTGGGAATTGTGTGTACACTCAAAGTCACTGGATATCAGTTTTCAAATTTAAAGCGACTGCTTATTTGTACCGTTAGGTCTAAGCAGTCTAATAAGATTCACTGATTTATGTTTGTTTAATCTATCGTCTTTTTTGTTCAACTTGTAAGACTCAACACGCATTTTGTTTTTGCCACTGTAATTGTTCAATTAATCGCATGTGTGTGTGCGTGTGTCAGTGCATGTGTCTGTGTGAATTATTTGCGCTTAAATAAACATTTAATATTTTCTGCGTGTGTGCACAGTAATTTGTTAAGTCTGAATATATACAAATGTACAATGTATATATATTAGGGTGTCCCTTATTTGGTCAAAGTCAATATTTTTAAACGCATACGGGCTAGTTCTGTTCATTAGGTCCTAAAGCACTCAGAAATAAATTTTTACCTCAATCGGAGTATGATAACCCGTGCCGACTTGGATCGGAAAATTTAAAGATTATATGGGACAAAAAAAATTTTTTTTTTTTTTTTAATTTTTTATTTTTTTATTTTGTTTATTAGGTCCTAAAGAACTCAAAACCAAGTTTTCACCTTAATCGGAGTACGATAACCCATTCAAATTTGCATCGAAACATGAAAAAACAGTATTTTAACACTGATTATACATTTTTCGATGATTTTTCATGTTTTGATGCAAATTTGAATGGGTTATCGTACTCCGATTAAGGTGAAAACTAGGTTTTGAGTTCTTTAGGACCTAATAAACAAAATAAAAAAATAAAAAATTAAAAAAAAAAAAATTTTTTTTTGTCCCATATAATCTTTAAATTTTCCGATCCAAGTCGGCACGGGTTATCATACTCCGATTGAGGTAAAAATTTATTTCTGAGTGCTTTAGGACCTAATGAACAGAACTAGCCCGTATGCGTTTAAAAATATTGACTTTGACCAAATAAGGGACACCCTAATATATATACTACATATATTATAGGTGTACACCTACACACACATTTGTACGTTTGTTTGTATTGTTTATTTGCACTTGTGTTTTGTGCTTTTTGGCCTGTCTACGAGTAGTTGCTCTCTGCGCTCTCTTTTGTCTGCTTGCACAACTCCCACACAGGGCTACAAAACTCGGATGCGCGATTGACTGAGCGAGCGATTGAGTGCGTGTTGTGTACCATTTGAATGGGTACACCTGCTGTGATTGGCATTTCGCTTATTAGAAGAATTCTGAACATAAAAGGGCAGCCCACAGTTAAAATCTACCAACGTGAGTCGGTTTTAATGAAATACAAATTTGAAAGTCGGGATTTTTACAAAATCGTGTTTCAAAATAAATGTTACAGGTCAAACTGACTTTGATTAGGGCAGTCAGGCTCAAGCTGCCTTTTAAACTTGTTAGCCGATGACCGTGACCCAATTGGAAATTACGATTCCGATTTCGATATCCCACAATTAAATTGGCCGCCATCCCAATCAGTTGTCCGACTGCAATGTGTTAACAATCTTTTAATTTCAATTAAATTAGCAAAACCAAACGCAATTAATTAATGAACGATTGCGGCATATTCATTAATTGAGTAATAGGGCCACACACACATACAGAGGAATGTATTTAAGCACATACTTGTCAGCTTATCGCAATCGCAATTTGGTTGATCAACTGATTAGAAAAAATAATATACTAATAACGTCAATTGTATGTCAAATTGTTCAAAACCGGCATTTGAATCACAATTATACACAAATGGTTTTGACCACGTCGCGATCCCCTCTCCACTGTCACCCGAATCGACCGCCAAAGTTTTGTCAAACCTAAACACATTTTTCACCACGAGTGCAACACTCTCCAGGCATGTCTAAGCGCGTTTATTGATTGTCCCCCCAAAGTGAGACAGCAAACGAGTAGAAGCCCCAACAGGCGTCCCCAAAAAACCTTGCCAACAACGACGACGACGACAGCAGCAACAATAAAAGCAGGCAAGTGATAGGTAGATTTTTGTATGTATATTTTTTTAGTGGGAGCCTGCCGACTACCGACTACCGACTGCTGCCCACCGCCACCGCCTGCCGTTCACTCCTCGTGCATATCGCGCCCTCGTTTTTTATTACGCGCACATTTTTACATACACTTGCACAATCAAAATTTCTAATGTGAATTGTTGTAAAAGACAAAAGGTTTACGACTGCGTTGACTGCTTTTAGTGGCTAGTAAACACTCTGAAAATTTTAATAAATTTTTGTGTAATTACTTGGTAATTTTTAAACGCACGCAGTACGCATAATCCGATATGCGACAGAATATATCTACCACTGGCGACGGCACACGTTACTATAATACTGAAACTTGGATTCTTATTGGGCTGACTCGATACATTTTTGTCAGCCGGTGGTTAGGGTTGTTGATAACACATTGATATATCGATCTATCGATTAATATTCTCTTTTGCGATACTATAATTTTAAGCGATATTATTGTTCGATATTTCTATGTTAAAAAACTTGATTGCACATACCTAAGTGCAAAGTTTAAAATAAATATCGAAAATATCATTACTTTTTGTCAAAAAATGTAAATATATATTGATATACGAGTTCTTTAAAAATATCAATATCCCAACCGGTGGTTTCGGCTGTCTATCGTTACCAACTTGCTGTAATGTGTGACAATATTCATGATTTACATCCTTTAACGGCGACGAAGCGCAACAGTGTACGGCTGCACAACATGGTGGCATCATTGGGACCTCATAATTTTGTTCAAACGAACTAGCTTTATTTGTAATATAAGTTATTTACAGTCTTAGGCCCATTTTTTCAATGTCTAAATAAGGTGTTTGATAACTATTGTAAAGAAATTAATGTCAAATTTGAAATTATTTGTTAAATGAAACTAATATGTACATTGAAAAAACGGCCCTAAAGCAGGCCATCCATAGTCGAATTTGTTTGACGAACGTGTTCGATTCTACGAAATATTCGTCGTTGGTGGTATTGTTTGTGTCCAAATTTTGTGTTGCTTGTTTTGTTCGAGAAAAATAGAACTGATTCTATTTTTCGTGTGTTCGATTCAACAATTCGACAATGGATGGCAATGTTGGCGCAAACATCATTTGTCAAAAGTTTTCGTAGCGTAAACCTCTGCTTAAAATGTCGAAGCAATTTTTGCTGGAGTTTAATTATTGCCTGCAAAATGAACCAGCACTGTGGCATGCAAAAAGCGAGGCATATAAAAACAAAAATAATGCGAAACAAGTCTTTTTTTTCTAAATAAATATGATTAGCCTTCAAGGCAATGACTGTATTGTTATCCGATGACATGTTTATTCTCTGAAAATTTTCTACAAATGATGTTTGCAAGCAATGTTTGAAATAGTTAGTGGGCAAATGTAATTCTTGTTCGACGAACAGTTCGTCAAACAAATTCGACTCTGCCTGCTTAAGACTGTATATATTGATATTGTGAAAATTAGGCAAAAATTTGTAATCCTAAAATCAAAAACAAAGCAGGTATTGCTTTAAAATTAATTGTATTTATTAATTCTTTTTTTTTTTAATTGTCGTTAAACTCAACATATCGATATATCTTTAACAACTCATGCATATCGTCCACCTCTCTTCGCCTAGTCCAGTGTTGGGTAAGCACTGCTCATTTTAGGTGAACTGTTCACTTGCTCATTTTGCTTAGGTGAGTCATTGGCCGTGTTCACCAGAACTAATCAATCAGTAATCATGTATTTTGTTTGCTCGATAACTAAGCATCACAATCAGAAAATTTCAGCGTACTATTTTGATGATGAATTTTCAGTCATCATAATCACAAAATTTGAAGTCATGATTGCTAATCGCTGCATTTCACCAGAATAATCATGCAAATTTCATCGATTTTCTGTTGTCGATTTGTTCTGGTGAACACGGCCATTTACTCAGATTGCAGCTCCGATATCTCTTGGTTATCGGTAGCAGTCCTATTTTCTTTTCTCTAATTCTAGCGGCGCGAAATTTAAATGTAAATTTGTTTATTGTTATTATTTTTAATCCAATAATAATTTATTTAAGAACAGCTTCAAAAAAAAAAAAAAATTATAGATTATCTAAAATAATGAAATTGATTTTAAAGAATGTTTGGTGACACCTTTCGCTAGGAGAAGTTGGTATATTAAATCTAAATTAAATTTTAAAAAAATCTCAAAAAATCTAACAATAATTCGTGTGCAATTTTCAAAATTTTAGCTTCATAGCTTCATAGTTAAGCATAGACAAAAAAAAACTCATTTTATTAAAAAGCAATTGAGTTTTTTCTGTGGCTGCCACCGTGTTTTGGGAGCCAAGGCTGCCACCTTGTTTTCTAAAGTTTCTCCAAGGCTGCCACACGGTAGCATACCGTTTATTAGAGCTGGGACCTTACGATTTTTTTTAAAATCGATTCAATTCGATTATGTAAGAAGAAAAAATCGATTTAGAATCGATTTTTTTTTATTGAAAAACAATTTTTAACTTTATTTTTTTCTTATGATTTTAAATGGTTTGTTTTTTTTTTCTGCTGTTGCAGAATTTATATAACTTATGATAATTTTTAATGTTATTTAACAGTTAGTCACTAATAACAAAACAAAAGAAAAATAATAACAAAATAAAATAAATTCAGATTCAAATGACTAAAATTAACCTAGTTAAATTCATATTAGAGATGGAAAAACAGCTATTCTTTAGTACATTTTGTGTACTCAACAATACGCGCCTTTACATTCCCAGTCACAAGTAGCATTTCACAGCAATAGCTCTTTTTAAAAAAAAACGATTTTCTTACTTCACCAAAGAAAAAATCGATTTAAAATCGATTTTATTAAAATCGGTCCCAGCACTACCGTTTATGTGTGTATTGCTCCCTGTATGTGTATGTGTGCGTATAAAAGTGCACACATTTAATTTAATACTAATTTCGTGCGGGATTTAATCAGGTTATCAAAGGAATCACTTCTAAAATTGCTAAATACAAGCAGGCGACGGCGGTGAGAAAATAAAAGCATTACAGAACATGACGTCCAGCTAGAGTCAAACACTTTCACTTGCACCCAGCTGTATTCATCGCGGGAGAAGAGAAAAGCAAAAGTGTCTTTGGTATACAAAAAAAAAAGAAGAAGAAAATACCTATATCACCAATGAGTGTTCGTGTTTTGTTTGCGGCAATTACCTCGCTGTGATTCACTAAAGTGTAACCAACCCAAGGGTCTGCAGATAGATAAATTGACGACTTAGCTCAGAATCGACAAAAGGAACAAACGTTGCTGATATTACAAAAGCGGCAACGGGAAATCACGACATTGGTCATTATATTATAATACACCCACACAACAACAAGGCCAGGCCAAAGACGATTCGATCATCATAGAGACAGCATTAAATTGTGTTCATACCAAATAGCATGGGCAACGACGACAATCGTCGGAGGAAGACACCTTGCGGCTGTTGCATGTCTGTGTTCAAGTGGATTCCCGTTCTGTTCATCTTCGCCGTCATCGGCTGGTCCTACTACGCCTATGTAGTGGAGCTATGTGTTCGTGAGTAGCGTCAAATGCCGTTTAAAATATCGTATATTTATTACTCTCGTTTTGCAGTAAACACGGAAAATCGTGTGGCCATGATATTCATGCTGTTCTTTTATCATATCACACTGATACTGTTTCTATGGTCCTACTGGAAAACGATTTCGACATCGGTTGGCCGCGTGCCGGATCATGTAAGTGCACAAAGATTACGGTGATTCACACGCCTACATATAATCACTGATAAGGTTGCTCAGCTGGCGATAACAAATTTGGACTGCCACAATTTTAGATTCCTTAACAAATCATCATTATTTTATATTTATAATATGTATATATTTAATATTATTAGTGGCGCATTCCGGATGAGGAAGTGAATCATCTGTTTCGTGCGGATAACCCCGAGACTCAGAAGCGCATTTTAAATAACTTTGCGCGCAATTTGCCAGTAACTAATCGGTATGTTTGAATTGAAATATAAATCATTTGTTTATATGTTCACATATTTATCAATTCCACTTTTGCCCCATGCAGCACAATGAACGGCTCTGTGAGATTTTGTGATAAGTGCAAGATCATCAAACCGGACCGATCGCATCATTGCAGCGTCTGCAGTTGCTGTGTGCTGAAAATGGATCATCATTGCCCCTGGGTGAACAATTGCGTTAACTTTTTCAATTACAAGTTCTTTGTATTGTTTCTGGGATATGCATTGATTTACTGTTTGTACGTTGCCTTCACCACGCTGCATGATTTCATCCAGTTCTGGCAGGTAAGTTCCTCTCAGATACCAATTTATTGTTGCTTGCAACTTATTACTGCTTGAGTACTGTTCGTATTGTATGCTTAGTAGTATTTAGTGAATGTGCGTTTAACTTAACATATTATAATAACCTATATACATACATATATTGCAATATGTGTATAATATAAAGAACGAAAACCATTACTTGGAACAGGGACAACTGAACGGCAGCGGCATGGGTCGCTTTCACATACTCTTCCTGTTCTTCATTTCCATTATGTTTGCCATTAGTTTGGTAAGCTTATTCGGATATCACATCTATTTGGTGCTCGTCAATCGCACCACTTTGGGTAAGAACACACACAGATACTCCAATCTGAATACATTTATAATAATCTTTAATTTGTCATAAACAGAATCATTCCGAGCTCCCATCTTTCGTATTGGCGGGCCGGATAAGAATGGCTATAATCTGGGCCGCTATGCCAATTTTTGCGAGGTATTTGGCGACGATTGGCAGTACTGGTTCCTGCCCATATTTACCAGGTATGTGTGGATGCATTGTGGCATAATTTCATTTCATTAGATCATTGCATTTATAACTAATATTTAAGCTGCACTCTAAAGAAACAATCGAGCTCTGACCTTCTCTTTAGTTGTTGTTTTTTGTGTGTGTTTTGTTGTTTTTAATTGTTATTCGCTTTCTTAAACTCTTTTTCACTATTTGGCAAATTAAAGGCATGTTTTGAAATTTAAATTACACGCTTATGAGTAGGAGATACACATTTTTTACATATACTACTTTTGGCACCTTAATCAATTACACTAATTAGTTTAAGTCGATAACTTGTTGATGTTAACCCAGGAATTGTCAAATCGAAAGCTGTAAATCTCTCATACAAAATGTTCTTTTGTTGGTTTTAATGTAAACATAATTTAGTTTTAAGCAATAACCAATATCGTTACTAAAATTGGCTAACTAGAACTGAGTGCAGATAACGGATAATGGACAATGTCGGGCGATGGCAGAATTATAATTTACTTATCATTTTCTGCAGTCAGCCAGACAGTATATAATATCTATGTATAAATAGTTACTAGACGTTGTAAGAATCGCTGCAGGGATGTAATTATAATTAACAAAATGCTTATTTATATCATACACGATTCGTTTAACTCCAACATCAAGAGCAACAAAAAAAGAATAACTAAACAAAATTGTATAAAATGCAAAATCTAACAAACAAACATTCAAATATTGCAATTACCACAAACAACAACAACAACAATTTGTTTTATGTTTAAATTTCTGTTAACGAATACAAAACCTACCTTCTGCTTATTCACTTATTCAAATCAAACAATTCAACATCGATTAACCCGTTTAGTCATGGTGACGGATTGAGCTACCCAACGGCGACAGATCAGACGGGCAACCAGCGTTACGATGCGATGGGCAACACCAGCACCAACCCCAACAGGTTAGAAGTCCAACCGACAGATAAGTTGATTGACGCAATACCCCTCAATAATCATCAACCTCATCTGGAGCTAGACAATGGTCAACAGATCCCGTCTAGTCAAGTTATTGTTAATATTGAGCAAACAGTACCATTACCATTGTCCGCTGAAGCTCCAGCGACAAACACCAGCAATGGCGGCGGCTTAGTCATCGATATAATCGGTGATCAGTCGGCCAAGGATGCTAGCGTGTTGAATGGTGGTCCCCACTTGGCCAATGGCGCTGCTGATAAAATCGTATAGAGATCATTACATTTGAATAGCCAGGATCACATGCAAGAAGTTCCTTGATGTTGTTCTCATTAAATGGTAGCTGCCAGAGCTCGTGCCAGTCGACGATGAAGTGTGTTGTAAATGTGTATTTAATATATATATATATCTATCGTAAGTTTTATTAACGGTTGAGATAATGTATCTGTAAAGTGTATACCAACTATATAACCTCTAAACCCGCTACAGCTACTTGCCCAGTTCGATTCCCAATTCGATTCCAAGTCCCAACAGACAAGACAGTACACATACATATGTTTTATATATCAATTTCAATGAGACTATCAAAATACATATATTTCATTAAGTACATATTGTTTAGGCTAAGTAATTAAACCTATATAGATACATACATACATATATAAATGGCACGCCCAAGACGCATTCTGTAAGACGTGGCCTGACGAAATTAACTGATTGAACTTTTGGCAATACTAAGTAGTAGCATTAACTTAATTCTTGTTAAATCTTGTACGAATTTTAAGCATCTCTTGAGCACATACAACTAGTAATTTATATTAATAATAATAATAATCATTTGATGAATTCACAATATTTTGAGCAAATTGTTTAACTTTATATAAGACTTGTTGTAATACCAAAATGATCCACAGCACAGCCCATGATAGACACGAATTTTAACTGAGGCATTATTGATGCTTTTATTAACTTTAATAATATACTCGTAGTTAGTTGTTAACATTTTGCAAGTTTAATTTTCATTAGATTTATGGCTCTTACTTTTGATATGACAATATTTTGTGTACTTGAAAATTTGAATCGATTAAGTTGAAGGTTAAAAAAAAATATATAAATTTATGAATACTCAGATTTGTTTTTAATTTGCCAATATCAAATCTAAGTCGAAGTATCTCAGTCTCTAGCTGAAAACACTTCTTGCTTCTTTGCACCGCATCGCACCATTCAATCAATCATCAATCAATTCAAGCACATTTACAAAACACACATCAATATTCAATACTCATTGTCGTTGCGATACATTTTCCCAATGTTTGTTATTTCTATTTCTGTATTGTGTATTATTTATAAATCATGTAAAATGTTGTTATGCAAAAATCTCTTAGCTTTGGCGATGGCATTAGCTATCCCATACGACATCTTGAGGAGGATACCGAATCGCTGCTGGGCTATCATAGCGATACGCGCATCGAGCTGGAGGAGGAATTTCTAACAGAAGCACGCTTTCAGGACTCGATAATTCCATAGCTAATCATGACCAGCGATAATGTGGCCACATATTACATCTAGAGAGGATTAAAGAGTTAAATGTAAATATGAAAAGAGAACGATTTCCAGGCAGCCTAAAGTTTGTATAGTTTCTAGGTATACTGTATTTTGTACTAGTTGGTATATTAAGTTAAACTGTATGATAAGCGCACCATTGTTATCAAATTCTTTGTGTCTTATGTTGACAGTGCAAGTGACTTGACTGAATAACGCCTATTACTCGTATATACATACATATATCATGCATATGTAGTAAATGCCTATAGCTGCTTATCTGCCCATGTATATCGAACGCTGCATTTCAAGATCACTCCCAAAGAAGCGTTTATTGTAAGAGACGTTGAACATATTAGAAATAGAAAACATTCCAACATTTTTGTATAGATTCATAAGTCAAATGTTATTAGAGCGTTATGAACAAAAAATCAAAGAAATCCATTTGTGGTTTCTCTCAGATATTAAGATACAGATACAGCTAGTTCAAGCAAAAGAAATCACTGCAATGTCATCAATATATTATGTATTTTAAGTGTTTGGGGAGTAAACTATAGTTAACAAATATAGTGAAAACAATAAATTGAAAACTGTAAAACTATTTCAATCGAATCGACTCAAATCATCCTCGTTTCCGTTGCCAGCATCTGGGAGAGACGCCACAGCCTGTGTGGCAGGCACCACTTCAAAGTCGGCCTCTGTGGCAGTAACTTGTGCTGCACGATCATTAAATGGATTCGCATGCAGCGGAGCTGGCTTTGGAGTTGGCTTCGGAGCTGGAATTGGAATTAAATCTGTCGCTGGGGCCGGTGCTGATGCTGGCTCTGAGTCGGATGCATTCATGTCATTCTTTTCAGGCATCTCTTCGTGTTTCCTCTTCTTTTTCTTGCTCACCAGGACATCGCGTGTCATTGTGACGCCTGTGTCCTCGCTACGCGGTAATAGATCACTCAAATCGCTCTCAACATCGGCGTGCTGTGGGTGCAACTTCTCCTGTAAGGCAGCCAGAGCTATGAGCAGCGCCTCCTCGGTGCGTATGGTACGTGATCCCTGTTTGGGCAGCACATTGACATAGTGATCAAAGAGCATTTCGGGCTCGTCCACAGTCAATTTCTCGTCGTTGACCAGCGCCTCCTCAAGCCCCTGCAGACCGCCAAACACTATGATCATGTGATTGTATTGATACGATTTGCTGGGAACATCATGTACGCTAGTGCCACGATCAGATGTGCCCACCGTCACGTCGTAGCCACCTTCGTAGGGTGATTTTGTGAAGATTTCAGAGAGCGAGTGTGCAATGCGCACCTGATATCCCCAGTAGACGCCTGTTTCCCTCCTCGGCTCATCCGGACTGACCAATGTGCCGCGCTGTTTCCTGCTCGTCTCTGCATACAAGGTTAAACATTAATTTGGGGATTGAACTTTTGGTTAGCTATATGCAATGCTTACCACTTGGTGGCTCCATTTTGACAGTTACTCGCACACCCGGCTCTAGGGCCTTGTCGATGAGCACATCATTCAACAAGCCCACATTTGCATAGCTGTGTCCATCCTTGGCCTGTTTGTCGCATACGACGCCCTCGCGATACCGAAACTTGCTTTGCTGCCGTAGATGATGTGGCGTGTCAAGTGGATTCAGCAGGCCCGAGTACTTCAGATCCTTGTGCAGTGGAAAAAAGTATTTGCGCAGATATTGTGGGCACTCCAGGTATTGCAGAATGCGCGCCAATTGCAGGGAGCTACTGCGCACTGTAGCCGTTCCATTGCCATCGGCATCTTGTTCGTAGCTTCGCTTCGTCTCACGAGCCGTTGCCACGCCCACGTCGTCAAATACAATTACCTCATTGACACGGAATATGCAAGCAGCTCGGGCAATTTGACCGGCAACATAGGCCCGCAGCTCGGCGGATTGCGCGTTCTCCAGTATAGACCCCGGCACGGCTATGCTCACTGTTGATGGATTTGGCTTAACAGCTTTCGCTGCATCAGAGGCATCCTTGGCCGACGCTTCTGCATCCTGCGCTTTCTGCAAATCCTTCAACGCCTTGTCCTGCTTCCGCTGTCGTTTGAGCGCCTTGCGCTCCTCGTTTATCTTTTTCCACGACTTGTGGGGGTCCGCGGGTTTTGTGTTTCTATTGTCAGCAATTATTGCAGACATCGTGTTAAGTTTAAGTTAATAAATATCCTCAACAAGTAAGTACTTGTTGTTAAAAACAACTGCACGTGTGAGCTAGCACAGGTTCCGCGACTGGAACTAGTATCGCATAGAGATTCGCGTGAATAGCGATAGCAACAATAATGGTATTCCGGGAAATGTGCGTCTAGATAGCAACGGTTCTTTAGCAACGAAAAACGGAACTTGGTTCATGAGTCGGAACCAGTTATGAACTTTCTCATTTTTAAGCGTTATTAGACATTAAATCAATAAAGTAATGATGCAGAATTGTAGACAATTAATTAATCTATAGTTTAAAGCAAAGTTTTGGCCATTTCAGCTTTTAAAATGGGAGAAACAGGTGAAGAAACAAAGTAAAAAAGGTAACATTTTCAGCATTTCTTGAATAGCTAAGCACAGGAGGGATGGCCCCGAAAACCGCTTATGCACGATGAAAGCCTACAATTTCACCTTTCTAATGGTACAATAAATTAAGACAAAAAATCGATACGTTTTTGAGATATTTGGAAATGAGCGAAGCAACCTCGGTGAAAGCTCATACAAAATGACCGCCAAAATACATACCTTGTTCTCAATCTATAATATCTTATCTTAGGACGAATGGCCCAAAACGCGGCACATATCAAATTAAAGCTACAAGTTTGGGGAAGCTATTGCAGTAAAATTTAGAGAATGTTAACGTACAGTTTTTTAGAAAATTAATTAATTGTAAATCAACCCCCAAATAGTTCATGAGCAAGACCTATCGAACTGGTAGCTCCAACGTGAACTGAACTACAGAAACTGAACTGAGCCAACGTGAACTGAACAACAGAAAGGGTGCCACCTTCCACAATTTCGTTGCTAACTAAAAACTGAAATGGCCTTAAATGCGCGGTATATGAGAGCATTGACGTTAATTTTACGAGCATTTTTTCGTTCGGATCATCAAAATCAAACGTTAAATGGCTGAGAAATTAGCATTTTTGTTTTTTTCCACCACACCTAAAATAAACATGCATAAAACTGCGTGGCAGCAGATGTACATAAAGAGAAAAGGTGGCACCTTCAACAATTTCGTTGCTAACTAAAAACTGAAATGGCCTAAAATGCACAAAAATATGAGAAAAGTTTTAAAATATTAGAAAAAAAAATGGAGCGGCAGGAAAAACAAATTCTGGAGCTGACCAGGCGTTTGAAGCAGCAACAGCTCCCGGCTCAGCCGTTTTACCATTTGCCGATTTACCAGCCGCAACTGCCGACGCAGCACCTGGTGCCGCAAGAACCCTCGCCGCAGCAACAGCCATAATGCACTTTGGCGTATTGCCATTATAGTTAAATGTGGGCTGCCAGCTTGATACACAGAAGCGCAAAAATGCGTCGGAATATAACTAGCTGGCAGCCCTAAAACATAACGGCGTTTATTGTAATTCTGGAAAAATATGTATAAGAAAGCGCGCATCTTGCAGAAGAATTATGAGTTACCAAAATTCAAACGCCATTGCTCGCCTTCGGGCAGAACGCAACAACCTAGAATCGGCGGGTTCAGGTGTTGCAGGAGCCCGAAGGCCATGTGCTAAGTAATAAAATAAAACAGATCCAAGAAAAGCAACAAAAATATGAGAAAAGTTTTAAAATATTAGAAAAAAAAATGGAGCGGCAGGAAAAACAAATTCTGAAGCTAACCAGGCGTTTGAAGCAGAAACAGCTCCCGGCTCAGCCGTTTTACCATTTGCCGCTGCCGATTTACCAGCCGCAACTGCCGACGCAGCACCTGGCGCCGCAACAACCGCCGCCGCAGCAACAGCCATAATGCACTTTGGCGTATTGTCATTATAGTTAAATGTGGGCTGTCAGCTTGATACACAGAAGCGCAAAAATGTGTCGGAATATAACTAGCTGGCAGCCCTAAAACATAACGGCGTTTATTGTAATTCTGGAAAAATATGTATAAGAAAGCGCGCATCTTGCAGAAGAATTATGAGTTACCAAAATTCAAACGCCATTGCTCGCCTTCGGGCAGAACGCAACAACCTAGAATCGGCGGGTTCAGGTGTTGCAGGAGCCCGAAGGCCATGTAAAACAGCTCCAACAAGAGCAACAAAAATATGAGAAAAGTTTTAAAATATTAGAAAAAAAATGGAGTGGCAGGAAAAACAAATTCTGAAGCTGACCAGGCGTTTGAAGCAGCAACAGCTCCCGGCTCAGCCGTTTTACCATTTGCCGATTTACCAGCCGCAACTGCCGACGCAGCACCTGGCGCCGCAACAACCGCCGCCGCAGCAACAGCCATAATGCACTTTGGCGTATTGCCATTATAGTTAAATGTGGGCTGTCAGCTTGATACACAGAAGCGCAAAAATGTGTCGGAATATAACTAGCTGGCAGCCCTAAAACATAACGGCGTTTATTGTAATTCTGGAAAAATATGTATAAGAAAGCGCGCATCTTGCAGAAGAATTATGAGTTACCAAAATTCAAACGCCATTGCTCGCCTTCGGGCAGAACGCAACAACCTAGAATCGGCGGGTTCAGGTGTTGCAGGAGCCCGAAGGCCATGTGCTAAATAATAAAATAAAACAGCTCCAAGAAGAGCAACAAAATTTGAGAAAAGTTTTAAAATATTAGAAAAAAAAATGGAGTGGCAGGAAAAACAAATTCTGAAGCTGACCAGGCGTTTGAAGCAGCAACAGCTCCCGGCTCAGCCGTTTTACCATTTGCCGATTTACCAGCCGCAACTGCCGACGCAGCACCTGGCGCCGCAACAACCGCCGCCGCAGCAACAGCCATAATGCACTTTGGCGTATTGCCATTATAGTTAAATGTGGGCTGTCAGCTTGATACACAGAAGCGCAAAAATGTGTCGGAATATAACTAGCTGGCAGCCCTAAAACATAACGGCGTTTATTGTAATTCTGGAAAAATATGTATAAGAAAGCGCGCATCTTGCAGAAGAATTGTGAGTTACCAAAATTCAAACGCCATTGCTCGCCTTCGGGCAGAACGCAACTACCTAGAATCGGCGGGTTCAGGTGTTGCAGGAGCCCGAAGGCCATGTGCTAAGTAATAAAATAAAACAGATCCAAGAAAAGCAACAAAAATATGAGAAAAGTTTTAAAATATTAGAAAAAAAAATGGAGCGGCAGGAAAAACAAATTCTGAAGCTAACCAGGCGTTTGAAGCAGAAACAGCTCCCGGCTCAGCCGTTTTACCATTTGCCGCTGCCGATTTACCAGCCGCAACAGCCGCCGCAGCACCTGGCGCCGCAACAACCGCCGCCGCAGCAACAGCCATAATGTACTTTGGCGTATTGCCATTATAGTTAATTGTGGGCTGCCAACCTGATATACAGAAGCGCAAATATGCGTCGAAATATAACTAGCTGGCAGCCCTAAAACATAACTGTAATTCGGGGAAACGAGGCAAACTTTTAAGAAGAAAATTTAAGGTGAAAAAAAAAGAAATTTGACTAACCAAATTCAAGTATTACAGGAGCCCGGTGTCCATGTTCTAAAAAATCAAGTCAAACTAATTAAAGAAGAGCAAAATAAACCAAAAAAGTATTGAAAAAAATGCAACAGAAAATAGATCAACAGGAACTTATTATTGAGGTCCTGTGTAGCTGTTACCATTTAGTGATTCATTGACACACACACTGTCCATCCCCAAAGTCAGGGATGATCGTAGTCCCATTCACATTAACGCATATCATCACAGTTTTTTGACAATTTGAGCCGGCACTTCGCATCACACACACACATACAAGCAAGCGTTCTGCGAATTGCAACTAAGCAATAGCATTTTAAAATGGCGAGTGATGAAATTTTTAGATCGCCGAAATCGAAATAGAAAAGGCAGCCATTGTAAATTCTGTTTTCGTCAAGATGACTTACACTACTCAACAGAGTCACAAACATTGAAATGTTTTCCATCAAGCACCACTGCTCCAACTCATCCCAGGCAATAAGAAGAACGACTCTTCACCAATAACCTGGACACTTAGAACCCATCGACCATAATCGAAAGACACATCGACGAACACGACAGTCCTATAGGCATGGTATACCAGTCAGTAAAGCATCTGTATTACGATCCTATACGCAACAGTATACAGGACGGTAATGGAGCACGAAGTGTGCTCGACTAATCGCATACATGGTCGATTACAAGTATGCGATTTTGAAGCTAGACCAGCGGAAACAGCTGCCAAAATTATGGAAAAGTAATGCATGTTTTGGTATGAATTCGAATGCATACCGGCTTCGAAGTATGATGGTCGTAATCGATTCTCGAATGCGAATTTCCGCTACTGGGTAGTTGGCAGCTCTAAAACATTACGGCGTTTATTGTAATTCCGTAAAAAAATAATAACTAAGAAAGTGCGCTACTCCCAGAAGAAAATATGAGTTACCAAAATTCAAACGCCATTGCTCGCCTTTGGGCACAACGCAACAACCTAGATCGGCGGATTCAGGTGTTGCAGGAGCCCGAAGGCCATGTGCTAAATAATAAAATAAAACAGCTCCAAGAAGAGCAACAAACACATAAGAAAAGTTTTAAAATATTAGAAACAATAAAAATGGAGCGGCAGGAAAAACAAATTGTGGAGCTGACCAGGCATTTGGAGCAGCAACAGCTCCCGGCTCAGCCGTTTTACTATTTGCCGTTTTACCAGTTGCAACTGCCGCCGCAGCACCTGGCGCCGCAAGAGCAACTGCCGCCGCAGCACCTGGCGCCGCAAGAGCAACTGCCGCCGTAGCACCTGGCGCCGCAACAGCAACTGCCGCCGCAGCACCTGGCGCAGCAACAGCCGCCGCAGCCGCAAGAGCAACTGCCGCCGCAGCACCTGGCGCCACAACAGCCGCCGCCGCCGCAGCAACAGCCATAATGCACTTTGGCGTATTGCCATTATAGTTAATTGTGGGCTGCCAACCTGATATACAGAAGCGCAAATATGCGTCGAAATATAACTAGCTGGCAGCCCTAAAACATAACTGTAATTCGGGGAAACGAGGCAATCTTTTAAGACGAAATTTCTCTTCTAATGGCTCGCCGCAGAAAGTTGAATACCCAATCTCAAGAATTACATGAGCCCGGTGGCCATGTTCTAAAAAATCAAGTCAAATTCAACAGAAAATAGAGCAACATGAACTTATTATTGAGGACCTGTGTAGTCGTTACCATTTAGTGATGCATTGACACACACACTGTCCATCCCCAAAGTCAGGGAAGATCGTAGTCACATTCACATTAACGCATATCATCACAGTTTTTTGCCAATTTGATCCGGCACTTCGCATCACACACCCACACATACACGCAAGCGTTCCGCGAATTGCAACTACGCAATAGCATTTTAAAATGGCGAGTGATGAAAATATTGAGACCGCCGAAAACGAAATAGAAAAGGTAGCCATTGTAAATTCTGTTTTCGTCAAGATGACTTACACTACTCAACAGAGTCACAAACATTGAAATGTTTTCCATCAAGCACCACTGCTCCAACTCATCCCAGGCAATAAGAAGAACGACTCTTCACCAATAACCTGGACACTTAGAACCCATCGACCATAATCGAAAGACACATAGACGAGCACGACAAGATGTTCCAGAAATTAAACAGCAAGCTTTCTCAAATCCTCAACAACAACAAGAACAGCAACAATCGACGCGCCTGCAGCCGTGGTCGACCACCAGCAGCCTTAATTGCTGCACTGATCATCACGCAACTCAACGCCTTGCCACAATTCGAGGCTTAGAAGATCCTGCCAATTCTCCGAATCACTGGAAGAATTTAAGGTCATCACGCAACTCAACGCTTCACCATCCAAGCTAACAGCAGCTGACGTCACGCGCTGCATCGACGCCAAAGATGTACTTTCATCACCTCCGATGCACTATCATCAACAATAACTTCAGATGCACCATCATCTTCATCACCAATCCCACCGAGGGATCAAGACAATCAGACACCAACCGGCAAACCTCGCCGCACAATTTGACTTCCTGTCCGCTTTACGACCTAAAGTCTAGTAGGGATAACTGTGGTGATCTGGTATCTCTATTATTTTTTAAACTACAAATTACGATACTTTTCTACCACTCATTATTATATCAATATTTCAATATATAGTATATACAAATTATCACACCACCAGTATTTTTGTACATCAATCTCTTATATCACTGCGGACGGCAGTCCGCGCTAGTGACGAAAGCAGCACGAAGGGTGCGAAAGCGACTAGCATATATACACAGGAAGAATGGAAAATTTGCTATGACTGTCCGATCAGGTCGAGCTATATACCGATCGAAAGGTATCAATTAAACTTACAAATGTGCATACTAAGACTTTTGAAAACTTGACTTGAGGGTCAAAATTTAAATGATTGGAGCTAATGGGGCCGTTGGAGCCTTTTTGATTTTTTTTTTTAATTTTTAACTATTCTAATGAAAAATACGCGTCGAATGACACCTTGATCATCCAAATCCGATCACTGGTTCGAAAGATAATTAATTTTGAAATTTTTAGGGGCCTTCCGAAAATGAGATGAAAAGTCAGTCTGTTTGTTTGTTTGTTTGTTTGTATCAAATCGTTGATTTAGCTTAAAAGTTTGAATGAGGACTTGTTCCCGCTCAAAAATCTAGAAACGTTTGTTCTACGACTTTTTCGAAAAATCGCTAGTTTAGTGGGAAATCGCTAAAAACCGCTAAAATTGAAACCCCCATAGCATCCAAACTATAGAAGCTACAGATGCGATCTATATATCGGTGAAAAGGTATTTCGAAGGGCTTTTAGGCATACCTTCAACGTTTTTTTTTAAGGTGAAATAAGGTATTTTTATCCACATTTTGGCGATTTTAGAAAAAACTACACATGAAATCGCTTTAAAATATGTTATATATTTTAGGCAATTAGATTCCGCGTTTTTTGACATATAACACGTATCTGTCAAAATTCGTTTGGACAAGATATTACCTATTAACTGAATATACCTTTTACCTTCACACTACTGCATGTAAATATGCAGTATATACACTGCTTGCAGCGTAATGCGGAAGTAAACTGCTTGCAAGTGGTGAATTCTTTTTGCGGCAGATAAATCATTTTATAATCAAAAAAAATATAGAATCGTTTGTTCTACGACTTTTTCGAAAAATCGCTAGTTTAGCGGGAAATCGCTAAAAACCGCTAAAATTTAAGCCCCCATAGCATCCAAATGATAGAAGCTACAGATGCGTTCTATATATCGTTGAAAAGGTATTTCGAAGAGCTCTTAGGCATAACTTAAAAGTTACAGTTACAGGTTAAATAAGGTATTTTTTCCCACATTTTGAAAAATTAAGAAAAATCTACACATCAAATCACATCAAATATTGCAATTTTAAAATTTCTGATGTCTTATTCAAAAATTTCTGATATCCCATAAAAAAACCTCTTTACGAGGTAAAAGTCTAGTGACGAAAACATTTTCATGCCCCAAAATTTCTGATATCCAATTTTGTGACGAATAATATTAAGTTTTACACATAAATTATTTTAAACAAAATTTTTGCATTCGGCACTGCGCAAAACAGTAAGTTTTATTTGGTCTGAAGAATTGAGACATTTTAGCGCAATGTGCCGAGTGCAAAAATGTTGTTTAAAATAATTTATGTGTAAAACTTAATATTATTCGTCACAAAATTGGATATCAGAAATTTTGGGG
This sequence comes from Drosophila subquinaria, assembly GCA_037043405.1. Classification (NCBI taxonomy): domain Eukaryota; kingdom Metazoa; phylum Arthropoda; class Insecta; order Diptera; family Drosophilidae; genus Drosophila; species Drosophila subquinaria. Next base: position 68,247 of record JBAMBL010003018.1, read on the forward strand.
CATGAAAATGTTTTCGTCACTAGACTTTTACCTCGTAAAGAGGTTTTTTTTTATGGTTCCAACACTCGACCAAGCAACATAAAAACTCGTTAATAAACTTAACATTATGCATAGACATTATTCATAGTCACCAATAACCCATACTAACAAAAGGCCCAATAATGCTCGAGTAGAATCGTTTTTCAAAACACTTAAGCATAGTGTTATTAAAACGAACTAAAATGGCTTAAAGCTTGGACGATTTATTCGCAAGTTAGATGAGCATTCAAAGTCCATTTGCAGACAAGTCCAACTTGCAAAACCAGAAGCTCTACAACCATTAAATGAAGTGGTTGTAAGACCACGAAAAAAACATTATATGTCAAAACCTACAAAAGGTTTAGATAAAATGTCGTGCAAGCAAAAGCTTCCATGCATAAGAAAAGTTGGAAAAAATCGCTAAAAAAAATATTACAAGTAGATACAGTCGAACTTCCCTAACTCGAATCACCATTATCCGAGAAAAAAGTTCGAGTTAGGGAGACTTCGAGTTAGGGAATTTTTTTTTTTACTTACTTAAATAAAACTACAATTTCATTCATTCATAAATACATATTAAATTACAAACTTTTCTTGTTCTTTCAACAAACAAAAAATTCCAGTTTGTTCAAGACCTATCGATATTCTCAAAAATAGGCTTTATCGTTCTTTTGCTGTATCCAGAAGATGTTCCCGATTCAAATGACATAATTAATTTTAAATTTTTATTTTTTTTAATAATAATGAAAATAATAATATTAAAAAAATAATATTTTTAATATAATGAAAACTGTTTTCAACGAGACACTATATTTTTCAGCCACTTCAATTTTTTTGGTCCACTTTTAAATTTCTTAACAAATAAGTTTAAAGATTTCTTAAAGAGATAAACATTTTTATACACGTGCTGGTGGCATGGTAAATAATCTTGAGCTGATGCGCTGACAGAGAAGTACGAACATCTTTCCCAAAGCAATTTCACAAGCTTAAGTAATTTTTGATTCAAAATTCTATCACATTCCATCAAAATAAGTATCAAAACGAGCCGGTAACAAATCCATAAAAGATAAACGAAAAAAAATGCAAATTTTTTTGGGAATTTTCCCGAAAAATTCGACTTACAGAAGTACGGGCCAATATTTTTCTTCGAGTTAGGGAGAAATTCGAGTTAGGGCATTGATGTTGACTTGATTCTTGGAGCTGTTCTCGCTGGAATCTTTGGCTGGCTTCTTAATAATAAAAACGATCGAAAATATTCATTTTCCTAGAAGAACAACACGATTAAAAGATAAATTTTAATTAATTAATAGTGTATGAAATATTCACTTACATAGATGAGGAATTTCAGTATTCATGTATGTATGTAGTATGATATTCATGTATGTATCTGTAAGCAGAAAAAGCAATTAGTATTCAAATAAAAAAAAAAGTATGTAAATTTGTTGACTTACCTTTTAGTAAAAAAAAAAAAAATTCAAAACTTTAAAATTAAAAAAAAAAATATATTTTTTAATGCATGTTCGCTGGTGCTGCTGGGCGCTGTTGGAGCAGAGCCGGGTGCTGTTGTTGCAGACCCGGGTGCTGCTCCATACGCCTCCACATGTCCACAATGTACAAATACTGCTCATCCATTTGTTTCTGCATTTTTTTGATAATGTTTTTTGTTTTTTCTGTTCCTCCTTTAACTGTTTTATTTGGTTTTTCACAACGTGGCCACCGGGCTCCTGCAGCTGCTGAATTTGAGCATTCAAATTGTTTCGGCGAGCCATCAAACGATTAATTTCGTTGTTCATTTTTAATTTTGTTTTTAGCTTGATGGTTGTTGATTTGTTGCGCGTTGTTTCCACGAATTACAGTTATATTTTAGGGCTGCCAGCTAGTTATATTCCGACGCATTTTTGCGCTTCGGTATATCAGGTTGGCAGACCACATGCATGTTTCTTTAGGTCAAATGGAAAAAAACACAAAAATGCTAATTTCTCAGCCATTTCTTGCTTGATTTTGATGATTGGCATATGAAATTGTTTGTAAAATTATCACCAATACTCCCACATACCGTGCATTTGATAGAAAAATACTAATCTTCAGTAAAAAGTTAGCAACGATTTTCTGTTTAACATGAATAGAGGTGCCACCTTTTCTCTTTATGTACATATGCTGCCACGCAGTTTTATGCATGTTTCTTTTAGGCCAAACGGAAAAAAACAAAAATGCTAATATCTCAGCCATTTCTGGCTCGATTTTGATGATTGGCATATAAAAATGGTCGTAAAATTAACACCAATACTCCCACATACCGTGCATTTGATAGAAAAATACTAATCTTTAGTAAAAAGTTAGCAACGGTTTTCTGTTTACCAATGCTGCCACACAGTTTTATGCATGTTTATTTTAGGTGTGGTGAAAAAAAAACAAAAAAAAAAAAAAATGCTAATTTCTCAGCCATTTAACCTTTGTTTTTGATGATCCGAACGAAAAAATGCTCGTAAAATTAATGCCAATGCTCTCATATACCGTGCATTTTAGACCATTTCAGTTTTTAGTTAGCAACGAAATTGTGGAAGGTGGCAGCCTTTCTGTTGTTCATTTCACGTTGGTTCAGTTCAGTTTCTGTAGTTCAGCTCACGTTGGAGCTACCAGTTCGATAGGTCTTGCTCGTGAGCTATTTGGGGGTTGATTTACAATTAATTAATTTTCTAAAAAACTGTACGTTAACATTCTCTAAATTTTACTGCAATAGCTTCCCCAAACTTGTAGCTTTAATTTGATATGTGCCGCGTTTTGGGCCATTCGTCCTTAGATAAGATATTATAGATCGAGAACAAGGTGTGTATTTTGGCGGTCATTTTGTATGGGACTTTCACCGAGGTTGCTTCGCTCATTTCCAAATATCTCAAAAACGTATCTATTTTTGCCTTAATTTATTGTACCATTAGAAAGGTGAAATTGTAGGCTTTCATCGTGCATAAGCGGTTTTCGAGGCCATTCCTCCTGTGCTGTAAAACTTAATATTATTCGTCACAAAATTGGATATCAGAAATTTTGGGGCATGAAAATGTTTTCGTCACTAGACTTTTACCTCGTAAAGAGGTTTTTTTTTATGGTTCCAACACTCGACCAAGCAACATAAAAACTCGTTAATAAACTTAACATTATGCATAGACATTATTCATAGTCACCAATAACCCATACTAACAAAAGGCCCAATAATGCTCGAGTAGAATCGTTTTTCAAAACACTTAAGCATAGTGTTATTAAAACGAACTAAAATGGCTTAAAGCTTGGACGATTTATTCGCAAGTTAGATGAGCATTCAAAGTCCATTTGCAGACAAGTCCAACTTGCAAAACCAGAAGCTCTACAACCATTAAATGAAGTGGTTGTAAGACCACGAAAAAAACATTATATGTCAAAACCTACAAAAGGTTTAGATAAAATGTCGTGCAAGCAAAAGCTTCCATGCATAAGAAAAGTTGGAAAAAATCGCTAAAAAAAATATTACAAGTAGATACAGTCGAACTTCCCTAACTCGAATCACCATTATCCGAGAAAAAAGTTCGAGTTAGGGAGACTTCGAGTTAGGGAATTTTTTTTTTTACTTACTTAAATAAAACTACAATTTCATTCATTCATAAATACATATTAAATTACAAACTTTTCTTGTTCTTTCAACAAACAAAAAATTCCAGTTTGTTCAAGACCTATCGATATTCTCAAAAATAGGCTTTATCGTTCTTTTGCTGTATCCAGAAGATGTTCCCGATTCAAATGACATAATTAATTTTAAATTTTTATTTTTTTTAATAATAATGAAAATAATAATATTAAAAAAATAATATTTTTAATATAATGAAAACTGTTTTCAACGAGACACTATATTTTTCAGCCACTTCAATTTTTTTGGTCCACTTTTAAATTTCTTAACAAATAAGTTTAAAGATTTCTTAAAGAGATAAACATTTTTATACACGTGCTGGTGGCATGGTAAATAATCTTGAGCTGATGCGCTGACAGAGAAGTACGAACATCTTTCCCAAAGCAATTTCACAAGCTTAAGTAATTTTTGATTCAAAATTCTATCACATTCCATCAAAATAAGTATCAAAACGAGCCGGTAACAAATCCATAAAAGATAAACGAAAAAAAATGCAAATTTTTTTGGGAATTTTCCCGAAAAATTCGACTTACAGAAGTACGGGCCAATATTTTTCTTCGAGTTAGGGAGAAATTCGAGTTAGGGCATTGATGTTGACTTGATTCTTGGAGCTGTTCTCGCTGGAATCTTTGGCTGGCTTCTGAATAATAAAAACGATCGAAAATATTCATTTTCCTAGAAGAACAACACGATTAAAAGATTGTATGGGACTTTCACCGAGGTTGCTTCGCTCATTTCCAAATATCTCAAAAACGTATCTATTTTTGCCTTAATTTATTGTACCATTAGAAAGGTGAAATTGTAGGCTTTCATCGTGCATAAGCGGTTTTCGAGGCCATTCCTCCTGTGCTCAGCTATTTAAGAAATGATGAAAATGTTCACGTTTTCAATTTCTTTATTCGCTTGTTACACCCACTTGAAAAGCTGAAATGGCCAAAACTTTGGTTTAAACTATAGATTAATTAATTTTCTACTAATAACGCTTAAAAATGAGAAAGTTCATAACTGGTTCCGACTCATGAACCAAGTTCCGTTTTTCGTTGCTTAAGAACCGTTGCTATCTTGACGCACATGCAAAACAGAGCAACTGAACAAGACTGAAGCAGGGTATCCACAGTAGAATATTATTTGTCGAACGTGTTGTGTTCGACACGTTCGACAAATAAAATTCTACTGTGGATACCCTGCTTGAGCAACTGAGCAAGTGAGCAAAAAAGAGCAATTTGGAAGGAACATGTTCACTTGCTCACTTCAGGGAGCAACTCTTTTTTGTTCACTCAATCATGACCAACCCAACACTACACAGCCCTAAGCAATTGTCAATTGGCGAGGGACTCATTCTGATGAGTTCTGACTTGGGTAATCCCCTAAACAAGCTTCACCATCGTACATTGCATGCAGCAAAATGAGTCGCAACGTTCTTGCACCTCCAACTCAACGTTTGAGCCACAATCGAAACTATCGCGTTAACGTTGTGCACGACGATTTCGGTGGCAGTAAATGGAATTCGAAGAACCAAAATACATCCAAGGGCTATGAGGAACCTGATCTGTACGCTGATGATGATTACGAGGACGACAGTGCCGAGTGCAATATCGAGCAGCTGCCCGATGGCAGCTACAAACTGGCGCTACCTGTGCCCAAGTACGTATTGGATTACTTTTAATTTTATTGCTCTCTAATTAACTTTAGCTATTTGTTATTACAGATCTTTTTACGGTGGCCTAATTGGCTTCAAGGGCACTACAAAACGTCGCATTGAAACCGAGACCAAAACTGATATTCACGTGCCACGTCAAAATGATAATTCCAATGACTTGCTTATCAAATCGAATGAGCGCAGTAATGTTTGTGCTGCACTGCGAAAAATACGGCTGTTAATTGATTCGCTACGAAAGCGCATGAAGCCAACTCATTTCCTGGCAGTGCCCCTAAACTCGGGTCAAGTGCAGGAGCGTTTTGTGGAGCTTAGGCAAAGTATTTTGGATGCCCAGCTACCAGGCATAGACTCTGAGCTATTTGTATCGGAACGATGCATTCATATTACCCTGGGCGTCTATGTGCTCTTGGATGACGCTGAACGTAAGAAAGCTGTTAATGAGCTGCAAACCTGTCGCCAATGGTTGTCCGGCTTGAGCACGCCCTTTAACCTAAAAATCAAGGGACTCGAGATCATGAACGATGATCCAAGCTCGATCCGAGTGCTTTATGCGTGTGTAGAGTCGCCAGAGCTTCAACAATTCGCCGACAAATGCTTAAAACATTTCCAAACAACCGGACTATGTGCCACAGATAATAATCAACGTGATAGCATTAAGCTTCACATGACTGTGATGAATTCTCGGCTTCGTAAGGATAATACGAGCGCCTTTGATGGCCGCGAGATCCTTAAACGCTTCGGGGACTCCGATTTTGGTACTGCACAATGCAACGAAATACACTTGTGTGTGATGAAGTCATCCCAGGAGGTGGAAGACTTTTACAAGATCACAGGCAGCCTTGCATTTTGATGTACATTGTTAATAAAGAAAAACACCCAATGCCATACATTTTATTTTTATTATATTCTCTTTTAGGCAAGTTTGTTAAGTTTGTCTTGTACCATGTCGCATTCTTCTTCTGTATTTACTCATTGGACAATTTATAAATGCATTTAGTTTGTGCATTTCTCTCGTCCCCGTGGACCGAGGAACGTATCAATCCAAACAAATGTGCTCTGCATTGTTTATTATTACTTTTTTTTATGGTTTCTTTTATTACTATAAATATAAAAAATATACATATGTATATATGTACGTATATACGTGAGTGTGATGATTAAATTTAATAGAAAATAACAAAAAATGTTTTAAACAATATACATGCTTTGTACATGTACTATAGTAGGAGTCAAATGTGCTTAAACTACCAAAGGAGTAGAGGGATTTATTTTTTTTAATGAATATAAACATACAAAAAGTCCAGCAGACATTGCCGGGGAAGAAGGGACTACATAAATCATTGAGGCTTTTAAAAGCCCCTATATTGTTGTTGTATTTGTCACACAGGCACATATACCTGCTTGTATATTGTTAGCACACGGCATGTTGCACAATTGTTGGAAAACAATAATATCGATCGGAATTATATTTAATGTTTGTCTCTTAACAACTAACTTGAACTACGCGTGTTTCGTTTATTTGCATCCATTTCATTATATTGTTTATGCATTTTGTATTTTGTTTTAGTTATTACTTTTCAATAGCTTTAGTCTAAAGTTGAGTTTTGGTTGAGTTGTTTGTATGTGATATTTTTTCAATTCTCATTTTCTTTTTTTTAATTGTAGCAAAGGCTTGAAAGAGGATTTGATTGGTGCCATTCTTTAGGATTAGTTCGATTTGTTCGTGCGCACTGCGCTTTGTGGATCTTCTACTTGATACTATGATACAAATAAGCAGTTGTTTTCTTTTTGTTTTTCATTTTGGACTTGTGTACATACATAGACTATATGGTAAAAATGTAAACAAATTGTACATAGTGGAAGAATTCTTAAATACATAATAGATACATAAATATATATGACGTTGCTCGCGCTTAACAAACCAACAACGAAATACGTACGATAGTTACATACAATTAACAACAATTATACGTCATCATGCAGCACAATTAGATATTTTCAATATATATAGACAGATAATATTCATATTCATCAGTATAAGAAAGCATTCTTTTACAGTCGCTCACAATAATAATAATGATAATGAGCAAAAAACACTTGAACATGAATCAATTGATATCCGTTGTATTTAACTATTATTTTGGCTATTTAGTTTAGACAACTATACAATATTGTTTTATTATATATCATCAATTTTACATGCATTGTAAAAACAATTTATAAACTCTGCAATTATTTTGATTATAAATAAAATCTTGAAACCAAAAAAGCTTGTATTTCAGTATTTCTTGATTTTGTAATTGTATTGGCGTGGTTTCTGTGTGCGTTTATTGTTTTTGTGTGTGTGTATATATATATGTGTGTTTGTGTGTGTATATATATATGTGTGTTTGTGTATGCAGAACCACCTCTTCCCCTTGGTTAATCCTTCCATTTGTCCCAGCCGTTTCAATTCTAATTGTCCAGAGTTTATTGCAGCTGCCGTTTAAATTATTTGCCCAGCTACTATTTGGCATGTCCATTGCTAAGCACAGCAGGTAATACATTCGCCTGCTGGACGACGGCATTGATCACATCGATTTCCTTCTTTAAGAATGCACCACTGTTATCCTCGGGGGCATGCTCAGTGGTGGGAGTGCCAGTGTTGTTGCTGTTACTGTCGTGCACAGAGGATATGTTGCGTTTGCGTAGACCGGCAGCTGCGGCATCCACCAAATTGGCGGCACCAGTGCTGACAGAGCCGGCGGCTAGCTTCAGTTTGGGAAACTCAATGTCGCGCATCAGATCGTTCTTGAACTCAACGATGCCGCTAACAGTTTCGGTAACAGTCTTATCAATAAATTCCTCAATATTTTTGGTTTCCGCTTCAATTTTCTCCTTCAGCTTGCTCGACAATTGATCCATTTCGCATTGGTCATGCGGCACACTAACCGCGTCTAGAGCGCTCGTTTGTGCCAGATTTGGACTCAGTGGATGTTGATGCTGTTGTTGCTGTGGGCGTGGTTGGAGTATTACATTATTCTGTGACTGACTTTGCTTCAGATTGTATTGTAGCGTTTGTTGTTGCTGTGGCATTGTGTCGTTACGTTTAGCGAGCTTACTATCCTCTCCCTCCTCCTCTACATTGAGATCATCGGGGTTGGCCAACGGCAGCGGCTGATCAGCAGCATTCGTTGTAATGTTGCCATCGCTCTTGTTAGCCTTCACATCCGTTCCGGCGGAATTCCTGCTGGATCGTTGTGAACGCTGCTCACCCCGTATGAATTTTGGTAAAATAAATATGGTCACTAGTGAAATTAAATGAAGGCACAAATAAAATCTCAGGTACAATTTGATGCTGCCCTGTAATGCAAAAGAAAGGCAAGCGATTAGAATTTGTTTTAATTTATATTATCATTATAGAAAACAAGTCTGCAAACCTATTCCGAAATGAACCTCTTAGCAAAAAAGATAAAAATTGCATGAATTCTTTTTTGAATCACGCATTATTTAAGACTGAAATTCTCGTTAATCGAATTGAAGCTTTTCAGATATATTGAAAGTTTTCAGACTAGTTTTAAAAATACATCAAGCAATTTCCAAGTACTTTAACTCGATTCATTTTTTGACCATCTATCGAGTTAATTAAATCCATTTTCCTGAAAAATCGACAGCTCCCTGGAGTTTGTTCATTGCAATTTATTTGCAGTATTAAGTTCAGGTAATTATGGCAGGAGTTTATTAAATTCTTAGACTTGAGATTCAAGATTTGCATCAAAATCGCATTCTGGCAAAACTAAAAAAAAAGATCTGTTCTGTTTTGAACTGATATTTGATTTAGCAATTTTACAAGTCAAAGTTTAGGCATGTATTTTGTATTTACAACTACGTTTTCTTTTATATTTTTTGGGGAAGCCTGATACATGTATCGATATTATTTGGAGATATTTGGACAGCTCGACTCATATTATTTTGTCGATTCTTACATTTTAATATAAAGCTCGATTTACTGTTTGAATTTATATCACTATTGCAGACTTGATAGAAAATATACGCATTGACTTACCATAAATTCAAGCAGAACAAATGGGAATGTGGCGTAGCCCATCACCATGCGTGTGGTGATGCAGGTAAGAATGTCGTAGAACATGCGCGTAACTTGTGTGCTCTGGAAGCGATGGCGGAACATGCGACGTGCGAAACGTGCTGCTGTAACCATAACGGCGCCCGTGGCAAAGGTCAAGTAGTAGCCAGGATAGAAACCATGCCACACGGCACTCAGGGCGAATGTCAACAGTGTGCCATACTTTTTGGGCACACGCTCATAGACGAGGGTGCGTAGCCAGCGATTTGTGCCGCAGTTCCAATTGTTAATTGCATCGCGCATATTGGAGGCAAACTGCAAATAAAACGTTATCATTAAATTGTCAACAATTTGCAGAGTGTTTTTGGACTCACCTCGAATGAGAGCACATTAATATTAGATATTAGATCCCATTTGGCATTGCCATCCTTATCGTAGCCGTCAAAGCCCAAGCCCGAATTATTGCATATTGCATCGGCCAAAAGCCATGCATGATAATACTTAAAGCGTATGCAGGTGGTTGCCATCATGGCATACCAGAACTTATAGGGTATGCTTGTGCCATAGATAAAGTCATCATCTTTCATATTCTTCACCGGATAAATTTTCACAAACTTCATGAATATGAATGCACACACCAGGCTGCCAAGTACTTTGCGTATCACTGTTTTCGTTGGCGATGGCTCCAACACCAATTCCGATTTGCCATTGTCCAGATTGGCCTGAAATCGAAAATCATTGTAGTGTGGCAATGAGAGAATTGCAAATTGAAATTGATGAGTCAGACGATGGACGAAAGGACTAAGGAGGATAGCAGACAACAGACATCTGCTGGCAAATGGCAGACAGTGGTTGGAAAGAAAGGTCAATTCCCTTTTTTCCTCACTCTCTCCACGTCTTTGGCAATGTGGGCAGGATATGTACATACACATATTCTAGTTGAATTTTTGCTGTCGCACAGTTGCATAGATAATGAAATCACTGCAGTTCTATTATGCAGATGACCACATAATCACATGCCCCACATGCCACACACCGTCAGCACATCTGTGGTCCACTTACATTTGATGCCGGACGCTTCAAGAGATTGTAGCCCTCGACAAATTCAATGTAATCCTTGTAGAAGACCAACGGACCGGCCATAATGCTTTGGAAATGCCACACGTACGAGAAATATTCCAGAGCCGATGGAATTTTTCTGATGGCATGATATTGTTGCGCCTTTGTCAAGTCCTGTCAATAAGGATAATTAGCAATCATTAGCAGTTAATTGACGTTAATTAAACGGTCACTCACCTCATCCTTGCGCACGAAACCATCGTGAATGCTGAACGCCAGACTGGTCACCTTCTGTGTGATGATCATCAATGGTCCAGTTATGTCCAGGGCATAGGAGCCGTAGTCGTAGAATTGTCGCATCAGATGCACGCACAGCAAGTAACCCATGGCCACAATTATGACGCTCCTGCAATTGCAAAACAGATACACATCAGTTTCAATCTCAGTTTGGAGTTGGTTTCTGTTTCCGGTCGCACCTCTGGACAATGCGTGGATCCTGTGTCCGTATGACAATGTAACATATTAACGGCAATCCGGCGATGTGAATGGCCTGTTGACCAAAGCAAAAGTAGCCAAAGGTCAATCCCAATGACAGGCCAAAGGCGTGACGCACCTCGCAGGACACCTTTGACGGATGGAGAAACGAACGAAAGAGCGAGGCCAGGAAGAGCGCACATACTTGGCATATTAAAAAGTTGACCTAAAAAAATAAAATAAAACATTTATTATAAAAAACTTTAAAACATAAATCATTTAATTTAAAAATAAATCACTTTAATTATAGTGCATTAACTAGATTTATTGCGCATTTATTTTCATTTCAACTGCTCGTAATTCTCAACCACAACTGCCATATAGAGTATCCATCAGATACATTTACAAACAAGTTATATACGATGTATCTATGTATTTTTACACTCGTACATTGCTCTTGAACGTGATCACTGATCAGAATCACGCATATTGATCGATGTACAGTTGCAATGGCCTTGGCCATCATTTGACTTTTTATGTAAATGCATTCAATAGATCTATCTGTTACCAGTATATAGTATTTAGAATACACATGCTTATATAGAAATGTGCTCTAATTTCTAGCATACACCTTGGCAATTGGCACAGCAATCAAAATGTGTTGTTGACATTTGAATTTGTCTATCAATTGATAATATATGGGCTTAATTAATTTTAATACTATTGAATGCAAATTAGTAAATATTAAACATTCGAACTTTGTAGATTGTGATCTCTCAAAATAATCAGCCAGTGCATAGTTCAAAGAGTGACTTTTTAAAACCTGTTCATTCCCTAATACTATTAAGAAATGTTGTTTAAAATAATGCATACCGTTTCAGAACACGAATAACTCATAATTCCAGTCTACAAGGTATCTCCGAGTCTGTCGACTAGTTTTTATCTATTTCCTTTTTTTTTCTCTCATCAATATCAATTTCTGTGATATCGCATTTTCGAGTTGATATGAAAAGGCCCCGACAAATCAGACCATCACTAATCATGCACCGATAACTCGGTGCACAGTGATTATTCATTGTCAAGGAATTACTATTCTTTAAGTCCCCCTCTGGGGCGGATGTGACGAACGTGTTATCGGCCAACGACAAATCTGAATACGCTTTATTTTTCAAAAACAATAATATAAATATTGTATATGTATAACTACATATGTACATATATGTGATTATTCTGTTATTGTCTGGCCCCATTTGAATCAGTGCAAAAGTATAGGTTAATGTGCTTCAATCAAACTTAGACCTCGTAATCAGTTGACACTTACAATAAAATAAAGCAATGCACAAAGAAACGAGATAATCATCTGTCAATGGCATAGATCTATAAATATCGCGCTGTTATAAACAGCGGTTAGCGTTATCTCAATACGATGATAATACATACAATGCACATTGGGAGGAATTCCCGATTTTTTGGCAAAAATCCAAACATTTTTCTTTTTATTTTAATGGTTGTATTATTTTTTTCAGTAAGTAATTATCCCTCTTAATCGAAAACATTTAATCCAAATTTTACTAGGAACATGTTCAAATGAAAAAACAAAAAAAAAATATAATCTACTTTAGTCTGATTTGCAATCATGCAAAGTTTGAAATATTATCCTTTATATTGAAGCTTATAAAAAAATAAATATATTTTTCAATGAGTCATGGATAAAGGGAAAAGGGGGGTCCAACTTTTTTAGGTCCAACTAAAAAAACCGAAATTAAATTTCACTTTAGACTAACTAAGACGCATTCCAAATTTCAAGTCTCTAGCTTTACATTACGATTTTACATAAATATATTACACTTTTTTCTCATAGTCTAATGGGGAGGGGGAGGTGAAGGCGTGGTCCAAATCTAAAAAAAAAAAATTAAAATTTGATATTTGTCTAACTAAGGTTCATGCCAAATTTCAAGTTCCTAGCTTTATGTTTAGAGATTTTTCCCAAAAGAAAGGGGCAATTCGACCCAATGTGCATTGTTAGCAATTAACAGTCGCATTACAGATCGTCTCTTCCTTCGTTATTTTATGAGTCGTATGGAAACCTGCTTTAGATATATTAATCTTAATTAATATATTAATTGATTTCTTATCGCGACCTCACAAAATAAACTTTAGACTTTAGACAAAATAACCTTTTTCGTTTCCTTTTTGCTCGCCTGCTTAGCAAAACAAATTGCTTGACTCTCTTCACAAGTTTCTTGCAATTCATTTTGTGAGAGCGGTTTTTTAAACCGACTGCGAGCAAAATACGGAGCGAAGACAACAAGCAAAGGAGCAAACGGGATCGTAGTCTCGTTTTCACGCAGACTGTGCAGAATAATTTGGTTAAACATATTTTGCGAGCTCTGCTAAAACCTCAGATAAAGTTTCAAATGCAAGTTGGCAGCACTTATCTGAAGTATTTATAAAACAACGAAATTTTTAATAAACAGCATTTTTATTTCATTGAGTACAGTTGAGCTATTTACTTTTATGCATTTGACTTTGCAAGCATTAATGGTGACATTCAACAGGTGATTTTAATCACAAATTATCGTATCTGATTCCTACTTTTTTCAATCAGCAGAAACAGTTAGAAGATTTTGGTAACGGTATCATTCGAAATGTATCGTGGTGATAACTGTTTGCTGTTTACGAACGATGAATATAGATTTCATGAACGTTATAAGATGTAGTAGGCTGATTTACATGTTGATAGGTAATGGAATTACCTGTGGAATGCCCCCCAATGCTTGCAAACTTCTACTTGTCCCCTTTTCATTTGAAGGATGGATCACTCATCAATTTCGTTGGGCGGGACAGTTGAGTACCAAGCTACGACTGCGACATTCACCGGCCTCAATGTCGAACCAGCTGCCTGATTTACAATTGCGGATCTTGCGGACTCCACTTTGGCATTCGTAGTATCGGCGACAGTGCCTAGAGTCCTGTAGGAAGGTGCCATCAGTCCGGATCTGACAATCCTTGTTTGAGAAGCTCAACAAGTCCAGTAGAGGTTTGGGGATCAGGTTGTCCAAGAAACTCGGTCTAGGAGTTGGTGTTGGAGGAGCACAAGATGTGGTTGTGGGTGGTCCACAAGGTGTGGTTGTGGGTGGTCCACAAGGTGTTGTTCTGGGTGGTCCACAAGGTGTGGTTGTGGGTGGTCCACAAGGTGTGGTTGTGGGTGGTCCACAAGGAGTGGTTGTGGGTGGTCCACAAGATGTTGTTCTGGGTGGTCCACAAGGTGTTGTTGTTGGAGGAGCACAAGATGTGGTTCTGGGTGGTTCACATGGTGTGGTTCTTGGTGGTCCACAAGGTGTGGTTGTTGGAGGGGCACAAGATGTGGTTCTGGGTGGTTCACATGTGGTTGTCGGAGGGGCACAAGATGTGGTAGTTGGAGGGCCACATGGTGTGGTTGTTGAAGGGGCACATGTTGTTGTGGAAGGTGCACATGGTGTAGGTGGTGGTGGCTCGCAAGTGGTTGTGGTAGGTCTTGGTGGCTCACAAGTTGTTGTGGTTGGTGGTGGTGGCTCACAAGTTGTTGTGTGAGGTTTTGGTGGCTCACAAGTTGTAGTGGTAGGTCTTGGTGGCTCGCAAGTGGTTGTGGTAGATCTTGGTGGCTCACAAGTTGTTGTGGTTGGTGGTGGTGGCTCGCAAGTTGTTGTGGGAGGTTTTGGTGGCTCGCAAGTTGTTGTGGGAGGTCTTGGTGGCTCGCAAGTGGTTGTGGTAGGTCTTGGTGGCTCACAAGTTGTTGTGGTTGGTGGTGGTGGCTCGCAAGTGGTTGTGGGAGGTCTTGGTGGCTCACAAGTGGTTGTGGTTGGTGGTGGTGGCTCGCAAGTTGTTGTGGTGGGTCTTGGTGGCTCACAAGTTGTTGTGGTTGGTGGTGGTGGCTCACAAGTTGTGGTGGGTGGTGACTTTTTGCAGGGAGTAGTTGTTATTGGGTTATCACATGAGCAAGGCTCCTTTGGAGGATCAGCGGCAGGTGCACCGACACCCATCCTAGCCGATACGCGCACCCCTGAGCCACGGAAATCGACACACCTAACCAGATTGGCCAATTGGCAGGAGTTGTTGGCCTCGTCGTAGAATTGTCCCGATCGGCAGCTGTGATGAACAGCTTTGCCGCTGATGCAGATGTAATATCCATCACATCGGGAAGGATCAAGCAGATGGGTGCCTTCTACAAGGCTGTCGCAACTGGGACGCAGTTCTTTGTGTTCGGCATTTGTGGATGCTACGACTATGGCAACCGCCACAAAGGCCACAAGTTGACTATGAACTAAAAAGATATTCGTCCATTAAACGGTTGATTCCTTTAACTTATGTGACATTCAAAACTTACGAGATTTCATCTAATGCAGGGGATTGTTGCTCGAAAGGATAACTAACTGAACTTGGTTACTTTACCGCTTTCGTTTCCGAATTGTTGAAGTTGAATCCAAAACAATGGCTTTTATACATAGTTTCCACCAATCTCAAGTGTTTACAACTACGTCTTTGCCAGCCAATTTGGCTAATTAGAGCATTCCATTCCCATGTTGACACTACATTAATAATTGTAATGCATGTTTCTCTCTGTACATTTGTTTATGTATATTCCCTTTCTGGCGCTCACTTCAACTATTATCTATATATTGTTTTACAAGAAACCAACAAGTTCGTAAATGACCAAGTCAGTTTCATTTCAAGTGCAGTTCCTAGAAAACTTCCTCAATTAGTATGTTCCAGAAACTTGAGTCATTTAAAACAGTAAATTTCTTAGAATGGCATAATTAGTTTTCTTCTTAAATTATTTTTTTCTTTTTTATCACTGTGAACGCGTCCACTGTCCACTGTGTTTACGCTAGTGACATAAGCAGTACGAAGGGTGGAATATATACAGGAAGTACGACTCTGTCCCATCAGATTGAGATCTAAAGATATGGCTTTAACTAAGAAAAGTGCAACCTAATAGTTAAGGTAGGTTGGTTAGGACGGTGTCGACGAGTCGACATCCCTTCAGCTCCTTCAGAAGTCATTGTAGGGGACATTTAGTCTTAGAGCGTGTATCCCCGCTAACCAATGGCCCGTTAGGGACTGGACCACGCGAGCGCAGTTGTTAGATTGTAATATTGGCTGGGATACCCTTCAGGTTAGGGCTTCATTTATCGCCTGAATTTCAGCTTGGAACACACTGCAATGATCCGGAAACCTAAAGGGGTAATCTATACCTAGTTGTTGAATGCATTTCTCCTCCTTCTTGATTGTTCAACTTTGAACCGTCATTAAAGGGCGTCAGGTTAGCCTGGAGGCTTGATGATCCATTCTTCTCTACGAGGAATGAGTATATTAAAACGGGTTGTTATGTGCTCGGTCGGCATACAATAGACCGTTTTGGAAGGGATGGTTTCATTATCTTTCAGAATTTGATATCTCTGAGACGGATAGCTCCCAGGGTGGATACTTCTTAGCTTATTTGTTGAATTGGAGGAAAGTTAAGAATAGCATCAACAGCTTCACTCGGTGCTGTGTTGAGAGCACCTGTGATGCATATTTATTTATTTAGTGGTTTTGTGATGGATTGCCTTGATAGGGCGGGCCATCAAACTAGTATCACGTATAACAGGATGGGTCCGACTATGGTCGTGTATCGCCAACAGACAATATACGGGGACATGGCCCATTTAATTCATATTGCCTTCCTGCAGGTGTAGAGTGCGATTGCCGATTTACTACACTCATGGACAAAATAATAGGTGTGCATTTTTTTTCGTGTTCAACAGCTTATTTTGCATATATTTTTCCATCAATACATAAAAACGCAATGAGAATTTCGTAACTTATACTAATCATAATATAATAAAAAAGTCATTGGCCTGAAAAGCTTTCAAATAAAATAAATATTAAATAATTTCATAAAAAACTCAAATTTCAGCTGGCCACAATAATAGGTGTAATCACTTAATTTTTTTAATTACATCGAAATTTTGCCAGTTTTGGTCCCGTTTGGTATAATGCTCTTATATCCCAGTTAATACCCTGTGTATTCGCCATTATTTTGCAACACTTAAGCCATTCTTGTAGGCATAGATGAAATTAGCTTCCTACATGTTTCGATTGGAATACTGTACCAAGCTCTTTGGATATTTTCCCATAGTTGGGTTTTATTTAGGCAAACAG
Source organism: Drosophila subquinaria (assembly GCA_037043405.1). Classification (NCBI taxonomy): domain Eukaryota; kingdom Metazoa; phylum Arthropoda; class Insecta; order Diptera; family Drosophilidae; genus Drosophila; species Drosophila subquinaria. Next base: position 85,359 of record JBAMBL010003018.1, read on the forward strand.
TTTTTCCGACTTCTATTTTAAGCTCTCCCCAGAGGTTCTCAATGGGATTGAGGTCTGGGGATTGACTTGGCCACTCGAGAACGTCCACCTTATGCATTTGGAACCAATCCTTTACGAATCGGGATGAGTGCTTCGGATCGTTATCCTACTGGAACTTCCATAAAAGTGGCATGTTATCCTCGGCATATGGTAGCATTACCGTCTCCAATATATCTTTATAAACAAATCTGTCCATAATACCATCAATCAGATGTACCGGACCAACACCTTCCCATGAAAAACAGCCCCATACCATGAGGCTGCCACCTCCGTGCTTTACTGTTTTTTGGGTGAACCTGATATGGAATTCTTTTCCCTTAGGCCGACGAAAATTCCTCTTGTCATCATTTCCAAACAAATTTATCTTCGTTTCATCGCTCCAGAGTATATTTCGCCATTTTGTCTCACCCACCGGTCCGCACCAGGTTTTGCGATCCAATGCAAATTTTTCCCTCATCTTTAAATTTGCAGATCGAAGCAATGGTACTTTACGGGCAATTTTACCTGGTAGATTTGCCTTTTCTAAACGTCGCCTGATGGTTCGTGACGATATAACGTTACCAATTTCACTGGTGATTTTCCTGAAATTCAGGAGCGGGTCGCGTTTAACCAATGTGACGATGTATGACAATATCATGCATGCAAAATGTGCTGGTCTTTCGGGCCGAGACTGTGATAAACTCATCGCCACATCCAAAAAGGAAAGTGGCGTTTTGAACTGGTCTTGCCCGGTATGCATTGATAAGCAAATTGACTTTTCACGTATGTACAATTCTGTGAGAAATCAATTCTTAAAACTTAGCAAGGCGGCTAAACTTCTTTCAAGTGACTTCGACTCTAGCGTTGAGTTGCTCAGCCAATTTAAATTCGATTCCCCCCCTGATTCCCAATTTTTAACTGTTCCCCCTAAAGTTTCAGGAAACCTGTCTCCGTCGACTCCATTGGCATCTCGTCAACACCTTGACGTTACGCCAACGTTGTCATTGTCGCCCTCTCCGGGTACCTCAAATTTATTTAGTCCCCCTGCGCCATCAGGAGCTGTTATTCTTACTGCTCCGATTGCAGATTCTGCCCAAATCATTGAGTCTTCGATTCGAGCAGGATCTGGTCGGAAAGCTAGGCCCCCAATCAATTCAGCCCGTAAAGAAAGTGGCAACATTGAAGTTCCTCATCTCAATGTTGTTGCTCCTCGCAAACAAGTATTTGTGTCTAGGTTATCCTCGGACACCACCTGTGAATCAGTTGCGGCTTACATTGCCAGTAAAACCCCTGCGAGTGTCTCTATTACTAAATTCAATTTTTCTACACCTCGAGAAATATCCTCGTTCAAAATTAGTGTCCCTAACGACTCTTTTGCTGTCATTTGTGACCCGAAATTTTGGCCACCACATATGATTGTGCATGAGTTTAAGCCGAAAAGGAGATCAGAGCCTGTCGCCCTACCTGCTGGTAATTCTAGCCCTCAAGCTTCCACCAGCAATGCCCCAAAAAACTAGTTCCCTGTCCCGACTCTGCCCTAATACATTACCAGAATGTTAGAGGTCTTTTATCTAAGCTTAAAACTTTATTTTTGAATAGTTTATCTTTTGATTCTGACATTATTGCATTATCAGAGACTTGGCTAACGCCAACTGTTTCTGATGGTGAAATAATGTCAAGTAACTATAATTTATATAGATATGATCGTCCGATTCGTCGAGGAGGTGGTGTATTAATCGCCATTAAATCGTCACTTCAATCGGAACGTATCTCTTTTAGTATGCCTACTGATGTTGAAATTGTTGCTGTTAAAGTAGAATTTCCTAATAAATCAATTTTTATCACTTGCTCATATATACCTCCGACTTCTCATATTGAAGTTTATATGAAGCATATAGCTTGTTTTAATGAAATTTCTCTTCAAGTGAGGGATAGTGACCTTTTTGTTGCGCTAGGTGATTTCAATTTACCTAATATTTCTTGGTCCCTCTTCAGTAGTGTCAATTATCTGATCCCTTCAAATCAACATGATTTTTTAGATTGTATTTTCGATTATTCATTGTTTCAAATAAATTCAATAAAAAATTACTTAGATAGAATCCTCGATCTGGTATTTATTAACGACTTCGCAAATTCTGCCGTCTCTAGGTCATTCCCACTATCATTGCCTGAAGACTTACATCATCCTGCAATACAAATTTCTATTTCTATGCCTCATACCCTGCCTCTATTATCTCAGCAATTACCACGTCGCTGTTTTCGCAAAGGAAATTATTCATTGCTTAATGAACTTATTCTTGCAACCGACTGGTCATTTATAGAAAAATCAGCTGAAATTAATACTGCCCTTAACACTTTTTATGCACTCTTAGATGTGTGTGTTCCCAACTTTATTTCAGCGTCTAGTTCAACAAAGCCCCCTTGGTTTACACCTAGACTTTCTTATTTAAAGAATATTAAGTCTAAATTTTTCAAAAAATTTAAGATTTCAGGTTCCAGTCTCGACTGGTCTAAATACACAGTAGCCAGATCGAACTTTTCCCTTTTTAACTCGGTTTGCTACGAGAATTATCTTTCTCGATGTAAAAGGCAGTTTAGACGCGACCCTAAACAGTTTTATAAATTTGTTAACTTGAAGCGTAAATCTAATAGTTTACCTTCCTCTTTTTTTCTTGGGTTAGATAAAGCCTGTAACGATTCTGCTGCCGCTGAACTATTTGCTAACTTTTTCCAATCAACTTACTCTCCTATCTCTTCCTCCAACTCTTCTTATCCTTACACTATAATTTCATCTAACTCTACGTTTGCTCCCTATTTTTTTTATAACACCGTAGTTTCCTCGATTAATTCTTTAAAATCTTCCTTCTCTCCTGGGCCTGACAACATTCCTAGTTGTGTCCTTAAGGAGTGCTGTTCTTCTTTAGCTGCACCATTGCTACAGCTTTTCAACCTATCCCTTGATTCTTCAACCTTTCCACTTCTCTGGAAGGATTCTTACATCATTCCCCTCCACAAAAAAGGAGGTAAGTCTGATATTTCGAACTACAGAGGAATTGCAAAGCTATCAGCCATCCCTAAATTGTTAGAAAAAATCCTTGTTTCATCTTTGCAGCATCTCTGTAAGTCAATTATTTCCCCTGCACAACATGGCTTTGTAAAGGGTCGGTCCACTACGACCAACTTACTTGAATTTACTTCCTTGATAAATGACGCATTTTTAGAGAAAAAGCAAACTGATGTGATTTATACTGACCTCAGTAAAGCCTTTGACTCTGTGAGCCATGACCTTTTGTTATTTAAGCTCGATCGTATAGGTTTTCCACCCTCCTTTTTAAGTTGGATTTCCAGTTACTTAAAAGGTAGGACTCAAAAAGTGATTCTTAGATCTTCCATTTCGAGTTCGGTTCACGTAACTTCTGGTGTACCACAAGGAAGTCACTTGGGACCATTATTTTTCATTCTTTTCATTAACGATCTACCTACTGTTCTGTCCCATTCTTCTATTCTAATGTATGCAGATGATGTTAAGCTTATATTCTCTTATACTGATCCCCTTCTTCATAATTGTCTGCAAGATGATTTAAACGCTATGCAACTCTGGTGCTCGGCCAATCAGTTGCAGCTCAATTGTTCGAAGTGTATGTTTATGACTTTTAGTCGTAATAGGCCATACTTAGGTTTTTATACGATTGACAGTACTCTGCTGGAACGTGTCACGTCTACAAAAGATCTTGGAGTTTTATTTGATTGTAAATTGAACTTCAATTTGCACATCTCCACTATCGTTAATGAAGCCAAAGGAGTGCTTGGTTTTATTAAACGTTGGTCGAAAGAATTTAATGATCCTTTCACCACTAAGCTCCTTTATGTCTCCTTAGTTCGTCCTATCTTGGAATACTGTTCTTGCATTTGGTCCCCTCAGTATCTTTTAAATCAAACCCGAATTGAATCAGTTCAAAAGCAATTTTTACTTTTTGCCTTACGTGGTTTAAACTGGGATCCCAATCTTCGTTTACCATCGTACTCCAGCAGGCATCTTCTTCTCAATCTTCCATCTTTACTCAATCGTAGAAAAACTCTTGGTGTTGTTTTCCTTCATAAATTAATTAATGGCAATATTGACTCTAGTTTTCTCTTAGAACGCCTTACCTTTTCCATTCCGCGTAGAACCACTAGGAACTATCAGCCTTTATCTTTACCTACATGCACAACTGATTACGCTTTGCACAGTTCACTTCGTGTTTTGTGCACACACTATAATAGCCTTTATTACGTTATCTCTTCAGAACTCTCTCTCCCCTCCTTGAAATCCTCCCTTTTCCTCTTCCTTTCTAGAAATCCCTAACCTTACTAATTTCTATTATTTTTAATATTATTAACTATTACTACTAATACTTTTGATCTGATTGGGTTTTTCCCAATCCTTGCAACGAATGTTGGATCATTTATAATTTTTAATACCCCCAGATTTTAATTTTAATTTTCAATTTATTATTTTATATTTTTAATTAATTTTTATCTTTTCAGTTTAATATTAAATTTAACTATAAATATTTAACTTAATTTTTATATTTATTATATTTTATACTTTAATTTTTACTTAATTGGTCAACTGCTCTTAGTTGACATTAAATAAATAAATAAATAAATAAATAATTGTCGGTCACTGATGAGGTTTTTTGGGGGCACCTCGAGTTTCTACCTTTGATTTACGTTTTAATGCATTTGTGACAAAGTTTTCTGAACGTTTCATGGTCGTGGCAATATATTTGTACGATTTTCCTTCATTTCTTAGTGTTTGAACAAGTCTTCTCTCCTCCGCACTGCAGGGACGCCTACGACCCATCTAGTATAATTTTATTTATAATTAAACTCATATTTAGTTGCATTTTCTTGATAACTTACTTTCTGCAACCAAAAAGTTCTACTAACTTATTGAAACTTAAAGTTTTTTTACACACACCTATTTTATTGACCAGCTAAATTTAGTGTCTCAGCAAATACCCACTTGGTAAATTTTATTGGCCACAAAATTAAATCGGGAATTTACCAAATTCACACCAAAACAATGTAACCATATGTAAAAAATATTATGTTTATGTAGAAAAGGTTGTGTACACATTTTATAACGATAAATTAAAAGTTACAGTGTTCACACCTATTATTTTGTCCATGAGTGTATATCGTCCTTATCGTCACTAAAGGATATTACGAAATCTTTCAACTTTGGAGGAATTAGGGAAAGAACCTTGTAACGTCTAGAAAAGAGTATAATACTTTATGTACTAAACTGGTTCAGCAGATAAGGGGGTGTAAGTGAGTAGTGCAAAATTAAAATGATTGCAGCGGGTGGGGCCTTTTGATAAAAATCGATAATTATTCGATCATCACAATCGGACCAAGAGCTTAAAATATATATAAAAATAAAAATGCTTAGTGGACTTCCCAAATTGGATGTCAGTCTGCCTACTTGTTGACGTGGACTTCTTCCCTTTTACATATCAAGAAATCTTTTATCTACGACATTTCGATTCCTTGATGGACTCAAAGCTACAGTTTCATGCAGTCAGCTGAGAATCAAGCTGCCGCGGTTCTCAGCTAAAGCACACCATAAACTTTATAATACATATGTACATACCGTGTACAAATAAATATGTACAGGGATAAGCACAAAGAGCCACATCGATAAGTGCGCCATAGGTCACATAACAAAGACGATCATGGCGTGATGAAGGCCTTATGTGTGCGTCATAAAGATAAGTTTCGGTTCTATGTGTATTTAACGGTTTTTGCGATTGACGCATTAAGATACATATGTGCCCCATAAGAGTGTCATAAATACAGTTCGGTCGTTGGTATTTCATTTATTTCATAAGTTCTTACGCTCACAATGTCATCTGCGAAAACGTTGAACTAAGCTGTCCATCTACTGAATCTCGCAACTGGGTTCAACATCGTATGTTGTAATCCCTTCTACGAGTATTGCAATGCACACGAATGTTGATCAACCAGTTTTTTATACAGCACACAGAGAGAGCATATGTTGGAATTAATGGAGCACAAGCTTTATTTGTATTTACGTATAACTACAAGGCACTGCATAGTAGCCAACGAAAGGGAAATCTTGTTTTAGAATATTGCATTCGATAGAGACTATAAGATTAATATATTATCAGTTTGTATATTTGCATAGAATAGGGACGGATACCTTTGATTTTATAATTTATTATTTATTTATTGTCATCTACGAGTAGCCGACAAAAAAGGTATTAAAAATTAAAATCTTTTTAAAAAACCTTAACAGTAAATAGAACAAAAAGAAAAGAAAACGATTATTCACATAAGGTGCGTTTCATATTCATAAGACACTTTGAAATAGCAAATGTAAACTTCAACCAAAATTAAAGAAAGCATTTAAATAAATGGTTTCTTATAAATATATGTTCTAATATTAATTGGCTATCTGTAAAGAACCGTGATTGGCGCCAGTTCTCATGCATTCAGAAGAACCGTTATCTTTTGCATGACATGCTCTGTTTTCTTTAAATTTTTGCCGTTTCATAACGATAAGACAGTTGTTGCAAAATTGAGTTTAGTGAACTAAAATGTAATGAGTGCGATTTTGTTTGATGTTTTATTGATAATCTGATCCATTTTAACAAATATGCCGCGAGCTATAATATTGTAGAGTGAAGATTAGGGATAAATTTTGACCTCGAATGACCTTTACATATCATTATCTCAAATTTCGCGAAAAATTAAGAGAATTCTATGCGTAGTCCGATTTTTTTTTATAGAATTCAAGTAATTTCGTTAATTTAAAGATAACTGGTAAAAAACAATTGTGCTTTATACGTTAAGTCTCTGAAAGATTATTGGTAAAGGTCAAACTCACCCGTTTCTTGCACCAATTTGGCCGCGTCTGTGGGCAAGAAAGCATAAAAAACCACGATTTTTTGCACCCTACAGCTGAGAAAGGATACTAAGTTCTCGAAAATGTTGAAAGAACTACATCTTATGCCACGTCACAAGCAGGCGCGGCGTTAATTTGAGGAAGATCATCTTTCTACCCACAGGAACACATCAAGACATAAATCTGGTCCTTAAATTCCTCTGATTTACAATTTTTCCTTTCTAAATTATTTTTTCTGATGAAAAGATGAAGAATCTTGATGGTCCTGATGACTCGCTATTCTATTGGAGCGATTTTCAAAAGGATCCAATTTACTTTTCTAACAAAATATGGGTGGCGGTTCCGTTATGGTGAACGGTGCTTTTACATCGAAAGCCATGTTGGATTTACGGTTTATATCATCTCGAATGAAGAGCAAGAAGTACATTCGTGTATTAGAAAGCAGTCTCCTTCCTTATATTGAAGCAAACAGTGGAGATCCTCTTGTTTTTCATCAAAAAAACGCTCGCATTCATGTTAGCAGAGGAAAAAAACGCTTATTAACTGATTGCTCAATCCAAACAGTAAACTGCCTGGCATGTTCCCCGGATGTAAATCCCATTAAAAATGTTTGGAGTACATAAGTAAGACGGGATAACGATGAAAAAACGAAAATTTAACGCTATTGACGAACCTAAGACGGCAACTATGACCGAATGGGGTAAGCTGGATCCCAATCTTTTTAGAAAGTTATACGAATCGATGAAAAACAAATTTTTTTGTATTGCTAAAGGTTGGAGTGATCTCATTGACTATAAAAAAGTTTAATTTCTGCACATAATCCCAAAGACTTGCCAATGAATCAATTTGTTAAATCATTATTGAAAAGTGTCTTATATTTATGAAACGCCCAAATATTGCTTTTTCCTTAATTAATATTATTTGCATAAACTAACCATTCTAAATTTTACTAAAACTTGTTGGTTTTATTGCTAAGAATATTATATAAAAAAAAGAACTTCGATAAAAAATGTATTTTCTGAAATATTAACAAAAAATGGGGTGTCTTATGATTATGAAACGCACCTTATAAATATTTTCCTAAGGTATTTTCGGAATACAAAACAATGCGAACAACTATTGAATAGTCCACAAGTTGCATGGGGTATAACTTTAAATACAGTACGCGGAAGGAAATCGTCTGCCAACTGTTTGAGCTAATGCCAAGGCCTTTGTTTTCAAGTCGGGTGCGGCGTACAGAGGGACAAACAGACGGACTGTGCCCTCTTGTTGAGTGGTGAGCTCGAAACAGGTCTCTTTATAAAAACTCAAGGGGCGATTTATTGAATTGCACATGAGCTCAGACAGGCTTAGATTGATATTGAGCTGTAATACAATTCTGACAACTATTTCAGCAATCATATTTCAATACAAATAAATTAAATTTAAAAAACACTCTACCCTTTTAATATCCCTGCCTTTAATCTTAGCCTGCCTGGCAAGGAATACGCTCACGTCGCGTTTATCCATTGTCATATAAAGCTGGATGCCACAGATAAGCCCTACTTCATCTTCATGGTGGCATGCAATTTGTGTGTACATTGTACAACAATGCAACTGAGTGCATGCAGCAATTTGTTGCTGCCCCTCCCTCTCCGACGCCCTCCCTTTACACCCTTTACACTTTCTTTTGTTTGTAGCAGCTTAAACCACTTGCAATGTTACAAGTTGCTACTCGTAAATTGCAGCATTCAGGCGGCTTAGAATTGGTTCCGTCAGTTTGCCAGTTGCCAATAAAACACAACAGTCAATCACTTAGCGTGTAAATGACTTTTACTCTTTTACTCTTCTCGTTGTTATTGTTGCACATGCAGTCAATAAAAATAAAGGAAAAACCTATAAATCATTTAATTAAATTTAAACAACAAACAGCTGGCATAAAGATGTGGACTTTGCAGGGGGTTGAGGTTGAGAAAGCAAAATTTGCCAAATAACCGCATACTAAAAGGTGGCGTGATGACTAAAAATAAATTTAAAACAATAAAAGCAGCAACAACAATTTTGTGTGTACGCGCGATAAAAAAATGTTAAATATTTTTTGGTGCGCCGAAATTTTAGCTACACTCACAAAATCAAAACGGGATACAAATTGTTGATATGTCCCCCATTTAAATATGTATCTGTTTACTATCTAAACTTAAAATGGCTAACAGCTGAGCAAGTTTTCTGACAAACCTTTTGCACTAGCGTATCAACAACAACAACCGGCAAGTATAACATTTCAGATAATAAAAAAAAAAAAACAAAAACAACAACCATAATCTAATAACAAAGTGGCACCACTTGGCAGCAACAGCTGTTAGTTGCCAGCTGACAAGACAAACATCAAAAGCAAAAGCTGGAGAGACAGAAATAGAGAGTGAGAGGGAGAGAGACTGTCAGATGGTAGCAAATATACGCAACGTGCTGCCAACAAGTTCTAGCAATACCGTAGCATAATTCAAGGTCACACTCTTATTAATTTAATATAATTTATGCATATCCAAGTGAGAGAGAGGGCGAGTGTGAGAATTTGTGTAAATGGCAACAATTGTCAGCACAGTCTAACTTCTCTTTCTCTCTCTCTCTTTCTCTCTTTCGGTCTTTTATTTGACGAAACTAGTGGAAACGCATGTCAATTACGGTTAACAGCTGTTTTAATATTTATAATTTGACCTTTGCTTTTTGTTTACATGAACCAGTTCAGGTTCACTGGTTCACATGTGTTGCTGCGCATTTGCCTTTGCACTCGACAGCGGCGCACAAGTATTAACATTCTCCAAAATGCGCAAAAAACGAGTAAATACTCGAATGCTTAATAATAAAAAGGAATGGCGAGAACAATTGGAAAAGAGAGCCCCAATGCGTGGGTGATGTTGAGAGAAAGAGAGATAAAAAGTCGTTTAAAGCCGGCTGTGAGCTGTTCATTAATTAACACTGCAATTTATATTTGCTCAAAAATATATTGGCCAATTTGCAGTTTAGCCAGAAATACTTATAAGTGTGTATATACATTTCTTTGCGAATTTGCGTGCTTGGCTTTTGGCCTTCACAACAATTTACATAATAAAACTAATAAAATATTTGGTGCTAATGATAAGCTAGCAACGATTACACCATACCACGCTAACAGACACCACGCCACAATACATCATATACCACATCACACCACCCACTCATTCACACACTCGCACACACACACACATAACCACAAGGCGACCTTCTTGCGAATTGAAATGTGTCACACGTAATATGAAAATACAGTAAAAACTGTGAGCGAGCCAATTAACGGTTTATAGAGCAGTCAAAATACGTGAAACGCCCTGTGCCCGTGAGCCATGTCTGACCGAACTCTGTGTCTGAGTCATCGGCATCAGCTCACAGCTCACTCTCTCACAGCTGTTGCTAATTTTTTGTTTACAAACAAAAATCAGCATTTTAAATTTAAATTTTTCAAATGGATAAAAAAATTGTCAAGAGATAAACCAAAACATAAATCAACAAAAAATTTGCGACTTTTTGTATGCATGTGTGTGTGGGTTTTGTGTAGAATTGTGAAGTGTGAAGCTCATTACAAGTATTTTGACATTCCTAACATATATGTACATATGTACATTTGTCCATTGGTCGCGTTGACGCCATTGTTTGTTAGATCATCAAACCAAGTGGGTTTAATACAATTCTAAAATTAATTTTGTTGTTAAATCTAATGCAAATTGTTAGCAATAGGTACTGATTTGCATTTGTACTAGATTAGCAGCTACTAAGCACCACTCAATACGGATTTAATGTCGCTATTCGAGTAGACCACAAGACGAGCTTACAAGCAACTACACAATCACATGCACTTCGACAGCTTATCACCTTCTCGCTCTTCTTAAAGCTCGTCCCCTCTTCTCTCTTTGTAATACGTTTTCTTTCATGCTCGGCTTTGAATTTGCGCTCATTTATGCAAATGCGAATGCTTTTCCAGTGTGCGTGTGACAAGGAGAGGGAGACTGTTAATAGGTTAAACGTGTCTCTGCTGCAGTTTCAACTGTTTACTCAATTGGCATCGTCAAGTGCTGTGATTAATTCGCACCCAACTCTTTCAATTACACAATTTGTTTAAATGATGCATATGTTTAAAATACACGTGTCGACTAATAAGCATTTAAAATATAGTTAATCATAGAATCAGAAGGTTGTTACCACAAACACATGCTACTAAATATAAAACGCTGATATGGGCACTGATTTAAGTGATTTGTTTATTCTGTGTGCCACCAGATTGTACAAATATGAAATATAGCGTATATACATATACTTATGCGCAAATATACACACAACAACAATGAACAAGCGGCAGAGGTTAATGACAGCGTGATAGAGCACAATGTACACAAGTAGAGCAGAATAAATAAAATAAACAGCCAATAAAATGCTTTTGTTAAACGTCTAATTGGAGCGCCAAAATGGTGTGAGTAGTTTTCCAATAGAAAAACGTTCAATAAAATAAAATCAGCATAAAGCTTAGATACTAACAACAATTCGTGGTTGTCAAAAGTTTGCAATATGACGTGTTGCGCCTGTTTTGTTTTTGAGCAGGATGAGAAGGGCAAGAGAGTGAGGAGATACACCTTATATTTAACCTTAAATCAAAATATGCAGCCGGCGTTTAGCCTTCACTAAAATATTGACAGTCCACACACAACATGCACATTCACATGGGCACACATAAACATCAATGTGAAACAATCCTGCGCTACTGCAATTTATTTGTTTAACAATTATTGATGAAGCAAAGTGAATATTCTGGCTCAAAATAATGTGGTCAATGATCCTGCAGCAATGCTGCAATATTTACCAACAAAGCGGTGACAGACACGACAAAAGTTGCTCTTGCATTGGCGGACAAAGGAAATAAAAAAACTTACCAAATCAACAGACAGCCCAACCATGTCGGCCAGCCAGGTAAAAATTCGGCTGCCATCATAACAATCACTGTTCTCCATTAAAGTGGGTGATTCGAGCATTTTTGCTTATTTGGTGTATAATTTCGATGTCCTCGTTATAGCTTCATTTGAACAATTGAACGGTAAATAAAGCGCGTGGTGCGTACAAAGGAAACGCCGCCGCTGTTGGTTCTGATGCGAGTGGAAAATTCTTGCACTTAATTCACAGATAAAGACACAAACGCGTTGTTGGTTGACGCGTCTACTTTATGCCCAAATATTGGGTCACGTTTTCTGTGGTTCTCTTAACTTATAATTTTGTGCAATAATTTTGGAAGTATTACTGTATTATGTATTTAACTTTTTTATTTTTATTTTGTAATCGCACAGTGCGTGCGTCAAAATGGCCGTTCTCTTTGCGCTACAGTTCGTACTCGCGTTGCTTGCGTCCGACACGATTGGAAGAGAGAATGAAACTGCGAGTTGACTGAATTAAATGCTGAAATTGTTACGCCGAAAATTTGTATGTACGTGTGATCAACAAAAGCCAAAATGATTGAATGAAAAAGTACTAAAAACTTAATTTAAGGCATGTGCAACTATGATTTGCGCCTGAAAAACAGCAAATTATTGAGATAGCGCGAAAGCATCGATGTGTTATCGATTAAATCGATTATTAAAGTTCTTGACAATAAGTTATGTGTTTTTTCTAACTCATGTAGCTTTTTTAAAAACAAGCAATGATTATATTTCTAATTGTTTCTCTTTAATTTGCATTATAAAGTTTAATGCATCGACTATATCGTTTTGAAAGAAAATCGGAATAGTCGATGGTTGCGTACATTAAATATTTTTCCAGCCCTACCTATCAACGTGTGGTATTTTTTTAAGCATATGTTTTGAATCAGTGTTGCCAAAGTCCGATAAAAAAAAGGACTGATTTGAATTATTGACCAATTTTAAAGAAAAAATTAAAAAAAATTGGTAGTGTAGGCCAACCATAAACAGTAACGGGATTCCGGTAAGCGTTGTAGATTTGGTTTATATTTGGTTTAGATTTCGCAGTCAGCTGTTCACAGCTGCTCCATACAAAATTTTCAGTGTGCCCAGAGCAAATCAGGGAAATGTGGTCTTACTAATTGGTTTCGTGAAATCAGCTCCGAGACTGATTTCGTTTTCATTTTGATTTGGTTTCAACTCAAAACTGTGTCAGCTGTGTGACATATGGTGTTTGTTTGCATTGGAAATCTGCGAATATTCAATAAAAACATATTCGATGAGCAAACTTTCGTTGAATACGTTTATAAATATCCTTTTCAGACTTTCTTTCGGCATTTTGTGCAATTATGCCCTATTTTTGTTTACTTTTAGTTGTCAATCAGCAACAGGCTGTCAGCTGTTCACGAAATCTAAAAAAAAGGTCGTTCCGTCAACTGATTTAGATTTGGTTAAAAATAATCTTAACCAAACGCTTACCGGAATCCCATTAGTGTATTCTAGAGTTGGGCTTTTTAGTTCAATTTACTGAATAAGTTCAATCGTTAATTTTTCAGTCGCGAACTAAATCAGTCATTTAGTTATGTGCGTCAAGATAGCAACGGTTCTTTAGCAACGAAAAACGGAACTTGGTTCATGAGTCGGAACCAGTTATGAACTTTCTCATTTTTAAGCCTTATTAGACCTTTAATCAATAAACTAATGATGCAGAATAGTAGAAAATTAATTAATCTATAGTTTAAAGCCAAGTTTTGGCCATTCCAGCTTTTAAAATGGGAGAAACAGGTGAAAAAAGAAAGTGAAAAAAAGAACATTTTCACCATTTCTTAAATAGCTAAGCTCAGGAGGTTTGTTCCTGAAAATCGCTTATGCACGATGAAAGCCTACAATTTCACCTTTCTAATGGTACAATAAAATAAAAAAAAAACGAAACGTTTTTGAGATATTTTAAAATGAGCGAAGCTACCTCGGTGAAAGTCCCATACAAAATGACCGCCAAAATATATGCCTTGTTCTCAATCCATTATTGCTTATCTCAGGACAATTGTTCACAAACGCGGCATATAGCAAATTAAAGCTACAACTTTGGGGAAGCTATGCAATTAAATTTAGAGAAATTAAGAGAACAGTTTTTTAGAAAATTAATTAATTGTAAATCAACCCCCAAAGAGTTCATGAGCAAGTCCTATCGAACTGGTAGCTCCAAAGTGAACTGAACAACCTGAACATGTTAACGTGAACATGTTAAACAGAAAAGGTGGCACCTCTGTTTATGTTAAACAGAAAATCGTCGCTAACTTTTTACTGCTGCCTTATCGATTATTAACTGATGCACGCTATATAAAAATATTGTTGCTAATTTTACGAGCATTTTCATATGCCTGGCGTCAATATTAAAAGAATAGTTATTGAGAAATTTGCATTTTGGTATTTTTACCATTATGAGTTAAATGAATTTACAAGAAAGCAAGTTGGCAGCGTTTGTACATAAAGAGAAGTGGCGCCACCTATTTAGTGTCTAACAAAAAATCGTTGCTGGATATTTGACTGCAGAAAAATGTTTTGCTGTCAATTGCACGGTATCTAAAACTATCGACACTAATTTTACAATCATTTTCATATGCCTGGCGTCAATATTAAAAGAATAGTTATTGAGAAATTTGCATTTTGGTATTTTTACCATTATGAGTTAAATGAATTTACAAGAAAGCAAGTTGGCAGCGTTTGTACATAAAGAGAAATGGCGCCACCTAATACAAAATCGTTGCAAACTTTTTACTGAAGATTAGTATTTTTATGTCAAATGCACGGTATGTGGGAGTATTGGTGTTAATTTTACAAGCAATTTCATATGCCAATCATCAAAATCAAGCAAGAAATGGCTGAGAAATTTGCATTTTTGTGTTTTTTTCCATTTGACCTAAAAGAAACATGCATGTGGGCTGCCAACCTGATATACAGAAGCGCAAAAATGCGTCGGAATATAACTAGCTGGCAGCCCTATAAAACATAACGGAGCTTACAGCCATTACACATTAGTACACAAGAAAGTGCGCGTGTTGCGAAAAAAAAAAATTTCAAAATATGAACAATTACAACGCAATTGCTCGCCTTCGGGCGCACCGCAACAACCTGGATCAACAGATTCAGGGGTTGCAGGAGCCCGAAGGCCATGTGCTCAAAAATAAACTTAAGCAGCTCCAAGAAGAGCAACATAAACTCCGTTATGTTTTATAGGGCTGCCAGCTAGTTATATTCCGACGCCTTTTTGCGCTTCTGTATATCAGGTTGGCAGCCCACATGCATGTTTCTTTTAGGTCAAATGGAAAAAAAACACAAAAATGCAAATTTCTCAGCCATTTCTTGCTTGATTTTGATGATTGGCATATGAAATTGCTTGTAAAATTAACACCAATACTCCCACATACCGTGCATTTGACATAAAAATACTAATCTTCAGTAAAAAGTTTGCAACGATTTTGTATTAGGTGGCGCCATTTCTCTTTATGTACAAACGCTGCCAACTTGCTTTCTTGTAAATTCATTTAACTCATAATGGTAAAAATACCAAAATGCAAATTTCTCAATAACTATTCTTTTAGATATTGACGCCAGGCATATGAAAATGATTGTAAAATTAGTGTCGATAGTTTTAGATACCGTGCAATTGACAGCAAAACATTTTTCTGCAGTCAAATATCCAGCAACGATTTTTTATTAGACACTAAATAGGTGGCGCCATTTCTCTTTATGTACAAACGCTGCCAACTTGCTTTCTTGTAAATTTATTTAACTCATAATGGTAAAAATACCAAAATGCAAATTTCTCAATAACTATTCTTTTAATATTGACGCCAGGCATATGAAAATGATTGTAAAATTAGTGTCGATAGTTTTAGATACCGTGCAATTGACAGCAAAACATTTTTCTGCAGTCAAATATCCAGCAACGATTTTTTGTTAGACACTAAATAGGTGGCGCCACTGCTCTTTATGTACAAACGCTGCCAACTTGCTTTCTTGTAAATTCATTTAACTCATAATGGTAAAAATACCAAAATGCAAATTTCTCAATAACTATTCTTTTAATACACTAGTTTACAAAATTAAAACTTTTTTTTGCAAAGTGAATCAAAGTATATTTTTCTTATGGACCTTGGCCCCCTAAACACGAAAATGGTAACTGTAAAATCAGTGTCTATAGTTTCAGATACCGTGCAATTTGACTGCATAGCATTCTTCTGCAGTCAAAGTATCCAGCAGCGATTTTTTGTTAGACACTAAATAGGTGGCGCCGTTTCGCTTTGTGTACAAACGCTGCCAACTTGCTCCATTGTAGATTTATTTAGCTCATAATGGTAAAAATACTGAAATGCAAATTTCTCAATGAGTTTCAGAAAGATTTTGGCGGTTCGCGAATTTACGAGGTTACTCCAACACTTTTGAGTATACTTTTATTTCTACTTATCCGATTTGGCCAAGCTAGCAATTAAACTAAAGGTAAGTTAATTCTCTTCAACTTTCTTCCATACAGTATTGAGATCGGTTCAGCAGATCAGGTGCTAGCGATATTAAAAAGTTCGAAAATGGGCGTTTTTTGTGATTTTTTGAGTTCGAAAGCTAACATATCGTCCTGGATAAAATAGATATCACAAAGATAAAATTTATTTTAAAGGTTTACCGTAAAGCTGATACTGTTCCAAAGAAAATAAGGTATTGTTCATGCAAATCCATCGACAGATGGCGAAGTAGTATATATATAAGTGTTTTTAGATTGTCACGCTTTTTTCTTTATTTATGTTAACAGCTATGTTAGCAGCTATGTTAACCTGCCGACGCTCTTGCACATTACAAGAGCGTTTGGTCGCCTTATGCGAATACCGCTACAATTAAGATTACTCACTTTTGCATTACTTCGCCATCTGTCGATGGATTTGCATGAACAATACCTTATTTTCTTTGGAACAGTATCAGCTTTACGGTAAACCTTTAAAATAAATTTTATCTTTGTGATATCTATTTTATCCAGGACGATATGTTAGCTTTCTAACTCAAAAAATCACAAAAAACGCCCATTTTCTAACTTTTTAATATCGCTAGCACCTGATCTGCTGAACCGATCTCAATACTGTATGGGAGAAAGTTGAAGAGAATTAACTTACCTTTAGTTTAATTGCTAGCTTGGCCAAATCGGATAAGTAGAAATAAAAGTATACTCAAAAGTGTTGGAGTAACCTCGTAAATTCGAAAAAATTTGAGTATTTCGAAAACGCTTCCATAAAAAAAAATTTTAAATACCATTTTCGTGTTTAGGGGGCCAAAGTCCATAAGAAAAATATACTTTGATTCACTTTGCAAAAAAAAGTTTTAATTTTGTAAACTAGTGTATTAAAAGAATAGTTATTGAGAAATTTGCATTTTGGTATTTTTACCATTATGAGTTAAATGAATTTACAAGAAAGCAAGTTGGCAGCGTTTGTACATAAAGAGCAGTGGCGCCACCTATTTAGTGTCTAACAAAAAATCGTTGCTGGATATTTGACTGCAGAAAAATGTTTTGCTGTCAATTGCACGGTATCTAAAACTATCGACACTAATTTTACAATCATTTTCATATGCCTGGCGTCAATATTAAAAGAATAGTTATTGAGAAATTTGCATTTTGGTATTTTTACCATTATGAGTTAAATAAATTTACAAGAAAGCAAGTTGGCAGCGTTTGTACATAAAGAGAAATGGCGCCACCTATTTAGTGTCTAATAAAAAATCGTTGCTGGATATTTGACTGCAGAAAAATGTTTTGCTGTCAATTGCACGGTATCTAAAACTATCGACACTAATTTTACAATCATTTTCATATGCCTGGCGTCAATATTAAAAGAATAGTTATTGAGAAATTTGCATTTTGGTATTTTTACCATTATGAGTTAAATAAATTTACAAGAAAGCAAGTTGGCAGCGTTTGTACATAAAGAGAAATGGCGCCACCTAATACAAAATCGTTGCAAACTTTTTACTGAAGATTAGTATTTTTATGTCAAATGCACGGTATGTGGGAGTATTGGTGTTAATTTTACAAGCAATTTCATATGCCAATCATCAAAATCAAGCAAGAAATGGCTGAGAAATTTGCATTTTTGTGTTTTTTTCCATTTGACCTAAAAGAAACATGCATGTGGGCTGCCAACCTGATATACAGAAGCGCAAAAATGGGAATTAACTGCTGACGCCCTATAAAACTGCAGCAGTTAATTCCGACGCATTTTTGCGCTTCTGTATATCAGGTTGGCAGCCCACATGCATGTTTCTTTTAGGTCAAATGGAAAAAAACACAAAAATGCAAATTTCTCAGCCATTTCTTGCTTGATTTTGATGATTGGCATATGAAATTGCTTGTAAAATTAACACCAATACTCCCACATACCGTGCATTTGACATAAAAATACTAATCTTCAGTAAAAAGTTTGCAACGATTTTGTATTAGGTGGCGCCATTTCTCTTTATGTACAAACGCTGCCAACTTGCTTTCTTGTAAATTTATTTAACTCATAATGGTAAAAATACCAAAATGCAAATTTCTCAATAACTATTCTTTTAGATATTGACGCCAGGCATATGAAAATGATTGTAAAATTAGTGTCGATAGTTTTAGATACCGTGCAATTGACAGCAAAACATTTTTCTGCAGTCAAATATCCAGCAACGATTTTTTGTTAGACACTAAATAGGTGGCGCCATTTCTCTTTATGTACAAACGCTGCCAACTTGCTTTCTTGTAAATTTATTTAACTCATAATGGTAAAAATACCAAAATGCAAATTTCTCAATAAGTATTCAGAAAGATTTTAATGGTTCAGGCATATGAAAATGATTGTAAAATTAGTGTCGATAGTTTTAGATACCGTGCAATTGACAGCAAAACATTTTTCTGCAGTCAAATATCCAGCAACGATTTTTTGTTAGACACTAAATAGGTGGCGCCACTTCTCTTTATGTACAAACGCTGCCAACTTGCTTTCTTGTAAATTTATTTAACTCATAATGGTAAAAATACCAAAATGCAAATTTCTCAATAACTATTCTTTTAAT
>JBAMBL010003020.1:0-237515 GCA_037043405.1 Drosophila subquinaria
GTCCCCACTTTGGGATAAGTCGGGACCTCGACTATAGCCTTTCCCACTTGTTTTTAAACTCAGATTAATAATCGGACGCAAATTAATCGAATGCTTACAATTTTTTTTAATGTTTTTGGCTTAAACATTATTTTTTATCATAATCATTTATTCATCCATATATTGTATCCATATAATGATAGTTTATCCTATATTAAGTACTGATTCGCAAATCGAGCGCTTAAAAGTAGGCTCTAATTTTTATAGACACCACAAAATACAAATTATTTTATTACCTGGTATATTGTAGTCGAGCATACCACTTTTAATAAAATTATGTATATTGTCATTTTGCAGATCCTTTGCCTGTGGCGATCTGGAGGCTCAGGTGAAGACAGCTGTTATGGATTTGTCGGCCAAGGGATTCATACGCTATATAAACAACGGTTATCGCACACTGGGACCAATCGCCAAATTGGCCAATGCTCGGAACGTGCGACACTTTTGTGCCACCTGGCAGCGCATTGCCGAGCTGCAGAAGGTCAACTCGGACTTCCTCGATGGCAACAATCTGATGAACAATCAACGTCCCAAGTGCAACAGACGCAGCTCCAACTAACTATTTGTTAGGCTATTTCCCCAATTTCGCCAAGTGCAGCAGCCCCAAGTTTTCTTTTAATTTGTTCATAAATTGTATTTGTTTTTATTTTATTTGTTAATGTGTTATGTACGTGCAAGCAACAAAAAAAACACAGCCTTTCATAATTCTAACTAAATTATTGTCAATAAAGAGAGGCCAGCAATATAATAATCATTTTGTGTGCTCCATTTTGGAAACCTTTTTCTGTTTAGAGGGTGGCTCATCATCATTATTTGTCATTGTTGTTGTCCTGTTGCAACATATGTCAGGGGTCAAGGGTCTCCTCATCCTTTTAACACTTGACCCTGTGTTTAATTCTTATATAATTAACATCTACTTAGGGTGGAATCAGCAGGTGTTTACAAGCTGCATTCCACACACTATAGACCTAAAAAGGATTGAAAGGTTTAGAGTACTGACGAACTATTAAAAATAGTAGATAAAAATAAATAAATAAAAGTTACAATGTTAAAAGATTTAATTCCAATTTTTTAAAGTCTTAACCAGGCTATCAAACCGAAATGAATATCGGTTTCGGTTATGTTCTCATTAAAGTTTACGGTTTACGGTCATTGGATTCGAAAAAATGTTGCAAATCGATTACGTAACGGTTACCGGGTTTTGTAAGTTTCGGTTTCGAAATACCGGTAAAATTTCGGTTCATTAAAAAAAAATTTTCAAATTATTAGACATGTAAATTTGCAAAAAAAAAATATTCGCAAATTGGAAAAGCTATGATATTATTACTGACATCAATACACAAATTAAAAAAAAAATTAAACTTATTTTGAAAACCAGAATTACACCCTAATGACATTAGGCTTGACCGTAATGAAACTAACTGTTTTGCATGAATCGGTTTAGTAAACGGTTATTTTGGTTTTAATAATTTCGGTGAAGGTATAATAAAAAAGTCTTTTTCGGTTACGGTTTCAGTTACGGTTAAAAATTTCAATCGGTTAAGACCGGTTACGGTTTTAATTCCTGATCTTAACTATCTACAATGCGAAAAAAAAGAATTAGTGACAGATTTGATATTTGGATCTTTCGATTCTTGATATCAAAAAGAATTTCTGTATTCGAAAAAATATTTAAAATCATAAATCTTTTAGTAAACCGATTAAAAAACAAACCTGAGAAAATAAAATTCGAACATAAGAAAACCGTTTTTTTTTTTAATTTCGAAAAGATATAAAATTTAAACAAAGAATAAATCATTTAAAAAACTAATAATTTTGTAGATTGTACAATAAGAAGTGCAAAATTTAATTGTGCATTGTAGATAGCTAATTATTAAATAATGACATTTTTATTAAAAAATCTTGAGCAATGCAGTTGTTGTTTTTCCCAACACCGGCCTCGCAAGTACATCCCTGATGGTGATGTTTATGATGGCAAATGAGCCGGGGGCAAAGTGCCGAATACCCTTTGAGTTTAGTAAGTATGTTGCTGAAGCATTTAAATTGTCAACACCAGGACAGGACAGAAACCTGCAGCAACGAGCTGTTGTCATTTGTCGTCCCTCCATGTGGGATTCCATTCGATACGATATGTGACCCATGCACGCATGAGATCCCGGCCAGGTGTTATTTATTGCCTTTCTAATCGTTGCGGCATAATCTATTAGCACCCGACGCGACGCGACGACGACCTCAACGAACTCCGACCCCGATCCCAACTCTGATGCCTTCACTGAATCTGAAACACAGCAGTTGCTTTGGTTTTTGCGCTTGCACATTATGGGCAATTAGCATTATTATTATTTTATTGTTTTAGTTTTCGAGTTTTATGACAACAATTTAACTCTAGGCTGTCATTTTTTTTTTTATTCTAGAGTTTTAATGGCTTATAATTGGTTGGCCAAACATTAATCAATATGTCAACATAAAGAAAAATATTCTTGTTTGTATTCAAACCTTAAGTAATTTTACAATTAAACTAAGCAATTTCCTAAAGTTTGATCCCGAATTTTACCCACTACAGGTTGAACTTATTGCACGATGAAATTATCTCAACTATGTGAAAATTTCATCTTTCTAGACTTAGCCGTTTGGCCTACACAGTCAGTCAGGACAAAGAGTCTTATTACGTTATTACGTATTTTATTTCTAATACAGATTACAGTCATAATCTTCATAAGCAATACTAAATTATTAAATTCCATTTCTTCGCATTCATATTAATATACAAAAATTTTCTATAACATAAAATTTATACTTTATTATTGTAAATCTTATACTTTTTAACTAACAAAAATGTATCGTACAACATTTCTAATAATATTAATCAATTTTCTTCACAAAAAATCAAAATATCCATAGATTAGCGTATTATTATTCGCGGAGTTTCAAAAAGTAAATCGTCACAATTACTGTGATAACAATAACTATCACGCCCGCAATCATGACGACATATCGTCGTCTATGTTGAGAAGCATCCAATTCCACTGCATCCATTCAATATCTTTTTATCAAATCAGTTTATGCTCCAGAAAGTTTGGGTATTGAAAATTAAAGCAACTGAAAATTCAAATGCTACTATAATTTAAGTTTATTTATATTTCTTGTTACATTGTGAATTTTATTAAAAAAAAAAACATAAAAATTAAATTCAATCTATTCAATGTCCGTTGTTATAAACTTTATATTGTTTCATACACAAGAAATCAAGCAGGCTATAGTTAAATAATAAAATTATTCTCCTTATTTAATAAAACTATATAAAGTTCAACATTTGTAGTAATAAATTTGACACATTTTCTTTTATAAAAGATCCATAATATCCAAAGATTCATGATTGTTTTATCATAAAGTAGTCAATGTTCTAATTAGTAGAATAATTAGTACTATAATTAAAGCTATCAAGCTTGCAATCATTGCGCCAGTTCGTCCTTTGTAGATAGTGATATCCGCCATTAAATATATTTTAACAAAAAATTTTATAGTCAAAAATTAGAAATATATTGTACTTAAGATTTGAGTTAAAACTATTGAAAATAGAAATGTTAGGCAAATGCTACTACAATTCAAATTATAAATAGTATTACTTAAACACTTATAAACTTTATTCAAACGCTCTCATAAATGCTTTTCTGAGCGTATAATTAACATTACATTAAAAATTTAACAATACTCGAGAATTTCGTTAATAGAAGGCATAAAAGATGACTTTATCTTAGATTAATCTTCCATTTGAGATACCAGAGCACTCCAATTCCTGACGCAATGAATATAATACAGCCAATAACCATGATAATGATAAATTGTTTATCCATCTTAGAGAGTTGCGGCATTCTGCAGTTTCTTAATAAGGCCCGTTTATTACTCGACAATTATACAAAAATTTAAAACTAAAATAAATGTGAAAAACGTAAGTGTAAAGCAAATGCTACTATATAATATGTAGACATAGTAGTTCAACCAATATACTTTAAATTATAAATCGAAAATTAAAAATATACGAAAATATTTGATTGAGTTCTTATAATTCATCAGCCTTTTGGCATTGTCTTATTTCTAATTCTAAATCCACAAAAACAAACACGTCAGGCATTGCCGTTTGTCAAGTAGTCAAGTAGAGCGCGCAGCCAGTTATAAGGATCACGATTAGAACCACCAAAATGGCAGCCAGCACTCCACGCCCACGTCCAGTCCACAATTGTGCAGGATTCGGCATTCTTCTTATACTTAAAAAAGCAAAGATTTTAAACTAAAGTTACGCAATAATCAAAAAAGGTAAAGCAAATGCTACTACATTTAAGGCACTTTTTTAGTTGTACTCTATATTTTATGCTGTTCCATTCTCCGTGCTGATTTCCATGTAACCATGCTCCATCATTTGGTTACATATGTCCGCGTGACTATCCAATAATTTGATAGCATATCCATCCGGCAGTCGGCTCATCAGTTTTACATTAATTTCACAATTAAGCAAGTTACTTTTAAGAAACTCGACGCATTCGTTAGCTCGACCTGGCAAGGCAGTTGGAACGCGTTGAATGCCAGCAATGAAGCAACTAACGGCACGATGGGGTTTTAAGCTTCTGGCATTGTTGCATTGTGCCAGCGATCGGATGGTTACAAACTCCGTATTGCCATAGTCCACATAAAAGATTTTAAAATTCCCATTGCACTCCTCAATGATCTGGGCACGATAGTAATAGCCGTCGTCGTACAGTGCCAACACCATGTCCAACGGCAGCGGAGCACGCTTGAATCGACGCTCCGATTCGGGCACATCGTTTTTACTCCACACCAGCGCCGATGTTTCATCCACGAACTGCACATACACCTGGGTCGGACCATTGATGTAGGTGACCACAACGCGCACAATGCTGCCCAACTCTCTAGTCATCAATGATTCATACTGCGTCTCTGGCAACGCTTCCATCAGCTCCTTGTCCTTGGTAGCGCCATGTGGCGCAAACGGCTGATGCAAAAGGCGACAATTGGAGCCTAGCAGGAAATAATACAAGATACTCAATTGATTAGCTGCTAAGTTATACTAAACACAAGTATTTAAACCAATTTGCACGGTATATTTAAGTTTTAAAATCTTATTAAAAGTAAAAATAATTAAAATAACAAAAAAATTGATTGACCAAACCAGGAATCGAACCCACGACCCCCGCGCACGGGCGCGTATGCTGGCAAATTCGATATACATTCTCGTTGTACATTCTGGCAGAGTAAATGTAAAATGAATTAATTGACCATTTATTTATATACATACATATAACATATATTTTGCCAATCTTTATAGCTTAATATCTTCACTATTTATGGCCCAATCGTTTTGAAAGTTGGTGATTAGTCTCTGGGCATAATACTACACTCGTTGCTGTAAAAAAAATTGAAAATTTTAACTTAAAACCCTAAATTAAAGGTGATGTAAGTTTTTGATGAACATAACATTAACATCAACATAAAGTGATATTGCCTGACATTATAGTGAGTCTTCATTCCAATTTTAGTGGTCCTAGCTCTTACCATCTCTGAGATCCTTTCGCTTATACGGACCGTCAGACAGACTGACATGGCTATTTCGACTCGGCTGTTGATGCTAATTAATAATACTTTATGGGGACGGAGATGCTTCCTTCTTCTGCTTGCTACATACTTTGCACAAACTTAATATACCTTCCCCTGCCCAAGGTAAAATAAACTCCTTATTTGCTTACCTTTAAAGCATCCACCAGTCTTTGGATCGTAGTGGCGACAAATGCGCAAATCATCCGTAGGATTAAAGCCCAGCACCGCCTTGACCGCATCGCAAGTACTTGGTTCATTATACTCGAGCATTTCCAATTCACGTTGACTCAATTTCATAGATTCCACATCTTGCTCATTAACTTGACTCAATTTTCTAGTTGGTTCCACTTGCTCTTTTTTATCCTTATTCTTTTCCTGCTTTGAATCTGTATCCATTTGGTTTTCCAACTGCATTTCATCCTCCAAAAGCTCCACCTCCAATTGGATGCCATCGTTGCATAATATACGCAGTCGCACATCCTTATAGATGAATTGTCGCATGTAATCAACATCGTTGTTTTCAACATAACATCTGATGGCTTCCGCCGGCAAAGCCACCACATCATCGGGTAATCCGAAAATCACCTCATTTCCATCTAAATGTATGTGTTCACCGTAGTCCAGCAAATAGGCATCGTAGCCGCCGCCTTCAGTGTGTGCATTGATCAGCACACGTAAAATTATCTGATCCTGGGCATCATAAACGCCAAAGATCTCTCCAAAATCGGGCAATTGGTCCAATTGCTTGATTGGGATTTCGCCAGCCATCAGTTTTCTCAATCGCATCGATTCCGCTCCCCATTTGGCCACAAATATGCACTTTTCTAAAATATTGATATGCATCATTTTGACCTGAACGATGCTGTTGTTGGGAAAGTTGGACATGTTCTTCAGCACTTGATCATAGATCTCGTTACTCGACATTTCCCGTCCGCCCTTGGGAGCCAGCAAATCTGATTTTCCTGGTGAAATGGGCAGCACTGGCTTACACATTTGCTCAGCAGAGTGAGCGTCATTTGCTGAATTGCTTATTTTCTCTGCAGGAATGGGCAGCACTGGCGCAAACATTTGCTCAGCTGAGCTATTTGCTGAATTGTGCATTTCTTCCGCTGGAATGGGCAGCACTGGCCTAGATATCAGCCCAGTTGAATTAGACCCATGTGTGATGGGCAGCACTGGCGCAAGCATTTGCTCAGCTGAGCTATTTGCTAAATCGAACATTTCCTCCGCCGGAATGGGCAGCACTGGCCTAGATATCAGCTCAGCTGAATTGGATGACATTTGATCAACAGAGATGGAACTATTTGCCGAATTGGATATTTCTTGTAGTGCAAGGGGCAGCACTGGCGCAAGCATTTGCTCAGCTGAGTCATTTGCTGAGTCGAACATTTCCTCCGCAGGAATGGGCAGCACCGGTCTAGAGATCAACCCAGCTGAATTGGATGTTTCTTGTAAGGCAGTTGAGAGCACTGGCTCAGCTGAGTTGAACCCATTTGTCAATTTGGGCTTTTCGTGTACTGCATTCATTATAGACATTTGATCAACAGAGATGGAGCTATTTGCCGAATTGGATATTTCTTGTAGTGCAATGGGCAGCACTGGCGCAAACATTTGCTCAGCTAAATTGGAGTTATTTTGGGATTTAAGCTTTTCTTTAGCTGGCGTTGCTTTAAACTTCATCAGCTGCTGTACATCCATTGTGCGCGGTGGCGACTCTTTGCTTGTTGAAGGCTGCACGTGCAGCTCGCCCACCTCAATGCCATCCCGATTTGTGTGATTCTCTTTATTGCTGTTATGCTCCAGGGATTCTCGCTGCTGTTGGCAAATATTTTCCATAGTGCGCACATTCTTCAAATTGCCCGCAGCTCTGTTGAGATTAATGTGCAAATTCAGTTTGATTATGTGCTCATTGACATCGTTAACGCTGCTCAAGAGGCCGTCGTGCACAGAAATGATGCGACCGTCAGCGCGCGCGACGTGAGACCAGCTTTCCACCAGTGATTGTCGCACAGCGTCCACGTCATGTTTGTAGTCAATTAAGTTTTGCTGCACTTTTTGCACATTGCGATCAAAAAGTGATAAAACCGCCTTAAGATCCTCCAATTCCATTTCAGTTTTTATTTTTGTTGCGGTTTTGAAAAATCACACCGACGCGAACTTGGAAAGAAAGATAGCGGGATAACGAAATGCAACTTTTTCAGTTGGCAATGCTGCTTAAGTTTCGATCAAGTTTCATTGAACTATTCTCTAAAATGAACGATTGTAGTTCATAAGAATTAACCGCTCAGCTTTCTTGTTCGTTGAAGTTTTATTTAATGAACGTGCTGGCTCGTGCCGATATTGTGGTTATCATTTAAATGGTTTAATTATTTATAGTTTATTTTTTCTGCAAAATAAAACAATTGTTTAAAAATTAAATTTTCATTTTAAAATTCGCGCCTGTAGTTCCGAATGGTTGGCATATTGTGGCGGTCTGGCGATAATAATTAGCAGCTCAACTTTAATATCGATATCGATAATTTATATATGCTTCACTGATAATATTGCTTTCGCGTATTGTACAACACTAAGTCATTTGCCGCATTAAAACGCGCTTCTTCTCCTACGTATGTTTTTGTTTTGTTAAAGATTTGCAATAAATCGTTGAAAATGAATGATGATACCGTGCCACAATTCGTAAGTCTGTTGCTAACATACGCAACTGTCGCAATTAACAGATTTGAATTTCAGGAACTCGGCGACGCGCTCGCAATGCGTTGCGGCAACACACTGACCGCCAGTTTTGTGCCCGGCAGCTCAAAGATCGCGATGTCCGCTTACCGGCCGGTCAAATGGAGCAGCCGCGATGCGCCCACCGATACGGCTGGCGAGGATCCAGTGCTGATCTACATGGCCGAGGAAACGACGCTCTACACAGAGCCATTGCTGCGTAGTTTGCTGGCCGAGACAAATGCCACATTTGAGACACTGCAGACATTGGGAAAAGCGCCCAGCGGAGTGCAGAAGACGCAGGAATATATGAAAATATCACGCACATATCGCAGCATAATACGCTGCTGTCTGGAGCAACTGGAGCAGGCCAAAAAGACGCCCGAGGTGCAGGAGAATGAGCTAAAGGAACAACGTTACACAGAGGCAATTATGACTTTCTATGCGATCGAGTGTTTGTGGCATCTCTTTGAGATTCTCTACATGCAGCAGCAGCACAGTCAGCTGATTGTGCCACAATTACTCGAATGGACGCGCTTTCATTATCCACACACCGAAGATCGGGCAACCGATCTGTTGTTAATGGCCGAGGAGGCCAGTGAATGCGACAGCTACTGGGACACGTTGAAGCAGCTGATTATGCTCGGCCAGCTGGATGTGACGCGTGCCATACTCTCACAGCATCGCAAATCCCAGCAGGCGGCCTTTCAAGCCGCCGAAGTCATCCTCAAATCGATGCCCATCTATCAGGATGGCTATGCCTTGCAAAAGTTCTGTTCCCAGTGGGAATACTGGCAAGTGGATTTGGAGCGTAAGCTGGCGTCACATGTCTTTGCCGTCGAGCCAGAGCTGGAGGTGCTCATGCATCTGGTCAAGGGCAACAACGAGCCCTGGGATAAAGAGCTATTAAAGTCACAGGATTGGTATGAATATCTGCCCGGCTATCTGCTATACACCAGACCCACATGCAAGCCATTTGAACTGCGCATTGCTGTCACCAATTGGCTGAATCGCTGGTCCCAGCTGCGTCCCAACTGGCAGATGACACAGTTGAGTCGCATGGTCATGCAACTGATGGAACACGATGTCAAGCTCTTCATCTACGAGGCACAGAAGCTCAACGACAGCCATTGGTTTGCCACGCATCTCATCGATCTCATCCATCACACGGGTCATCTCAAATCCTATTTTGAGCAGCAGACGATGTAAGTTACAATTGGGGATTCCAAGGGAGAGTTGGGAGCTTATATGGGGAAAGTATAGATACAGTGTGATAAACCATAAATTTTTTTCTTATATTAATATTTTATTCACTTAAATTCCGTTCTAATGATACTAAAATTTCTTTAACCCATTAAGTACCCATCAATAATTTTGAATATTAAAAAAAGTTTTTTTTTCAACTTTTTTCCTCGATTTTTTTAAAAAATCAGAAAAAGTCTTCAAACGTTTCTAAAAGTTATTTTTTGAAAAATGCTAAAAATTACTATTTTAACCCCTTTTGCCTCTTTTTCATGCAAAAAGGGACATTTAAGCAATTTTCAAAAAATCATAAATAAAATACTAGCAAAAAGATTTTCGAAAATTTCTTTTAGAATTGTTTAAAGAATTCTTTTGCATCAAAATATTTTTTGTTTGAGACCGAGGAAAAAAGTAGAAAATAAAACACATAAATTCTAAATTTTCCATGGGTACTTAATGGGTTAAAGAAATTTTTGTATCATTCAAACGGAATTTAAATGTTAAGATTATTTTAAGAAATCTTCATCAAATCTTTTTTGTTAAAAGTATACTTATTTCCCTGGTTGTACTATCATTTCTGATCATATCTTACGGTTTTATTTTAGCGATCTGTCGGCTTTGCGGCATTCCATGATCTTCGAGTATGGCAGCTATTTGATGACCTCGCACAATCTCTGGCAGCTGGGCATTGATTACTTGGACTGTTGCCAGCACGAAGGAACCGCAGCCATTGAATTGCTGCTGCCACGCATTCCATTACGAAACGAACGACAGGCGTTCAAAATCTTGGCATTGGCCAAAAGACGTGGGCTGATTAACGTGGAGCAGGATATCTGCAAGGTGCTATCGAAGCGCGCCTACAATGATCAGCGCTATGGCAGCGCTCTCGAGTGGGCAACACGCTCCAAGGACGTGCTGCTGGTCACGGCCATCGCTGACTTTATACTGAAGGTAATTCTGAACCTTTATCTTATACATTTTACTTTAATATTCAAATATTTGCAGCACTATTCGAAGACGGGCATTATGCTGTGCCAGGATGTCATCACGAGCATTGGAGCACGCATGTTTGTCTCGCCCCGTTTGGTCTTCCTATCCAAATACTACGAGTTCTATGAGTTTTATCGCCAGCGCGACTTTCTGTCCGGCGCCGAGCTGCTCATCAATCTCTTGGCTTCCAAAATAACGCCCGATTAGTAAGTCTGAAATTTAAAATTCCATACACAAAGTATTGTAAATTAATATACATTGCAATTGTAGCTTCTGGCCATCGTTGTTGATTGATGCACTGCCTTTGTTGGAGTCCGAGGATCCCAAGATATTCTCCAAGGAAACGATTGCCATACTGCAGCATCTGGAAATGGAGCTGGTGCCGTTGATAGAGCGCAACAAACTGAACACTGCCAAATTTAACAATGTAAGTTCATAAATTTTATAATTAAAATTCAAGTTTTTAAATATTTCAAACTTTCAGCAAACATCAAAGACCGTTTTTAAGGATTATCGTGTGGAGAATGTGGAAGAGATTTTGGATTTAATGCGTTTGGCATGTGCTCGCAACTTGGCGCGAGCTTTGATCATTGAGAATACAGCGCCCACATCGTGATTTCAAATCATTGGCAAATCATTTTGTTTATAGTGTAATTTATTGTGTATTTTCGCATTTCAATACATCGATTGTAATTTGCAATCTCTTAATGCATTTTTTTATATATCTTGTTATAATTTTAATTTGTTTATTTTGTTTGTGCCTCTTTGTCTGCTATTATTTATGATTATTATTTTATTGTAAGTACCAACAACTCTAATTGCCCCTTTTTGGCTAAAAGAAACTGCCCAAAATGCAACTGAAAAACACTTGATAATTTAAAATTGAAGCAGTTTTTTTTTATAATAAGGGAGTATATTGTTAAAAGGCAACTAAACAAAAGTATACTTAAGGCATAAATTAAAAACAAAAATTAAAATCTAAAATGTACTATAGGTAAATACATACATATATAGTATAATATATCTGCTTATATAGCTGCACAGAGTTTAAGAACTAACAAACAACGCACAGAGCACAATGGATTAGTAGTATACTATATTGAGATATATAGATATAGATCATTTTAATTACAATATGATCAATTTTTATCATTATGAGAATCGCACGGCATTGTACAAATGTTTAAGTTTTCATTTCTTTTCTTTTTTTTTCTAAAGACTACACACGAAACTACGTTGAAGGATCGACGAAGCAAATACAACACTTTTTAAAACATAACTCTAAAACAATAAACTAACCAAATTATGAGGCAGAACTTTAAAAGTTAAATGCCTTAAACTCAGGAAGAACATACGTTAAATGTGCGACGAAATATTTTGACTGTCTGAGTTTTTTGGCATAATAAGGTCAATCATTAAGGTAATCATTGATTTATTTAGATTTTCCTTTTTTTTTCTTGTGTTTTAATTGGAAATAAAACACTTGAAAAACATTTTAAAATAAGTATTTTGACAAAATTAAAGTTGAAACTACTCGTAATTTGAAGTTACTTTATGTCAAGTTTGGCATCAATGGAAAGATCATTTAAATTCCGTTTGAATGATACAAAACTTTCCTTAACCCATGAAGTACCCATTGAAAATTTTGAATTTTTGTAAACATCTACTGTTTTGACTTTTTTAATCGCTTTAAACAAAAAATGTTTTGTTGCAAAAAGTTTCTCTAAACAATTCTTATAGTGACTGCAAAAAAAAATGTTCAAAAATCTCTTCGCTAGTATTTTTTTATGATTTTTTGTATGGGATGATTTTAGAAAAATTTTGTATGAAAAGGATGAAAAAGTGGCTAAAATAGTAATTTTTTAAAAATCATAAAAAATACTTGCAAAGTGATATTTGAAAATTTCTTTTTACAGTCACTCTTAGAATTGTTTGAAGAATTTTTTTGCAACAAAACATTTTTTGTTTGAGACCGAGGAAAAATGTTGAAAAAGTAGACATTTTCAAAAATTAAAATTTTCAATGGGAACTTAATGGGTTAATGAAAGTTTTGTATCATTCAAACGGAATTTTAAGGACCTTTTCATTGATGTCCAACTTAGCATAAAGTAAGTTCAAATTACGAGTAGATTTAACTTTAGTTTTGTCAAAATACTTATGCGACGATTGTAAGCTTTATATTTCAAGTGTTTTAATTTAATAAAAAAAAAAAGAAAATCTAAATAAATGCAGCCTATATTACGTCAAATTAGAATATGGAGCTATATATAATACGATCTTGAGTATTTTGCGCTTTCGCTATATGCTATATGGTATAATACGCGTATGTATGAGTGCCGCATATAACTGTCTATATCAGTGGTGGGCACGCAGTGGCTCCGGGAGCAGCGACTGCTCCCAACTATTTTGTTGCCTATGTTTCTGACCAAATTGATGTTGTAGTTGTTATTGTTCCAATTCAAATTTCGTGCCCACCGCTGGTCTATATATATATATATATATAATATGTATATAAATCGAAGGATGTCTAGGAAGTTGTTGCCTAATTATGTTTCGCCGTTGTTGTTGCTGATGCTGTTGCAGTCGCTGTCGAGGATGCAGTTGCCGCTGCCGCTGCAGTTGTTGTTGTTGGTGGCTGTTGCTGCTGTTGCGGTGGCTGCCACAGCAGCTGTTGCTGCCGCCGCAGCAGCGGCAATGGCTGTGCCTGCACTGGTAATGGAGCCCAGGCGGGACAAGGATGGCTCCCGTTTGGGCGGTACAATTGGCTTGGTCGGTATGGGTGGCGGGGCGCCACGTGCACCAGCCGGTGGCACAGTTACGGGTGGCACAGCAATGGGCACTGGATGTGGATGTGGATGCGATTGTGTTGCCGTCTGATCCAAGGCAGCGGCGGCAGCAGCCAGTGCTGCATATTTGCCACCCGGAGCACGTTGAATGGTCGCCGTGGGCTGCATTTTGGCCGGCGATGGAGCTGATGATGGAGCAGCTGCAGCAGCCGGAGCACTAGTTGTTCCATCACTTGCACTATTATTGAGAGATGTGGGTGGAGCAGTGGCGGTGCCCGTTGGCACTGTGGCAATGCCAACGACGGCGGCGGCACTGCGTATATTCTGACCTGGCACTATGGAGCGGGCAATGCCCGTCTGGGGACCGGACACCGGCATGCTGCTCACTGTGGCGGTGGGTTGCACGATCTTCGCTATGTTCACCATGGGCGGAGCACAGGCATCCTCTGTAAAATGCAGCGAAAGTATGTTTTAAATAAAATGACATTGGCAATTGAATAACAACAAATTAAAATATGAGGAATGCAAGCATAAGATTACGAGAGTTTAGGCATTAAATGACTGCAACTATTTATATTATCACTGTCCACGCTAGTGATGAAAGCAACACGAAGGGTGCGGAAAACCATAAAGAGCGCGTTTGAGTCGAATGCCCGACTATAAGATACCTGTTACTCAATTCAACTCAATTCAAATCAGGGACTGTTAAGTTTATAATTTAAATAACAAGTGCACTCGACAGTAATATACCCTGTGCCTGATGCCCATGCAATTCTCATACTAATCCTTAATTATTGACCTATCGCTTTTGTGGCAGCTACATAATCAGGCATGCCACAGAAATCTCTTTCACTTAGCTTTCAAGTCAATTTCATTTCTCCGTGCCACAGTCCAATCACCTGAACAATTTTGAGTAAGATGAAATCATCGCTCAATTCACTGGCGTCCGATGCCATGAAAATAATGTCACATTTTTTGTCCGAATTTTTCAATTTAGAGTTGTCGAGAAGCTTTTATTGTTTGCCGCGCCAATAACTTTAAATGTTTTTAAGCTATACAATATCAATTATTACATAAATAAATTGAATTATATAAATTAAATAAGAATTAATGTGAAAATTTGATATTCTGGAATGATAAACTTTAAAAAGTTGCTAAACAAACCCTTGGGAAATTTAATCTGAGAAGGGGCCAACCCTAGCAGCCTAGTACGAAAAGGTTGATGAACATGCTAAAAAACCCAAATCACACGAATTTCTGTGGCACGGAGAAATTTTCGAAGTGGAATTGCTTTTCTCTGAAATCGCTTTCACTAGTGTTTTCTGTGGCATGCCTGAATAAGTCATTTGAACCAACTTGTACCTTATCCTTAAATTTTAAAAATTAATTTAACGTAAAAATATTTTTAAAAACATAAAAAAATCATTGACCAAATCAGGAATTGAACCCACGCCCCTCGCGCACGGGCGCGTATCTCTAGCACTAGACAGACACTTCCAATAAACGAAAATGATTAAATACTAGTAATTTAAAATCATCTCCATCTTTAAAAACATTTTATACTTATTACTTGATGTAACAAAATTATGAAATCATATTTAAATTTACATTTTACTTTATTTATATAATTTAAAAATAATAAGTGCTTTTTAGAAAAATCAGAAAATACCAAAATTAAAAATATTTTATGTTTGTATTTTGAGAGGCGAAAATGGGGCTTGGCATAATTTAAAATTTTTGGCAAAATATCTGAAATTTAATTGCTCTAGCTCTTATATTCTCTTAGATATAGACAAACTGATAAAATAAATATTCTTTAAGAGATCTACATATCCCTCTCGTTTCAAATACAACATATACCCTGCCTACTCAACGAGTAACGGGTATAACAGTTTGATAATCAATTGAATCTCTATGTTGTCCATTAACTTGAGCTTTAACTAGCGTGATTACTGTGTGTGTGTGTGTGAGTTGTGCGTGTGTGTATGTGTGTGTGTGTGTTGATTGGAGGTGTCAAATTGAAGGTGCATTCGTCACAGATACAGAGACAAGAAAAGAGTAACAAAATCACCTTGCAAATTGCGTAAGATATTTTCTAACAAAATATTTCATCTTTGAGAAAATTCACGTTTATATAAAATGTAATAATAGAATTATTAAAAATAAATAGAAATCAAAATATATATATAGGTTAAATCATAATTACAACAGGCTATTAAATCGGGTGTAAAAGCCAAGTTAAGATCACTTACCACTAAACTGACGCGCCTTTGTGGCAGCTGCCACATTGGAAGAAACACTTGCCACCGATTGCTGCTGATGTTGATGTTGCTTCTTCAATGCCTCGTGATCGCCTCGCAGCGTGCTCAGCTCCTGCTCCAGCTCCTTGACACTGTTTATATATAGAATATATAATAATAACAGAGTTATAAAAACAATAAATATAATAAATAACATTATCAATTTGAAACTTAATAAGCAATAAAGCAGACGGTACCTCAAAAGAATTACGAAACTTTTTTAAGGAATTTTAAAAAAGATAAAAAAAACCAATATTAAAATTTTTGGAATCCAAAATTAGGAATCATAAATTAGGAATTTCAACTAAGAAAAATATTTAGAGTACAAAAATTTGGAAAAAATTTTGGGAAAGTATCTTTGGTTTTCCTGTCATTGGAGATGGGCACGAAAAAAAACAATTCAAATATGTAAGGGTAGACAACCGTCTTAAATCGCTCAATACAATACATACGAGCGATTTTTAATAAAATATTTTTGATTTCGCCTTTTTCTAATTTTTGTTTTCCCAATTTTAGTTTTCATAATTTTTTTCCCCCAATTTTTGTCTTCCCAATTTTTGCTTTTAAATTTTTGTCTTCCTAATTTTTGGTCCCTAATAACTGTATTCCTAATTTCGAATTTGTAATTTTGGATTCCTTATTATTCGATTTCTAATTTTCCTAATTTTTGCTTTTCAATTTTTGTCTTCCTTATTTTGGATTCCTTATAACTGTATTCCTAATTTTGGATTCGTAAATTTGGATTCCTAATTATTCGATTCCTAATTTTCCCAATTTTTGCTTTCCCAATTTTTGTCTTCCTAATTTTGGATTCCTAATTTCGGATTCGTAATTTTGGATTCCTAATTTTGTTTTCCAATTTTGTTTCCCGAATTTTCGAATTCTGAGTAATATTTTTCGACATTCGCATATAGAATCGATGTAAACAGTTGATGAAATGCAACGCACCGCAGCTCTTCCTTGGCCAATTTGGCCATTAGTGTCTTGCGCTCCAGTTCCATGGACTGCGTTTGTTTCTCCAGCTCCTCCTCCATGCGTAGCGACTTTTTGCTCTCCTCCTCGAGGCCCTCGGCTATGGTATCCGAGCGTTGCTTCTCCTCGGCCAGAATTTGAGCCAAATCCTCGGAACGTTTGCCTGCAAAATCATTAAATGCTTGTAATAAATGCAAATATTTTGATAATAATAACTTAACTTACCCTCCTCAATGTATTTCATCAAGATCTTTTTACGTTCGGCAATGAGCAGCAGCACAATTTGCTTTTGCCTGTTGCGCTCGTATTCGAGCGTCTCTTGCAGCTTCTTGAGATCCTTTTCCATGTTGGCGACCTGCGCATGTTCCGCCTCCAGCTGTTGCCGCAACTTGGTGCGCTCCATTTCGAGACCATAGGTTATATCATCACCCTGAGCGGTGTCATGCTCATGCTTGCGCCTCTCCTCCTCCAGTTGCTGCAACATGCGCTGATTGTTCTCCAGCGATTCTGTGAGTATATTGACCATACGCACATGTGTTCCACGCTGTTTGCTAACCATCTGATACTGTTGCTCCATTTGCTGCTCTATAATCTGACGCACCTCCATCTCGGCCTGGGCGGCCTGTGTGGAGGACTCGCGCGATATTAGATTGCCATTCAGGGCAATCTTGTCCCGAAATAGCGATGCATACGGATCATTTGGCTGCACACGCTTCGTGCGCAATTGTGTAATTAGCTGCTTCACTCGCTCATTGCGCAGCGCTGCAATGCAAACGTCGCGTGCCTGCAGTTCACCCTCCAAATAGTACAGCATCTTGACCAGTTCGCTATGCGGCAGCTCCGTGCGTCCATTTCCCAACTGCTGTTGTTGTTGTTGCTGCTGCTGCTGTTGTTGTTGTTGTAGTTTTTGGCCCACACCGGGTTTCATTGTCTGAAATTCATGTGTAGCACTAATGGTATCACCGCCGCCGCCTCCGCTGCTGCTGCTGCTAGTGCAAGCGCCTGTCCCCGAGCCACAATTGATTTCCAACTCCTGTTCGCCGATGGCGTTATTACTGGAGATTTGCTCCATTATCCTGGCTCTCTTTACAGCATAAAAAGTAGTAATATTTGGTGGGTGCTTGCGACACTGCGTCGCCGTTTTTTATTTGTTATTTAAAGCTTGCACTATTTATTGCACTTCTTGCCGCCGTTTTGCGCTACTTAAATGACATTTTAATGGCCGTAAATTGCTTTAATTCGCTTAATTCTTGCCCAACAATTCTTTGTTGCCGTGAAAAATGGGATACTTTATTCTCTATAAAAAAAAAACAGGTGGCAACCTTGGCAACGGTATCATTCTTGACCACTTTTAACACTTTGCAGAAAAGTTGTTAAATATGAACATTGTTTTTTTTTTAAATAAATATTGAAACTTTCACAGGAGTTTTGTTATATTTTTGTCGATTTTTTAAACTTTTTTTAAGATTTCTTAAATATTTTAATCTTTTCACCACGCGAAGAGTGACATGCCCCAAACCAATTTTAGAATGAAGTTAATTATTTTAGAAAATTTATAATTTTCTTGGTTTACAGAATTTGTACTTAATTGAATAATAGTAAATAAATATATTTTATTTAAAATTCATTTATTTCCACTAGAGAAATAAAATAAATGGGACTTAATTTTCTATCGATGTTTTTCACACACGACATCCACTTCTAGCACAACTATGTGGCAGCCTTGGCCCAACTTTGGCAAAACTAGATGGCAGCCTTGTTTGCACCCAAACACAGAAATTTTGAACCCATCGATTGGAGATCCCCACCTCAACCCAAATTCTTTGTTGCCGGGATACTTCATAAGAGGTGAGTAAAGCATTGAGTAAAGCAGCGATGCTTGCAAAAACATCGAAGCCTTTTGATGTTTGGTAGGCCACTATAGAATATGGTACCTTATACCGAATGGCAACTTTGGCTCCCAAAAAACGGTGGCAACATCAAGCCACAGAAAAATTCGTTCGATTCAAGCGATTAGTCGATTTTAATGTTTCACCAAAAATTAATCGATTATAAAAAAACTCGCTCAAACTTTAAAGTTACTCGATACTTGCTCCACTTTGGACGAAACAAACTGCACACAGCAATGAGCGTTAGACTTAACGAAACTTCAAATTTCAGCACAGTGAATTTATTTTGAATGGATTAACAATGTTAAACTATTTTTGGAAAACAAATGGCTTGGCCGTATTATAAGCTAGGGAGTTGCGTATGCGCTTGCCCACCAAACGATCGGCCAGCGGTATCAAAGCAGGCTCGCGTACATAAATACCCGCCGCCTGAGGCGTCCAAATCCGCCAAAGGCTCTCGGAGTTGTCCGGCAAGAGGAGGCCGATCCAGCCCGCGGAACTTAGAGTTATATCACAGTTTAGTTGCTTTTCAGACCGGCCTTGGGCGGTCACCACAATATCCTGCTTCAGGCATTGTAATCCTGGCCAGCGCTGCAAACGCTGCTCATCCCCGCCAGCAATGGGAACTCCCAGCAATGGTGTGCCCAGATAACGTTTATAAACTTGCTCCGCCTGCTGGGTTTCTGTGATGAGCACTGGCAGCGATTCTACGGCAAAGATAAACAACTTGACCCAATCCCGGCTGCACTGCAGCAGATCAACCCTGGCCAGACCACCCACAAATAGGGACATATTGGGCGCTAGTCGCAGGGCACGGGGTTTCAGCATTTTAGTGGGCTGCAGTTGCAGCAACTCCTCGGTCGTCAGCATGGGCGTAATCTGATCCGGCTGCATGACGCCAGGTGTATCATAGACCCAGCGTGCCTCCCGATACTCCTGCTTGCGATCGTTGAGCGTCGTTATGGGCTGTGTGCCCGCCGACATGGCAAAGGCATCGTCCACCTCCGTGCGATGCTCGAACGTGCGTCCCACATGTCCAATTAGCTGAGCTGCTGTCGCTGCGCCCGTTTCCTTGGCCTGATCCCGACGCAGCTGGTCCAAGGCGGCGCGCTGGGAGCGCTCCGAGAAGAGACGCTTGAAGCGCTGATAGACACGCATATCGGAGGGTCGAAAGATGGGAAACTTAAGCATTTGTAGCGTTGTGCCTGGCCAGGCACAAGTCGTTGCCTTGTGGACCAATTCACTGGCCTCGGGCCGGCAATAGTCCGAGTTGAGGAGTATGTTGAAGAGCGTGCTCTTGCCCACATTGGTGCAGCCGAGCAAATAGACATCGCCCTTGTATTGCCAAATCTTGTGCAGCTGCGTGATCAGCTCCTCAATGCCATAGCCCGTCTTGGCGGATATTAAGCTAACATTCTTGATATTGAGCGCATCGAAGCCGCCGTGTTCCACAAACTGTTGCTTCAGGCAGTGCTTGACATGACTCAGATAACCATTCGAATCGCGTGGCAGCAAATCCACCTTGTTGCCCACCAGGAAGACGGGTCGCTTGCTGCCC
This sequence comes from Drosophila subquinaria, assembly GCA_037043405.1. NCBI lineage: Eukaryota > Metazoa > Arthropoda > Insecta > Diptera > Drosophilidae > Drosophila > Drosophila subquinaria. Next base: position 20,096 of record JBAMBL010003020.1, read on the forward strand.
AGCACTTGCTGCATGCCCGGCCAAATGGAACTGGGCAAATCCAGCAGATCCACAATGATTACAGCCAGCGCAAATTTGTCCTGTATTCGGGATATTGTTTCCACATAGGCGGACGGCGGCACCTCCACGTCCAGGGCAATGTTGTAGTGCTGGAGGAAGTGACAACGCTGGCAGGTGATGCTCTGCAGCTCCCGCGTTGTGCGTCCCTGGAAATAAACAAGCGTTAGTTACATTTGCATGCTTAAAAGATAATCCATGTCTTGCACAATGTACATACCTTGAAGATTTCGCTGGCTATGTAGCCGGGCATGGAGCTGCTGGCGCAATGTAAATGCGCGCCGCATCCATTGCAAGGCACTGTAGATGGCGCCACCGTTGCATCCGGCGTGCCATGTTTCGAGTCAATAATGCCCGTTTCATTGCCGCCCGCATAGAACTCATAATCCTCCATCCAGTTGTAGGGATATGAAACATCTTTTGGCTTCATTTGACGCTCAATCTCCAGCACAACATCTAATGGTGGATAATTCGCGGGATTCTTGGGGTTAATCTTCTTCAGCGACATGAACTGGTACTCGAGAAAGGAACTGTAGTGCACATGCTCGTAATTGGCATAGCGTTGGCGCGATGCCTCCCATGCCCGTTGGCGAAAACTCTGTGGTTCATTTGCTGTCGTATTTTGTAGTCTTCGGCAAGTGCAAAACAAGTTTCCATTCAATCTTTTTAATAAACTCGACGATTTCAACATTTTTTTAGTGGATAAGGCATACGAACAGTGCTGCCAAGTTTTTATCAAAAAAAAAAACAGCTGTTTTTGACTGGAGAGAAGGAAAAAATAGCAAAACATGAGTAAATCATCCACCACTTCCGCGCACTTTTTGTATATTTCTACCAAAACTGGTATATTTTTACCGCGGTAGTAAATTTTCCACTTATTAAAAACGGTATTTTTTGGAACCATATTTTTTTCTTGCAAGTGCTTAATTTTTTAAAATTGGTGGCAGCATTAAAAAAGCGGAAAAAAGCCAAACGCATTTCTAAAAAAGCCAGACTTCCCGCTTCCCGCAGTTCCCAAATTTTTCACGCCATTGGTCTTTAAAAACAGCCAGATTTGACGGTAAAAAAGCTAAGTTGGCGAACAAAGTCTTATTGTTATGCCACTGCTGCGAAAGCAGTGCTGTTAAACACTGGAATAGACGGTTGGTGTTGTGAAACGTGACGATAAAAGCAAAAAACACTCGTCGGAAAAGAGAAAAAAGAAAGCAGCAAAGCAAGCATTAGCGAAAGCAGAGCGTGTACAGAAGGTGAGTGAGTGCGTGCTAAAAAAGCGTGTATGTATTAAATTGAAACAAAAAAGGCACGAAAAACGTGGACAAAGCATATGCAAAATGAATTTGCAATGATCATTATTCAATTGCACAAAGTACGCATTGGTAAAAGTACAGAGTGCAAGCCAAATAGTGATTAGGAAAGTGTAGAAAAAAGACACAAGTGTATGTATGTGTGTGCGTGTGTGCAACTGTGAGCGTGCTTGTATTGCGTCCGTGTATGTGTCAGTGTATATGAATCAAAGTAAAACGAAGCGCGACCTAATTTTAAACTATGTATTACAATAAAATTTGCATAAATAAATACAAATATGCAATGCAAAAGTACAAAACTATCAATGCTATGAAAAACCGAACATTTGTTGTTGTGGCATGCCACGAAGAGTTGCCGCCGCTGTTGCCGTTGCCGTCGCCGCCATTGTCTAGGCAGCAACAACCAACGACAACGACGACTCTCGCACATTTCTTCTGTAAATTTTGAGTAGTTCGTTCCTTCTTCTTCGCCGCCTCATCCTATAATATTTGTTGTTGTGAGCGCCATGTTGAGTAATACACGACAACAACACCATTTGCGAGAGGAGAGCGGCTCATCAATTTTGTGAGTGTTGCAACTTTCATTCGAACTCGTTTCAAATTGTTGTTGCTCTTGTCATTCCTCATACGCTCCCTAGAGCTTCGGCACTTTTATTTTACTTCTCTGTTGTTGTCTTTCTCAACTTCAAAACTGGTATTTTCTTTATGAAGAAATAAACATACCTACATAATATGTGCACATGAATGCAATTGTGGGTGTTTTCTGCTTATTGGTGTGTGCCATCAGAACAGGAGGGGAAAAAATCAATAAACTACCAATAGTAATACAAAATTAGAAAATTTCAACATCACTCAACAACTTTTCTTATTGCTGCGCGGTCCCAACTGCTGTTCAACTAGTGCAAGTGAGATAGTTGCATTTTGTAAAAGCACGCACACAAATGCAATTGAAATTTCCAACAAATGTCTGCTCCTCGTCTTCGTCGTCGTCGTTGTTGTTATTGTTGTTGTAATGTAATTGCGAAATCATAACGGCAGTTGAAAGTTGAGAGCGTTTAGCCAAGTGTGTGTGTGAGTCTGTGTTCGTGTATGTGAACGTTTGTGTGTGCGATCCATTGCTGTAAACTTTACGCTTAGACGAAGTTTGTACTCGCTACTCTGCCAAAGTCTCCTTAGGCCGCCCACACACAACCGGCGCAAGTGTAGCGCATATGGCATCGCCATCAAGCTGGTCCCAACGGCTGTCGCAACCGCAACACATGTTGTCTGCACAGTGGAGCGATTTCATTAAATTGAAGCTTCAGTAAATGTTTTTTTAAAGTGTTAACTTAAAACTAGGTTATGGCATAATCAAAAATATCGTGGCAGCTATTGTTTATTAATACATATAAAAGATTAAAGAATCACATAAAGCTTTTTTAAACACACTGTGCGGCAGTAACTTAAAATTCAAATAAGCAACGCAAATGACTAAAATGCAGAAATTGCCTTGAAAAGTGAAAGGCATTCAAAGTGAGCGCACAAGCGCGAGTCTTTGATATTTTGTTTAACCTTTGTCGCTCTTTTTTTTTGTTGTTGCTGTTTTTACTGCTGGCAGCTTTGCACATTTGACATTTTCCAACACAGAGTAAATTCCATGCACACTGCGGCTGCGCAAAATACTTTTTTTTGTTTGTTATTGCAATTGCATAGAATGTTTTTGACGTCGTCGTCGTCGGTTGTGCAACGGTTAAAACTCTGCCAGCGATAGCGACAGCGTCAGCGCAGCGGCTCTTTCGCAATTTGCAAGTTTTGGGTCTCAGCTCTCACCCAGTGGCGCAAATGCTCATTATTACGTCCATTATTAATGCATTACCTCTCGACTGTATGCATTCAAAAACCCAATACAACCTGCCTTACTTTCTTAAGAAATGGCCGCATTTTCCGCACGGTACATGAGTTTATTGAATTCTGTAATGCAGAAAGTAATGACGTGCCGAAGTTTCTTTCGGGTCCCCATTACACAAGCGTATTCTTTTACCATATTGTAATGCAGAAATTCTCGAGCTTGAATAAAATGAAGATTACAATTTCAAAATCGCTTATGGGTTGGTAATGTGCTTACATTACAACTTAATATACCTGCAACGCATTTTGCTGCTATATAATATGGATTACTTCCTTGTAGAGTAATTACATAAACAATGGATTACAAAATTAAATAAATAAACGCTCCAGTAATGTAGTTGTTTTTTATTTAAATTTTTATTTAAAAATTCTATTATTCAAAATAAAACCAAAAAAATAACAATATTGTTTTTTTACAAATTTAATTATAATTTAATATTATAAACGAAAATAAAGGAATATTTAAGTCATCCATGTTCCTGATGGTAGCGATGTAGCTCTTGTTGGTCCAGCCTTCGGTCTTTATAGCATCTGTTAATTAAAAATTATGAATTAATTAATTATTTATTATTATATAAATGCTAAAATTGGCTTGATTGCTAGTCTTAAATTGTTTATGTACGCATATAATTACATGTATATGTATTTACATATGTATGCGTGTATATTGCACGTGCACATAAACTTAAGCGCGCTAAATAATTGCCACCGACAAATAAATTGACAAAATTGTAATATATGTGTATCCTTATGTGGGTACAATAATTTCTTTTTAACTAATACAATGCAACAAGCTAATTTCACAAATATTATATTATAACTCACTCAAATATTATAAAAAACTTTCCTGTTTATTTTGCGTCCGCACAACACAAGAATTTCACAAAAGTGACGCGCGCCGCGTGTGTAACGAATTTCGTATTCGTATCACACAGATGCAATAATGCATTAGTATTTACACATATTAACACTGTACACACAAAAGGAATAGGCATAGACAAAAAAACCGAACGAAAGAACGCGTGCCACGCACAAAACGAAAAGTGCAGAAAACGAATGACAAAAATCGTTTCACGAGTAGAGGGGAAGGGGCGTACAAAAACGAAGTCAACAACAGCTCGGTGCTTTCGTGCGAGAATTCGTTTTTATTTTGGCCATTACAAATGCGCTGAAAAAAAATCTCATAGGTAACGCATTACATTGTAGCTCGTACGTAATGCATTATTTCGACCGACCACATTTAGCCCAGCGCCACTGGGCAGCTCTCTGCTCTCTCACTCGACGGTCACACTCAAAGCGCGACTTTGTGCTCTTTCGCACACACAAATTTCGCCAAGTTTGTGCTTATTTTTTTTGTTTTGCTGTGCTATTTTTACTGTCACGTTTTGTGATTAATGCAATATATGTTGTTTCTTGTTTTATTTCACATTTTACAGAAATCAAAAAAGAATAAAAAAGTAAACACTGCATAAAGAGTTAAAAGAGCGATACTACTGGACATTTTTTAGGCCGCGCATCTAAATTTTTTCCTGCCTAAGCCCCAGAAGGAACAGTGAGCGCACGTTTTATTTCCAACGCTCTACCGGAACAAAAACAAAAACACAAGCTTCTTCATGATGTCGTCGGATCAACAGTTCTTTCTAAAATGGAACGATTTTCAAACGAATATGGTCACCTCTTTCCGCCACTTGCGCGATGAAAAGAGCTTCACAGACGTAAGTTTTATTATTTTGAATTATCCACTTGTACTATATTCCCAAACGCCAATAAGTCAACTCAGCAATTAAATCTTCTTTTGATAATTTTCTACATTAGCTGTCTTCATTCGTACCTAAAGTGTAGCTACCTGCACATTATTTATCATTTCATTATATTTTCTTTGCTTTGACGTTTGTTGTGTTTGTTAGCTCAGTAGCCAAAAGGGAACACAGGCTTATGGGTTTGTGACTTGACTTAAAAAGTTGGAGTAACCAATCAATAATAAGATAAAATAAATAGGGGCACTTCCAGAAAAAGGTACACCTCACCCAAAAACGTAAAATTGATCAAAGACTCACATCTTGTGAAATTTTCTTCCAAAAATGTAATCAATCTAAAAGGATGAACATATCGATTCTACATTGCAATAAACTTTATTTTAGCCCACTTTCTTAACTTTCAAAATGGACCGTTTGTATTCTAACTATTACACTAAGTAAGATAGTAAGATTGTAGCATAAACCATTTTTATATATAGAAATATATTGAATGTTTAGTTAAAAACAAGATTTACAAGCTGTTTTCGATATATCGAATGAAATTTGATAAACAAATTCTTAGCAAATACTAGGCGGAAATCTTGTCACGTTTGCGATGTCGCGTTACAAATCACTGATAAATAATAGTAATATATCAATATAATTTCTTTAAATGGAAAACTACATTATTTTATTGTGCTTTAAGAGTATTTTCTTCCAAATTACTAGACACCTTTTTCTGAATTTCGCATTTTTCAAGCTGAAGTCAAAAACGACTTCCATTTATCGTCGCGTTCGCGATGCAATTTTTTTCTATAAATATTTCAAAAACGACAAGTCTTCAAAGCTTTTCTTTTATAATAAAAATAGTGTTGATAAAATGCATTAAACACGTGAGAAAACATTTTTGAAAATGTCAACTCTTGCCATTTTTATTTTTTAATCATTTAAATACGTACAAAGGTCGCGTTTTCGATCCTGAAATTATCCATATTTTTTCCAAAAATTTTATTTTAATTTTTTAAATTTGTATTTTATTTATTTTGATTTAATGGAAGGTCTGCAAAGATAATTTTACTGGGCATCTAACAGTCGATCAGCTCAACTGCAGAATTCTTAATTGTTTACTTTGCGGTAGTTGGCTTATTCAAGTTGGTTTTGGGGAAAATGTCTAACCATAATTGGTAATTGATTTTAATGATTTCCCTTGACTTCTATTCATGTACAGGTAACACTCGCCTGCGAAGGCCAAACCTGCAAAGCACACAAAATGGTGCTCTCCGCTTGCAGTCCCTACTTTAAGGCGCTATTAGAGGTGAGTTTGTTTTTGCTTTTATCAAATTAAACAATTGAAATAATATATTTGTTTATTTTTATTGCTTAGGAAAATCCCTCAAAGCATCCAATTATTATACTGAAAGATGTGTCCTACATTCACCTGCAGGCAATATTGGAGTTTATGTATGCCGGCGAAGTGAATGTATCTCAAGAACAGTTGCCAGCATTTCTCAAAACCGCTGATCGACTTAAAGTGAAAGGTCTGGCAGAGACACCTAGTTCTATAAAGCGGGAGGGTTGATGGTATTTAAACAAATAAACACACACACACACAACTATAAGCAACTTATATACGCAAGCAAGAAAACAAAACAAAAACATAAATGCAAAATTCCAACAAAAGAAAAAAAAGATTACAAAACGACATTTGAGATAAACTCACTCATACACACAAAGGATAATTTCGATAAAAATCAATTCACACACAGACAAAAGTTGACAGCTATGATAGTTCAAAAACAGAAAAAGTAACGATTACGATTTTACAGCGCTCCCCCCCTCTAGACCAAAACAATTGCAATATTTATCAACACTGTCGCGACCCATTGAACTTGATTTTTGTATCGTATATTTTTAATTTCATCATAAAATAGTTTGTAACATATTATTAAAAAAACTACACTCACACACAACATGATAAAAGGCAAAATATGGACAACCCAACAACAAAAAACAAACAAATATAATAAAACAAAAACGCACTTTTGTAAAGTAATTAAAAGAGAATTCATAAACAAAACAAAAAACAAAAAATACATAGAAACATAATTTATACATATAAAATAATATTTAGTGTGAAAAAAAATGTGCAAGTTGAACGTTAAAAAAAAAACATGCGCACTACCGCGAATATTTACAACAACAAAATAAAGAACACATTCAGTTAGTTTTTAAGCCACTAACTAAAATCCACACACACACACACACCGATACACACACTACACACTCACATTCAGAGACAGAGAAACCACAGAAAGATTTCAAGAATTACATCTTAAAAATATCTTAATGCAAAATTTTAAGTACTTTAAAGTTTCAAATGTTTTAAAAATATAAAAAAAATATATAGATTTCAACTTTCATAGCATAGTAAAAATAACGTTCACCCTTTTGCGATATGAGAAAATCTTTTCATGTGAAGCTATCAATTCTACTTAGTTTTTTAATGATAGTGAGCATAAAATTGATAAAAAAAAAAACAAACAATTATATAACAAGAAAAAAACGATACTTGAATATTATTACATAAAGTAAAATATTTATATGTATGTATATGTATACATGTGAGCATAGATTTAATAAACTACGATATAAATAAACAGAATAATTCCAAAAATATGATAACGACTTGCAATTATTTCAGGGTCTAAACCAAAATCTAAACACCAACTTTCAACAAGATTGGGCCATAAATAGTAAAGATATTAAGCTATAAAGATTGGCAGAATATAAATGTATATAAATAGAATTAATGGTCAATTGATTCATTTTACATTTACTACGCCAGAGTAATTATATCGAGTTTGTCAGCATCAGAGCAAGTGGAGGAGTGGTGGAAGTGACAGGTGCTCGGCAAGCCAAACGGGAGATCGCGGTTCGAATCCCCCGGTCTGTCAATGCAGAAGATTTTTATTTAAAACTTCCCATTTATTTGAATTGTCTGTCTAATGCTAGAGATACGCGCCCGTGCGACAGAGGTCGTGGGTTCAAATCCTGATTTGGACAACCATTTTTTTTTCGTTTTTTTAAATAATTTTTACTTTTAATTAATTTTTAAAACTGGCCCAGGGTATATTGCTGTCGAGTGCAATCGACAGTTCCCCCTTTTTTTTAAGCATACACCAAATGTTTTAATTCTTTGAATTTTTATTTCTATTGATTTCGTAAATAACATTTTTCGTGTTATACTATTAATAATTAAATATGTTTAACAAAATTGATGACGCTTAACGCAATTTACAAATTACGCTAATATTTATGCAGATTCAAATCTGATTGAAAATTGTCCCAATTTCGATAGCAATTTAAAAACTATATTGATTAATATATATTTGATATATATTTATGCTAAATGAGTGTGTTTTTGTTGTTTTTGGACTTAGTTATTAAAACAATACGCATTGCGCGTATTCAGCTCGAAGGGATCGGTGCGCATCTTCTCCTGATTCACTTCCACACAACGGGCCACGTCCGCCAAAAGATTGGGTCGCTCCGCGGCGCTTGGAGCGCATGGTGACCAGATTTTGATGTCGTGATCGATGCCACTGGTGGCCAACATACAGATGCTCGGATGCGGCTGCACACAATTGACAATGGCACTGTCCGCCCAATAGACGGCACGGATTTTGGCCGTATCGCCTTCCCAAATGTAAAAGTTGCCATCATCGGAGCCGGCGACAATGAATTCGCCATTGAGGCCCAAATAGTTGGCCTCCTTGATGTCTGTGGTGATGTTGCAGTGGCCCACATAGCGTTGCTTGTAATCCTTGGCAGTGCGACGCAACGCGTACTCATCATCCGTCAAACGCAAGTACGTGAATCCGTGCTCAATCAGCGGATGCTCCTGATCAGATCCTTGTGCCTGTCCCTGACTGTGACCCTGATTCTGTTCCTGCTGTTCTTGCGTCTCCTGCTGTCGTCGATGCTCGCGTATATCCTTGTGCAGCGTCAGCACGCCATGATTGTTGGCAAAGCTCGGAAAGCGCTGGATCAACTCCTGCAGACACTTGTCCGCCTCCTGCGGCCGGTGCAGCTCGAGCAGCGCCCGCGCCAAACGAAAATGCGCCTTCACATAGGTGGGATCCAGACGCAGTGCCTCGTGGCAATCTCGCAAAGCCGCATAGATGTCCCCGAACCAGCCGCGACGCATCAACGCCGTCGCCCGATTCAAATAAAGCACCTCGCCCTTGGGATAACTGGCCAGAGCAGCGGAGTATTCATCCACGGCCGCCAACAGCTTGCCATTCTCCAGATGCTCATTGCCCAGCTTCTTGTGCTGCTCAATCCGCGTGGGCAGCGCTCGACGCTTTGGCGTTGACTTCTTGGTGATGATTGTTGGCTTGTTGGCCACTGCCGCCGCCGCCGCCGGCTCCTCTGACTCCTGCTCCGTCTCTGCAGCAGTTGCTGTATATTCGGGCAGTTCATAGAACTTGGGAGGCGTGGCATTGTGCAGATCATAGCGATAGATGTGCTCACAGCCCATGTTGACCAGCAGCTCCGTTTCATTGTAGTTGTTGAAGGTTAAATAGGTGACGGTGCGGGATTCGTGGACCACATTGCGACTGATGTTCTTCACCAGCTGCCCGGGTGCATAGTAGGAGACACAGGTGCCAGCTAACGAATGGATAAATATTATATATATGTATAAAGATTAGTATATGCTCTCTGGGTGTAGAATCATTGGTACTTCACACGAAACCCGAAACTTTTATAAGGAATTTTAACAAAAGCAGATAAAAAAAACCAATTGGGAAGACAAAATTGGGAATCATACTGGGGTGCCACAGAAATCGCTTTCGCTTGAATTTCACTTAAATTTGTACGAAATTTAAGCGAAATTCAAGCGAAAGCGATTTCTGTGGCACCCCCGATAAATTAGGAATTTTAACTAAGAAAAAAATGCAGAGTACCAAAATAAGGGAAAAAAAATGGGAAAGTATCTTTGGTTTTCTGTCATTGGAGATAGGCCCGAAAAAAATCAATTATAATATGAAAGGGTCTTAAAGCCGTCTTAAACCCCTACTCAATACATACGACCAACACAAAGATGACAAAATTTGTTGATTTTTTATACAAGCTGGCACACAATATAATCATGTAGATTTTGAAATAAATGGTTCGAATAAATATCACATGTGCTGGCAATCGAAGTCTTGATTTTGAAACAAAAGGTTTGACATTTGTTGTCTTTTTCCCATTAAATAGGAAAAAGCCTAAATCAATAATATTTTCTGAAAAATCGTGCGATTTTTAATAAAATACTTTTGATTTCGGTTTTTTTTTTAATTTTTGTTTTCCCAATTTTTGTCTTCCCAATTTTGGATTCCTCATAACTGTATTCCTAATTTTGTATTCGGTTTTTTGGATTCCTAATTACGCGATTCATAATTTTCCTAATTTTTGTTTTCCCAATTTTTGTCTAAATTATTTTGGACTTTTTGTGATCGCGCGATTTTTAACAAAAAGTATTTTATATATTTTTTATTTTTGTTTTCTCAATTTGTGTTCTCCTAATTTTGTTTTCCCAATTTTTATCTTCCCAATTTTGGATTTTTAATAGCTGTATTCCTAATTTCGGATTCATAAATTTGGATTCCTAATTATTCGATACCTAATTTTGGATTCCTAATTTTTGTTCTCCGAATTTTCGTATTCTGAGTCATATTTTTCGACTTTCGTATATAGAACCAGAATCATTTACTGAAATTTCTGAAAAAACACGCGATTTTTAATAAAACATTTTTGATTTTGGCTTTTTCTAATTTTTGTTATCCTCATTTCTGTCTTCCCAATATTTGTATTCCCGATTTTTTCATCCCCAATTTTTGTCTAAATTATTTTGGAGTTTTTGTGATCGCGCGATGTTTAATAAAATATTTTTGATTTCGGCATTTTCTAATTTTGGTTTTCCCAATAATTGTTTTTTTTTCCCATTTTTGCTTTCCCCAATTTTGTCTTCCCAATTTTGGATTCCTAATAACTGTTTTCCTAATTTCGGATTCGTAATCTTGGATTCCTAATTTTTTGATTCCTAATCTTGGATTCCTAATTTTTTCCGACATTCGTATATAAAACCAAAATCATTTACTGACCTTCGTCGGGCAGCATGCGGCGATCAAAGACACGCGCATAGGGATCGTTGGCGCCCACGGCCAGATATTCGGTGCGTCGCGGATTAATCGCCAGGCATTTGGCCTCCGTTGTCGGCTCCACTTGGCTGCACAAGCTGAGCAGACGAACGCCACCTGCTCCTCCTCCTGCTCCACCTCCCTCATCGGAGCTGTTGCGACAACGATGCGGCTCCCGCATGTCCAATTGCAGCACGCTGCCATCCTCGCCGGCGCTCCAGAAGATGTGCGGTGAATCCGGTGCGGTGGCCAAACGCTTCGCACGCATCGTATGACAATTGCAGCTGAACAACGTTTCGTTGCCATGATTAATATCATAGACATAGATAAATTTATCGGCGCCACAGGTGGCCACAATGCTATTGTTATGCCGCGGCAGAAATTTCACCGAAAATATGTTGCCCAAATGTTTGGTGTGTATCGTTTGAACGCGTCGCTTTCGAAACGGATCCCAGATCATGACCTTGTAATCGTCGGAGCCCGAGGCCAGCAACAGTCCATCTGATGACCATTCCAGGCAATTGACACAGCCCTCGTGACCGGTTAAAAGCGTCTCCTGCTCCAGTCGATCCACGTACGCCGGCGACGCCTGCAGTCGACGTCGCAGCTGCTCGTCGACATCAAAGCCACCAAACTGTTGACGCTGCCAGTGCAACGAGCTGGCATTCAGGTTCTTATTGTTATATGCGCTGCTCTCGTGGCGTTGATAACGCGAACTCGAATATCTGGTGCGCCCTTGTTGCTGCAGTTCATCATCATCATCGCTCAGCGACATTATCTCTACAACAAGCTGAGATTATGAAACGTGATCACAAATTTATATATTATTATTTACATGTTTGCCTTGCCTGCCCGTTCGCAATTGCCCCGTTAGTTTTGCACCCTCGCCTGCTGTGTGTGTGTGTGTTTTGTTTGTGCGTTTGTTTTCTCTCCTTTCTCCTTTTCGTTTATTTTCTTTAATTTCTGTTTTGCTTTTCTGCGTGGCCCATACACGTTGCAATTTGCTGTGCAATTGAATGACTTTTGTGCGAATCTTTCGACACGCTCAACATTTTAGTGCGAATTAAATTTTGCATTTGAAAATACGAAAACAAAAGCAACAATTTGGCAAGTGTGAATTCGTAACTCGCCGTGTAGGAGCCGCATTTAGGGATGGAGAAACTGTTTGTTTTTATATATGTATGTGACGGATGCACTGTTGTGGAAATTACCGGTGCATCGACTAAAATCGTTTCTTATCGATTTATCAGTGCATCAAAAGTGATACACGAATTGACCGATAGGACAGGTCATCGATTTTTCGATTTATTTGTACTTCACTAGTCGATGTACGACAAATGTCAAAAAAAAGTAGTTTGTATAAATATTGCTAAAGAAAAAGCATTTAGCATGTGGGCCTTAGTTTTTCTCATTTACTCATGTTCGTTTAACACTTGTCTAAATAAACACAGCCGCAACCAACCAACAACAATAACCGATTTAAGACCCTGGTAATGTCTTTCGAAATAAAATAAACGATTTGCGCCACACACACACAGCACACAAAACGCAGTTGGATGGTCAATCGATAGCTTATCGATATGTTGGAACTGCGCTGACGTTAGTCCATCGCTAATAATAATCAATAAACAGAGCAAAAAAATTTGGGACAGCAATTTCGTTTTGATACAAATAAGTGCATAAATTGTATGCAAAGTGTGTTTTAAACAAGCGTCGGTGAGTGAAACAATGTCCAACGATAAAGTGGACGAGTGTGACAAGAAACAGAAGGTGGAACAAACGACAAAAGAGGACAAAACGCCAGACAATGATGATGATGATGAGTCCGAATCAGATGAGTATCAATCGGCGGGCGAGGGAGAGGGCGATGGTGATGGTGATGGCGATAATGAGGCAACAGAAAGAGAAAGAATGACAACAACAAGAACAACAACAACAACAACAACTGATGAGCTGCCAGATGATTGTGTTGAGTATCCAATGCATCGCAGTGTTTTTGAGAATGATATACGAACGCTGCAGCGTCGTTTGCTGCTGAGCACAGCGGCCACGGAGTTGGCAAGTCGCGACAGGCACGGCAATACGCCGTTACACTTGGCCGTTATGCTGGGCCGCAATTGCTGTGTGCGCTTGTTGTTGGCCCAGAATGCGCCCGTTAAGGTCAAGAACAACGAGGGCTGGTCACCGCTGGCCGAGGCAATTAGCTACGGACATCGCCAGACGATCTCGCAGCTGCTGCGCATGTTGAAGCTCCAATCACGCGAGCACATGGAGAGTCGAAGGGAGCGACTCGTCCAGGCGCTGCGACAAATGCAGGACTTTTATATGGAATTCAAATGGGATTTCCAGTCGTGGCTGCCGCTCGTCTCAAGAATTTTACCTTCAGACATTTGTCGGCTGTACAAATGCGGCGCCTCGTTGCGTTTGGACACGACCGCTGGTGGATTTCAATGATATGCGCTGGGATCGTGGCGATATCTCGTTTCTATTTCGCGGCGAGGCGCCGCCAAATGAATCCCTTGTGCTGCTGGACAACGAGCAGCAGTGCTATCAACGTTTGCGCTACGAGGAGTCCGACATGGAGGATGAGGTGGATGTCTTAATGTCTACCGACATTTTGGCCACACAAATGTCCACAAAGACCATACAATTTGCACGCGCCCAGCGTGGTTGGCTGTTTAGGGCGAATCGCAAGGAATTGATTGGCGGGCAGTATCAATGTGAGATCTATACCATACAGGGATTGGTGCTGAAGCAGCGCAAGCGACGCGAGCATTTGTCCAATGAGGACTTGCAAAAGAATCGCGCTATAGTAGAGACAATCACCAAAGGAGGAGCAGGAAATGGAACTGGAGCTGGTCTGGATGCGGCCACAACTCCAACGGGCAGCAATTTGACCTTGCCGGAGCTGCCGCGTCGCAGCTCGCTGCAACCGCCACCAGCGACCAGTGTCACCTGGACAGAATACATAGACGCACCCGTTGGCAAATGCCCGCAACTTGGACGCACGCCCGTCCACAAGCAATCGAATAAAACGCTGCGTGCCACCGTTGCCATGAGCGCCGATTTTCCGCTCAGTGTGGACATGCTGCTCGATGTGCTGGAGGTGATTGCACCGCTGAAGCATATCAACAAGTTGCGCGAATTTGTTACGCTCAAATTGCCAACGGGTTTCCCTGTTAAAATCGAAATTCCCGTGCTGCATACGGTCACGGCCAAGGTGACGTTTCAGAAATTCGAGTTTCGTGATAATATACCAGCGAAATTGTTTGAGATACCCGCACACTATTGGGAGGATGTGCGTCGCTTTCAGGACTTATGACCAACAGGCGATGATCAATCATCGTCATCAACCTCGTCAGCTGCCAATACGCCCAGCTGTCCAGTGTCCAAGCAGATGGATTTAAATCGCAACCGGAGCAGCAACGGCAGCAAAAGCAAACGATCCTCCTTTGGAGACTTTGATTAAGGATCGTATAAGGATTCCAGCCCTCCACTCCCCCCCTTCTTAAAATTGTATTTAAGTCGGCAACTAAATTGCAATTTTCACCATAAAATTATCAATCATTTAAATTATCCAACGTGTCCACATTTCTGTTAGTTTTTTCTGTATTGTTTCCATTAAAATGTAACGCTCTGAAAACTGCAATTTTCACACACAGAAATTTGAATTTGTTACGCATTTAGTTTAAATTAGTTTAAGTGACATAATATTTGCTGTTATTATATTAATCAGTCGGGAAAATTAATCAGAATGTTTTCACATTCATTTAATCAATTTATGTACTATTTATTGTTGCTCGACTTGGACTCAAACATTCTACTTAGATTTGTCATTGTTTCTTTTTTTCTTTTATAATCATGACTGATTACTTTTCCATTATCTGGTCCAATGATTCAGTTTGGCTATAGAGATAATTAAACTGTCCAAAAAACACATTTTCATTAGCAACAAAAAATAACAATAAATTCTGCTTATCGGATTTTAAAGCAAATCATTTGTTTTTACCAGGAATCGCAAAAATTACTTAAGATTAAAAAAATTTAAAGTAAAAAATGCAATTTAATTTAAATTAATAATACATAACTTTAAAATTAAAGTTTACCAATTATTTTTACACAAAAATTGAAACTCAAAAATTATTTTGATCATTTTTTGTAAATTATATTGAAAAGGCACTTAACTTAATTTTTAAATATAAATACAAATTAATTGATTTTTAAATTTCTATTTATAACGATTCCTGGTTAATATACACTCCTATACTTAATAAAAGCTAAATCAAAATGTAGCCTATACAAATATAATTTATAATTATCAGTAGTTGATTTTTATCATATTTTAGAGCGACATTCAACAAAGTTGTGCGCAATTGTAAATTATTAATTTTTTTGTAATTGTATTTATGTTTGTTCTATTTTTATACATTTAGTGCAATTTTAAATTGATTTTAAGCTAAAAAAAATAACTTAATTCTATTTCAACATGCCACTTGTATGCTCTTTCCGTATCGTAGTTTATATTTATATATATCATATATATATCATTTGTCAGCAGAAAGAGTAAACAAAAAACTTTACTTAATAATAACAAATGCCTATTTACTTAAGTTATTTATACATTAACCATAAACAAACGTTCGCATTTCCTAAAGAATTTTCATAATAAGCAAAAGTATTTACGAGGTCACAAAAAAGTTGAACAGCTTCACAAATTAAACAACTTGATGTGCTTACGTAGTTCCAATTGCTTTGAAGCATTAATGTTATTTTGTACATACACATTTGTTTAGTAAAAACAGAGATTTTTACTACTATTTTAAGTTGAATTTTTTGCATTGTCAGCCCAATAAATCTATGTTCATTGTGAGTATTGTTTATTAAGCAAAAGTGCACAATTTTGCTATATAACCAATATAAATATGTATTAAAAATAAGCAAGAAAGAAATCATCTTTATGTACACAGAGCAAATCATAATAAATGTAAACCAATATTGACAACACAATTAATGCTATTAATATAGGTAACATTTTCTAGTTGAAGGCTAAAATATATTTATATGTAACCCGTGAGCATTTATAAGCGCTCTAAAATGTAACACACACACACCTGTAAACTGTAAAATGAGATCAGCAATAATAAAACGGGTTTATCTGAAAGAAAGTCTACGATTTTAATTTAAATGTGGCGCGAACTTTGTGTGTCCTTAAATCGACTATCGATATCTCGATTATTTAATAAAAAGAGTAAAACTGACTATCGTCCCGTTTTCTGCGAACCAAGGCTGCCACATCGTTTTTAGGTAGCACTTTGGTGAGCAGCGCATATATATATTTTTTATTTTACAAATGATCCAATAAATTAAAAGTTACATTTAATAGGATATCAAAATGATTGTTTCGCGACTGGCAAAGCCACTCAACGCAGCACTTCATCAACTTGCACGCCAGAGTGCCCGCAATGAAATCAACGCAAGTCGAAGCATGTCAGGTGTTCATTTCCGCAGCGGAGCCCTAAAGCCAAAACCAGGTGAAATGCCCTTTGGTTTGTTCGCCATACTCTGTGCTGTGATTCCTGGACTATTTGTGGGCGCCACCATCAGCAAGAACGTGGCCAACTTTCTAGAAGAGAACGATTTGTTTGTGCCCTCTGACGACGATGACGATGAGGATTAATTTAGTACAGAATGGGAATGTTGTTTAACGGAGCATTCTCTCTAGTCACGAAATGGAATGGAACGAAACAATGGCTTGGATTGCTGCTGCTTCTTCTTCCCCCCGCTAACCCAATCAGAGCCAAAAGTGAATTCATCTAATTCAATATACTTTGCATTGTTAATCTTCTACTCTTCTAACTTTAAGATGCTAGAAAATTGTAATTTCTTCTACGAATATTTATTTTCATTCAAATTTATAGATTTACTAAGTTACTTTTATAAAGACGATAAATAAAGTTCATTAAAATCAAAACACACGTATGGCTTCTTATATAAATGGCAGCTGAAAACTGAACAATATATGTAAATAATATAATATAAAAATAGCTATAAAATATACATGTGTACTTATGTATTTTATATATACGCATACATTTTAGCGACAGTTTCTGCGGGTCGGATAAAACATAAATACAGTCAAACTTTCCTAACTAGAATCACCGTTGTCCAAAGAAAAGGTTCGAGTCAGGAAGATATTCGACTTATAGAATTATTTTTCTTAAGTTTATTAATTTAGCTCGAGTTAAAGAAAAATTTGAGTTATAGAAGTTCGAGTTATGGAGGTTCGACTGTATTTTAATCATACCCAGATTAACCTAACATGTTTCCAACCAGGGATTAAAACCCTTACCGAAACCGTTACCTTTAACCGGTAAAAACCGATTGAAATTTAAAACCGTAACTGAAACCGTAACCGAAAAACAAAATTTGAATTTGACCGAAACCTTAAAACCGAAACTAGGCCGAAATAACCGTTTAGTAACCGTTTCACTTACAAGGGCTAATTTCGATTTTTCATACATCCATTTTTAATTTGGATTTTTGATTTAAATTTTCTTATGTTAAATTTTGGATTTTTATTTGTGACATTCATGATCGAATTTTCATAGCACTGAAAAAGCGCAAATAAAATAAATTTGTTAAATGAAATATTAAAATTTGAATGAAACATTAAGTAATGCCTTTTTAAATATTATTACATATATTATAAACTGAAACCGATATTCGTTTCGGTTTTAATCCCCGTTTCCAACTCCTGAAAAGAGAAAAATGATGTTGTTGTTTTGCCGAAGTGGAATTTTATTTAATGAAATTTTCTGGGGTGTGTACAAAGTTGTATTTTCTTTATTTTGACTGCTTGCTTGTGCGCGCCTACTACAAAAAATCATTCAAATATCTTTTATTTTTTGGCTCAAAAGCGGCGCTTAATATATATATTTCTCACGATTTTATATCGCTTTCTGCATTATGTATTATATGTGTTTCTATTTGTGTTGTTTTTAATAAAAAGTAAAAGTTTATCTCTCGATTCGCTCGAAAATACTTGGAAAAAAAACAAATCTAGCGTTTTCCAAATCGGGTTTTGGTTATGTGTGTTTTATTATTGTTTATATATATATATATTTGAAATATCTTTCTGCGCATATAAATGTGTTTTTGTATTTTGCAAATTTTTCAAATATTTTTTTTTGCTTGCTTTTTTTCATTTAGTTTAATAAAAAAATATGAATTTTATTTTCACTGCCTATCCTTTTGCTTTTATTTCTTGTTCTTTTTAGATATATAATCGTATGTATGGTGTAAAAACATCTTATCTAACAAAAGGCTGAACGCAAATAATAAAAAATAACTTGGCGTTCGCTCGCTTTACATATTTTGCTTTCATTTTCCAATATAATATGTTTGTATATATATATATGCAAATTGTAATTATTTCAGTTTTGTTGATAATAAACATAAAAATCTAGCTTTCTCGCAATTTCCCCTTTCGAAATTCTTTTCACGTTTTCTTGTATTTGTTTTCCATATATGTTTTTAATATATATATGTATTTTTTTTTTTAGTTTTTACATAGATTTTTCAATTTTTTTGTATGATTTTTCTTTCAATATATTTTTCTTTTTGTATTTATGTTTGTTTTGTTGTTGTTTTTTTAAAATTGTATTTTTCTCAACATATTGATTTTTTGTTGGTTTTTTCAAAGTAGCAAAAACTTGACTCTCATATTCTTGCGGTTGTTTTGTTGTGTTGTTGTTGTTGTTTTTGTTTATCTCTGCTCTATAACTCTCATTTTTTCTTTTACATTTTTTGCGTTTTTATTTATTTTAACATTTTTGCAATTTTTTTGTATTATTTTTCTTTTTTCATCTTTTTTAAAAGTGACATTGATTTTTCATGTTTTGAAATTACAGAAAAATTATTACATTTGACTTTCATATTTTTCTTTTCGTTCTCTTTGAAAGATTTTTATAAAACATAAAAAATAATAGTGTACGAAAATTCATTATAAAGTGTGTGTAAAGAAACTTAAACTCGCCGACTTTGCACAATACAATTTCAATTAATCTAATTAACATTTTGCCGACAGCTTTTACGCATTTTTCGTTTTCGCTTTTTCTTTTTTTCTGCTGCTCTAATTTGTAATTATTTATTCTGCATTTTTTTGTTTACGCATACAAAATAAACATAAATTCCAGTTTAAGCAAAAAAAAAAAAGTATATATATAAATGTCTATATATAAATATGTATATAAAATGTTTCTTGGGTTTCTTTTACATATTTTTCGTTATGTTGTTGTTTATCTTTTGTTTCAGAATGAAATCTACATATTTTTTTTGTATATATATGTATATATATAAAAACGTTGTGTATTTGTTGTTGTTGTTGTAATTCTGCTTCTGGTTTTCAAATTCTTGCGTAAAATGCGTTCGAAATTAAATGATTGAAATTGTTTGTGCTCTGCCCCATATTCATTATTATATCGCTTGGGGGAATTGAAAATATATATTTAGTCGGCTCCAACTTCTCTGGATTTATTTTCTTCATTTGCCTTTATGTTTCCTGTTTATCTCTGTTCTTGTTTTGTTGCCATTCGCTGCGTTTTTTCTTTGCTTGAGCATCAAAATAATGCGAATTATTTTCAGTATTTTTGTAAAATTTGAAAGTGAATGAGGGGAAAAAACTGTAAGAAAATAAAAACAAATATATATAAATACATTTTCATAAATTTTGAAAAAATTCTTATAAATTATTGACTTACATTTTTGGGTGTCGAGTGATTTATAAAAATTTTTTAATCCGCTTGTGTTTTTTTTCGTCTATCGTCGGAGCTTAGTTGGCGGGCTCGGTGACGCGATGGACCTGGAGCACAGCGACTGCCTCCTCCACCTTGGCCTTGAGCGCCTCCTTGTCCTCGAGCATGTGCAGCAGCTCCGAGTTCTCAATCTCCAGCAACATGCCAGTGATCTTGCCAGCCAGTGCGGCGTGCATGCGCTCAATCATTGGATACAAACGCTCGCCCAGAATCTGTTTCTGCTCCTGGGGCTTGGCATTGGCCAACAGCGAGGCAATGAGCTTCTCCTGGTCTGTAAGAGATTGCAAATAGAGAGATTAGAAATGATACCACGTCTGTTTTACTTGCTGCTTCACTTACTGTTGCCCTGGAGCGGCTGTGGCATGGGTTGTGCCTGCTGCATCTGTTGCACGGGCGGATTACGCATGTTGGCGGTGTATTTGTAGCTGGCAGTACGTTGCTGTGCACCGCCAGGGATTTGAGCGCCAGCGATTTGCATATTGGGCGCGGCCACCGATTGTTGGCCCGTGATGGCGCGTGCTCCCGAGCTGCGCATATTGTTGGCTGCCGCGGCAGCAGCCGCAGCAGCGGCATGTGTTCCCTGCACCTGCGGTGGCTGTGCACCGCGAGCACCGGCCGCCGATTGACGGAACTGGGCGGGCACCGCTCCGGCTGCACCCTGGAAGCCACTGGCAGCGCCAGCTGCAGCGCCTGGCTGCACGCTGGGCACAGCGGCCGGGGCGCGCACCTGTTGGGCCCAACGCGGTGTGTTGCGCATCTGTGTGGTCATCTGTGGGCCAAAGAAACGCTGGCTGGGCGGCATGGTGGGCACAAAGAAACCACCGGCGGTATTTGGCTGGAATAGTTGTCCCAACTGTTGCATACGCATGCCGGTCATGTGACGCATATACTGCGATGCCAAGTGAGCCTTGCGCTCCTCCTTGCGCTGGGCGAGGGCCACATACAGTGGCTTGCTGCCCACGACACGTCCGTTCAGTTCTGTGACGGCACATGTGGCCTCATTGGGCGAAATGAAGCAAACGAAACCAAAGCCCTTGGAGCGACCCTCCTCGTCGGTCATCACCTTGGCCGACGTGATGGTGCCATACATGGAGAACTCCTTGCGCAGGCGATCATCATCAATGGAATCATCCAGATTCTTGACGTACAGATTAACACCGAACACGGATTCGTGACGCTTCTTCTTTAGCTCCTCGAATTTACGCTTCAGCTCCTGTTGACGCTCGGCCTTCTTTTGGGCACGTGCCACATACAAGGCTTTGCCTTCACCCATTTCCTTGCCATTAAGAGCCTGGACAGCGGCCTCGGCAGCCTCGGTGGTTTCAAAGGCCACAAAACCGAATCCCTTGCTCTTGCCATCTTCCTTAGACATGACCTGCAAATTAACATAACAATCTGTTAATACTACATTCTATTTTTGTATTATAGCAGCGGTGGGCACGCAGTGGCTCCGGGAGCAGCCTACTGTTATAGTTGTTGTTGTTGTGCTCTCGGTTTCAGATTTCGTGACCACCGCTAATCTATATAGAACTTACTTTGTAGCTGGTAATCGTTCCATATGGCTCAAAGAACTCCTTAAGCTTCTCATCATCAAATTCCTCGGTAAAGTTCTTTACATAGACATTTGTGAAGAGCTTGGCCTTTTCGCCCAGCTCCTTCTCGCGCTCCTTGCGTGGAATGAACTTGCCAACGTAAACCTTCTTGCCGTTGAGCAACATACCGTTGACCTTGTCGATGGAGGTATTGGCGGCCTCCTCTGTCTCGAAATGCACAAATCCATAGCCCTTGGAGTTGCCCTTGTCATCGGTGGCCACTTTGCAGCTCAGAATGTTGCCAAACGCAGAGAAAGTGTCGTAAATGGCCTTGTTATCAATGGCTTTGTCCAGGTTCTTGATGAACACGTTGCCGACGCCGGAACGGCGCAGTGAAGGATCGCGTTGCGACCACATGATGCGTATGGGCTTGTTGCGAATTAAATCAAAATTCATTGTATCCAGAGCACGCTCAGCTGTCAAAATAGAAATGCAATTGAAACACTCGTTAATTGGCATTCAAAAATAGTTAACGGAAACAGAACACACACACACACACATACACAATACTATAGCAGCAGCTGCTCTCACATTCTATGTTTTGATCTGATTCGCACTCGGTGCAGTGTTGAAAAACAATTGTAAGTGAGACAACGAAAGTGCATAAAGAGAAAATGCAGAGGATCATTTTTCGAGCTAGTGTTGCAAAACAATAGTTGATGAAAAATGGAAAGTAACAGAAAAAATGGAAATTATAACGGATCATGCATACTTTTTGACGTTTCTTTTACTTTGCAGCGCACAGTTTCCCATTTGTGCAGAAACTAGTCTAGGCAGTGTTGGTAAGCAACAAATGCATTTCCGTTAGCGGTGTCAGTTAAAAGCATTATTTGTGACTCTTCTACTTCTGCGCTAGGTATTGGCAACCCTAACGCATGGTAAGTCAAGTCTGCCTTAAAAACAATACTCTGGCAACTATGAATCTTAGTCAGATCAAAATGGAAAACTTTGTCCAACCAATGGGTAGAAGTTGCCTAAAAATTAATGAATACTTAATAATTAAATACTGTAAAGCTTCTACTTCTGTAAATGACAAAAAAATATCCATATTTACATGGTAAGTTGCGTGCTTTACTCTGGCAGCATTAAATCTTAGTCAGCTCAAAAAAGGAATTTTTGACTAACCAATGGGTAGATGTTGCCATATCAATCGATAGCCTTTTATTAATCGATAACCTTTTA
Source organism: Drosophila subquinaria (assembly GCA_037043405.1). NCBI lineage: Eukaryota > Metazoa > Arthropoda > Insecta > Diptera > Drosophilidae > Drosophila > Drosophila subquinaria. Next base: position 42,852 of record JBAMBL010003020.1, read on the forward strand.
GTGATCGAAATTCCTTAGATATTTTTAAATTGTAACGCTTCTACTTCTGTAAATAAGATTTTATCACTCATCTACATGGTAAGTCACGTTAGAAGTTAATCTGGCAGCAATGAATCTTAGTCAGCTCAAAATAGTTATTTTTGACCAACCAATGGGTAGATGTTGCCATATTAATCGATAACCTTATATCAACAACCGTATGTTAATCGAAATTCCTTAGATATTTTAAATATGTAACGCTTCTACTTCTGTAAATGTCAACAATAGACGCATTTACATGGTAAGTCACGTTAATTAATCTGGCAGCAATGAATCTTAGTCAGCTCAAAAAAGGGATTTTTTGACCAACCAATGGGTAGATGTTGCCTATCAATCGATAGTCGATTGTATCGATAATTATCGAAGTTCCTTAGATATTTTTAAATTGTAACGCTTCTACTTCTGTAAATAAGATTTGATCACTCATCTACATGGTAAGTCACGTTCATTAATCTAGCAACTATGAATCTTAGTCGGCTCAAAATGGTTATATTAATTTGACCAACCAATGGGTAGAAGTTGCACATTTCTTTCTAACCTACCTACAAATAAATAATAAAATCAAATCCATCAACAGACGCAAGTTCAGTAAACTTTGCGGAATGCGACGATGCGAAGTCTACGCTTTCACACACAGCCGGGTCCGTGCGTTAATTCAATAAAAACCACAATGTAAACGACCTTTTCGTAATCAACAACAACAGTAACAGCAACAACAAAAGTTGAAAGACGCGTAGTGAAAGTTAGTTTGTTTTCGCTTGTAACAAACAAAATAGAGGGGAAACATGGAGTATTATTTTTTTGTATGGACTTTGGCATGCCAAGAATTTACACGTGTTAATGAATGAAGACGACGGATGGCCTTGCATTTTAGCATTAAAAAAAGTGAAAGCAAAACAAAAGAGAAAATTCCAGTTTTTGAACTGGCAAAAAATAGATTATGCCACGAAGACGACACGCGTAAATTAAATATTAAAGCATTTTAGATATTCCTAAATCAAGTATAACCTATAAATAGATGATAAAGCGAGTTACTCAAATGTTTAAAAGGCGGGCCACGAGCATAAACAATAAACACATGTTTACGGCACACACACACACACATACAAACTATGTGCGTGTGTGTGCGTGTACGAGAGAGCCACTTGGATACAATAATGCAGACGAAACTAGACTGACGCCATTGCGAGACGAGGCGACGGCCGCATGGGGCGTGGCGTATGCGATAAGCTGTTGTGATGTGAAATATTATAGCATCAGAATTGCAATTTGTGTAGAAACTTCCAGTTCTTTGATGACTGGCAGCCAGCTGTTTTTTTTTTTTTTTTTTTTGCTTCTCGCCCTTTTGTTCTCTTTCACTTTTAGTCACACAAACTGGAATATTAACGCACACAAATGCAAGCGAGCGCGCTCTGTTTCTCTCAGTGTGTGTGTGTGTGAGTGCAAAAAATTGTACACGTGTTTTCGTTTAGCTTGTGTCATTTATGGGAACCTCATTGGGAAGAAGAGACCCCACTATTCGATGTATGTGTGTGTTGTGTGCGGTGTAATGCAAATTAAACATTGTTTTTTACGATCATTACTCACCATCGGCTGGCTGCTGGAAATTGACGTAGGCATAGCCCAACGAGCGACGGGTAACAACGTCGCGGCAGACACGAATTGATAGAACTGGGCCAGCAGTGGAGAACTTTTCAAAAAGTCCCGCTTCATTGATGTCCTGGTGTAAATCACCCACGTATAAAGAAGCCATTTTTGGTGATTAGGTCCTCCTTTAAGATTAAGAAAAATAATACTATTTAGTTGTGAATCAAAGCAAATTGTTAATCAACCCATATCTCTCGCAAAATCAAGAGATTTTTGAAAAAAGCGGCGTGGTTTTTACTTTCTCAGATCTCTTATTGTATGTGTACATGTCTGTGTGGCAATACTGACGCATGTGACAGTTGGACGGGCGGTCGATTGGTCGACATGGCAACACTGCCGCGGCATAGGCATGTGCTTTGTTGTTGCTGCTGCTGTCTTTCCTTCTTTCACACACCAACACCAATATAAGCAGAACTCATGTTGGAAAATTTCCACATGCGCACACACCATAATACATGCATTTTTGACCCGCACCCATATCAATAATTTAGTCAATTTTAAATATGTAAACTTAAGTAATGCAATCCACACAGTTTCAACTTATAAATCATACAGTGGGTTGGGTCTTTGTTCGATTTCTTTGGCAATTTGCTGCGCTCTTTTTTGGATGTTAGCTTACGTCGCCATCTTGCGTGGCACACGAAACACATTTCACAAGAAAATTCCGAATTTGCAGTATTTCGTTTATGTCTACGCTGTTACGGCTATACTTACGTTTTCAACACTTGCTCGAATTTTTTGCTACTTTTTAAAATTTTTTTTTTGGTTACTTTTTATATTTTTAATTTTTTTTTTATTTTTTAAGTTTTTTTTTTCTTCACAAAAAATATGTGATAAGTCGTGTGCTAAGCGAAACCACGACCGCTCACTTAAACGGACTCTACTCGACTCGCCGATTTCTTCTCTCGCACATTTTTCGACGGGGAGAAAATAACTCGCTGATTTGTAAAGAGAATATACCACTCGCTCATGCTTCTCGTTCGACATTGCTTTCGTTAGCCAACACTGCGCGATATATAAATACTAAAATTTTATTAAGTGACAACCGTGATAAATACTGACATTGCAAAATCGTTAGCAATTTGAAAGGGAAAACTAAAGTACTTGTCATTTAATAATAAATTTAATAATAAATTAGATAATTTTCTACAAAGCTATCACTTATGTATTGGGCGGAAATTTAAGTGCTGTGGGCACAGAGCTGTCAATAGCAATAAATGGCCGCGTTCACCAGAACTAATCAATCAGTAATCATGTATTTTGTTTGTTCGATAACAAAGCATCACAATCACAGAATTTCAGCGTACTATTTTGGTGATGAATTTTCAGTCATCATAAATCACAAAATTTGAAATCATGATTGCTAATCACTGCATTTCATCGATTTTCTGTTGTCGATTTGTTCTGGTGAACACGGCCAATGATTTGACAACTCTTTTTCAGATACAGTCGAACTTCCCTAACTCGAATCACCATTATCCACGAAAAAAGGTTCGAGTTAGGGAGACTTCGAGTTAGGGAAGTAGAATTGTATGAAATTTGCCTAGTATTGCCACTCGATTTTGTTCGAGTTAGAGAGACTTCGAGTTAGGGAAGTTCGAGTTAGGGAAGTTCGACTGTATTACAAAAAAAAACGTTTATAACAATTAAATATGCATACGTACAAATAAATTTTATTAAAAATAAAATTTAATTGTATTGAATTTTATAATGTCGGGGGAATACCATTCAGCTTACTGAACTTTCCACAAATCACATGCAAATTTACCCTCTTTTGTTGGTATTCCCCGTAATTAACTTACCGAAATCGGCGTTGGAACGGAAATGTTTTTGTTTTTTTATTTTTTTTATAAACAACTTATGAATAACTTTATATGTTAAAATGCACTCGTATAAAAAATTAAATTTTTTTTGTTTTTTTGTATATTTTTTTATGAAATAAACAACACTTAAGCAAACCAAATAAATGACTGCATTTGAAGCAATTGCAAATTATAATAATTTTTTTTTTTTTAATTTTTTTCGGCTAATAAACCTATTTTATAGTTTTTTAGTGTGTCTCCTAATGAGTTGGCAGGCAGACTGACGACGAGCCCAGCTGCAATGTCAACATTTTTCATTGGCTGCATCGCCTACTTTGATTTGATTTCAATCAATTTCAATTTTTAATAAGCCCAGGGTTGTAATTCAAATAAATCAATTGTATATATTCCGTGTACTTATGTTTAAACATTTATTTATACGTTTTTCTTTTTTTTACACATTTAGATTAATGCTTAATATGTTTGTTTTTGTTTATTTTTGAGATTTTTTTCTTTGCGTTCAACTCGATTTTGATTTCGTGTGGATTTTATGTATTACTATATATAATATGTAAAATACTAAAATTAAATTGTATTTTTCATTATTGAATTATTTCTAATCTATGGGTAAATTTAATTAGCCCTAATTGATTTTGCTTGATTTAAATTTTTGTTTTGTGATTTTTTTTAGTATACCTCGAATATTTTTTGTATGCATATAACATGATTTGTTTTTCCTTTACATATATTTTTCAAAAATATACATATAGTTGGATTTATGATCATAGTTTATGATATAATTGAAACTGAACATAAACTTAAGTATGTATATTTATATACTTTAATACGTTTCATTTTCTTTCAGCAATAAGTTTAAACAATAGCTTCAGTTAAATGTTGTAATACTTTCCAAATGCCAAAATGCATGTATTCTTTTTGTTTTTTTTTTGTTTTGTGATTTTTTCTTACTTAAGTCAACAATTAACTGCCATTGCACAATTAAAACCTGTATTTAGTTGCATTATATATTTTTTTTAAATTTGTTCAACATTTTGCTATTTTGGCAGTGACATTTTTCTTTTTCCTCAAACGATTAACAAAACAATAAATTGGGCCTAACAAACTGGCAGCAAAGTTTCGGCTTAAACAATATATATAAATGAATAAAAAATGTGTAAAGAAAATAATAAGACAATTAAAAAAACACATGAAATGTGCGCTCAGTTTCCGTTTCCCGTTCCGTTTCCGGTTCCGTTGGCAGCTGCTGAATCGCCACCCCATTCCACCAGATACTGAACATGTCCGTTGCCCATGCGCCGCTTGGCACGAATGGCAAAGGATTCGCCCGCATCGATGCGATTCATGGCGCCGCCAAAGTACTTGTTCACCGACTGCTTAAAGTCCAGCATCGTGTGTCCATTGGCGGGCGAGTGTCCATTGCCGCTGCCGCTGCTCGCGCTGCTGCTCAGATTCGTGGCCGTCGAGCTTGTGGAATTGCGTCGACTATTGCCCGGTGTCTTCTGCGGTCGCTGACGCAACAAACGTCCGTGCGTCGGCTTCTCTGGCGGCAGCAGCGCCACTGGCGGCGGCGGCTGCAAATCTTTGGCATACAGGGGAAAGTAGTGGCTGGGTATGGGATTTATGGTTGTGGTATTGATCACCTGCAAAATATATACAACAATTATTTATTAATATCATATAATGAAATGTAAAAATCTATTGATAAAACCAAATTATGATTTTTTTCAAAATATAAAAAAAAATAAGAGTTTACTGATTTTTATAAAAAAAAATATATATAATTTTTAAAAATTATTAAAATAATAAAAATTTTAAAACAATTCTTATTTTTTAATTTTTATATAAAAATTAAGCCCTAACTTTCATTTCCAATTTTTATTATAAAAATTGACACAACTCTTATTTTTAAATTTTTATTATAAAAATTGAAAATAAAAACTGAATTCAAATATCTTTTGAGCCAAAGAACCTATATACACTACTGGCCAAAATAATAAGTACACTCTTTTTATTACTAGAAACATTTTTCTTTTTTAAATTTCTTCGGTAGTTTTTTTCTATGATTTTTTGAAAATTGCTAAAAATTACTTTTTGAACCAATTTTTTCTCTTTTCATACGAAAAAGCAAATTTCAAATTGAAATTTTTTAAGCAGTCACTCCTAGAATTGTTTAAAGAATTTTTCTGCATCAAAACATTTTTTTAAAAAATTGAGGAAAAAAGTTGAAAAATTGACTTTTTTTAAATTGGAAATTTTCAATGGGTACTTAATGGGTTAAGGAAAGTTTTGCATAATTCAAACGAATTTAAATGACCCTTCCTAATTTATTTTTTAAATATGAAGACTTGACTTACAATAGCTGTTATAGTAAAAGAAAGAGTGTACTTATTATTTTGGCCAGTAGTGTACTGTATATGATCTACACATGAATTGATATATAATATATAAAATTGAATATTAAAGTTAGGGTTTAATTTTAATATAAAAATTGAAAAATAATAATTGTTTTTAGTTTTTATTATTTAAATTAATTTTAATATTTAAAAATGATTTTTTGTATAAAAATTGCAAATAAAAGTTTATCCTGTTTTCGAATTTGGCTTTAAAACATATCATTTGTCTGTTTTTCCCACTCTTCTAGGACGCTTTTTTGTGCATCATTTTTTTAAACTCATAACTATTATTTGCAGTCCCTGGATAAAACTATTTTCTATAGCCAAACGGTTAGAGCTAGAAGGCTGTTAATTTTCACATTACCTCAATGGCCGTTGTCAGGCGTCTGGTGCGACGTCGCCGCACCTCCTGATTGGGTCCGATGGTAATATCTTTGGCACTCAGTCTTCGCTTAATGGTGCGCACCATGCGCGGCTGTTGCGCTGCTGCCGCTGCCTTGGCCAGCTCCGTGTTGCTCAGCTGCTTCACATTTTTCAGCTTAAATATGCTATTAATAATGCCAGCAACTCCCAATCCAGCTACAGCTGCAGCAGCACCTCCTCCATTACGCTGCTGTTGTTGTGTTGATTTCTTGGGCGTGGCCATGAGAAAGGGATTGTTGCGACCTAGGAAATTGGCTGGCGGTGGTATAATGAGATCCAGCGAGCTGGTGCCACGGCTGCTGCTCGAATTCTCATCGGAGGAGAGATCACAATTGCGGCTGCTGTTGTCGTAACGTTTCGACAAACGGAATGCTTTGCGTTTACGGCTATTGCCATTGCCATTGCCATTGCCAATCCCATTGCCACTTATGACAGCATCCGGTTGAGATGCGGGTGCAGGCGCCAACAGTTTGCCAGGCTCACCATCGTTGGCATTATCATCGGCCAAGTCGGGTGCACGCTCCTGGGCGCAGCTTGCCTGATAATATATAAATAAATATATTTTATAATTCATATATATAAATTTTGCATCTCTTTACCTGTTCCTCCTCGTTAGCCAGCGTTGTGGACGTTGGATTGTTTTGTTTTTTGGCCATATCCATGATTTGCTTAATCGGTATCTCATCCTCGCTGGTGTCCACTTCAGCTTCCACTGCCTCCTCGTCCTCATCCGTGTGAAACTCGTAAACATCCTTTTTCGCAGCAATCTCTGCCACTTTTGTGACCTCCTCCTCCTTCGGCATCAGCAGCAATCGAAACTTCTGCGTAAGCAGCTCATCACTGAGCAGCTCATCGGACTGCAGAAACACACGGGGCGTCAGTGGTGGACCACTGTGCCGGAGCGCATAATAAGCAGGCGCACGTTTAAACTCTCGACCACACACAAAACGATCGGAATATTCTTTCAGTGTGTGCTTAATGCGTTCCATCAACGTCGTCTCCGGCAATTGACGCCACTCCTCGCAGATGGGCAGCTGATGACGCTGCTCCAGGATAAACGGCCAAATGTCCTTCAGCAGATGGTGATACTTCTGATGCTGATGCTTGCGCAGATTGTACAGCGTGATGTGCAGCATGTCGACCCAATCGATCTGCAGACGACGCACAAACTCAACGCCATCGTTGCACACAGTGCAGCAGAAGACATAGAAACTGCAACAGAGAATTAGAATTTGATTAATAAAATATTCATAAATATAAATCATATGTTAAATTATATGTTATTATATTATATGCTATCATATGTTATCATATCTTTAAGCCAGGGATTGCAATTAAGTTATGAATGCTAATTTGTAAGTTACTAATGCTATAGTAAAAAACTCATATTTCAGTCGGAACTATCGATATCAGACAAAAACTTCTATTTTCAATTTATAAAATATAAATCAAATTTTATTCTTAATTTTAATTTGTATTTAAAAAGTAAAAAATAATCATTAAAACTCAATTTTTAATTAAAACTTGTAAAATAACACTTATTTCTGATTTAAAAAGAAAAATAAAAAGTAAGAGTTATTTTTGATTTTTATTTAAAACGTTACAAATAAGAGATTTTCCGTAACTTTTATTTTAAAAATCAAAAAAGTTGAAGTGAATATCTTTTGATCCAAAAACTTAAAAATATTCTTGATCTATGATTCGAGACCTTTCATATTTTTATTATTATATTTTTTTCTTTTATACTTTTTCTAGTCTATTTAATTTGTTCTGTTATATTCTGTTGCAGTAATTTATGTATGAAACAAAATACCAATTGATACTAAAAATACCAAAAATATACTAGAAATCTTTAAAATAAAACTTACGGAATAACTCTTGTTTGTAACTTTTAAAATAAAAATCAAAAATAACTCTTATTTTTAAATATTATTGAAAAAATTTGAAATAATTGTTATTTCACAACTTTTTGTTAAAAATTTAATTTTCATAATTATTTTTGACTTTTTAAATAAAAATTAAAATAAATTGTTATTTTGTAACTTTAAAATATAAAATAATTGTTGATTTGCAATTTTTTTTTTTAAACTTATAACAGTTACGGTCCCTGGTTATATGTTATCATATCTTTAAGCTTCTATGATCTTTAATTTTGTAACTCAGATTAGAATATATACAACTCCCCCGACAATATACCCTTTTATTCAAAGAGTAACGGATAGAAAAAAGCTAAATACACTTACATATCGCCACGCAATAGTTTGCCCTTAAAGTCTTGCATGCACTGAGTGTGAAACCAGTTGCGACACTTGCAGCATTGCAACATGTTGTGATCAAATTTGCCCGGCTTGCCACAATAGCAATAAATTTGCTCCTCATTCACGCGATGCTTGTCATCCCAGCTGAGTTTGTCCACCTGTAGATAAATAAATTAGTAAACAAAATCAAAATTAATTATCATCATCAACAACTCACATGATAGGGCAGCTGACGGCAAATGCCGCGTGGTTTGTTGGCCTCGTTATTCGCAGCTGCAATTGGTGGTTGCTTCTTCATGGGCTTGGCACAGCGCTTGCAGCACCAAATGCCAGTGGCAATTTCCGTGGTGCAGCCACGATGATAACCACGTCCACAACGCTCACAGATCTCAACAACATCGTGCTGTTGTGTTCGCTTGCAGGCAACGCACATGACAGCCGCTGTGCTCGGCTCGTTGCCCCATTTGCGGAGTTCCTCGGGATCGCACCACTGCTCCGATTTGTCATCGAAGCGCACCAGGTATTGCTCCTGGGCGTGTGCTATGATTGTGCCCAAATAGAAGCGTCCATCGTTGCATTTAATGAATACATCTTCCTGCAGCGCATAGCTAATTAAAGGTGGAGCGGGAATGGGAGTAGGAACGGGTGTAGAACTTCTGGCAACAGTTTCTGCTGCTATTACTGCTGCTGCTGGTGGTGGTGTGGGTGGTGTTGGTGGCGCTACCGCCTCGGCAATGCTTTGTGTGATGCTGGTGAAGCTCTGCTTCAATGTCACACAATTGCCAGGCGGCGACTTTAAAGGTGAGCTCAATGTTTCCGGTGTCGTTGGCGGCGTCTGTGGCGTTGTTGTTGTCGAGTCCGGCTCATCAATAACAATTACATCAGCAGCCGAAGTTGCAACTGTTGTTGTGCGTCCATTCGAGTTGGAAAGGCAGCTACTACTGTTGCTGCTGCTGCTGCTACAGCTGCTGTCGGCGGTGCTGCTGTCGATTAGTGGCAACAATGCCTTGTGCTGTATAGCGGGTATTATGGGCGATGGCTGGCAGAGATTTGGTTCCGCATAATGATTATTGATGCAGATATTGATGCGATCCAATACCACCGTGGAGGAGGCATTGTTAGCGACACTATTGTTGTTGTTGTTGCTGTGGTTGCTGCTGTTGCTCACGGGCACCAATGGCGGTGGCTGCAATTTCGTTTGTAAATTTGTTGCTGTAAAATATGCGCCAACGGGTGCATATAATTCAGCTGCTGTTGCTGCTGCCGCAGCAGCTGTTGTTGTTGTTGTGGATGTCGGTGCGGCATACAACTGATTTAATTGATCTGTTGTTTTATTTAAACTATAAACATTTGGCGCTGTGCTTATAATGCGTATATTATTTATATTATTCGCAGTTTGTTGTGGTTGTTGTTGTTGTGCATAGTTGTTGGTGATTTGTATGCTGCTGGGATGAAGTGTTGCTGCTGTTGTTGCTCCTGCTGCTGTTGTTGTGTTGGCATAATAACGCTTTGGGCCACCAATTACTGACGGTAACCCGCCGACAGCATTTGGTCCAGGCGGCAGTATCTGATAGGTTAGCCATTGTTGTGGATTTGCGGCTGCGGCCGCTGCTGCAGCTGATGGCGTTAAATAACTATATGTTGTTGGTGTGCCAGCAGCGAATTGTGCTGCCACATTTTGTGGCGCATTGTGGTGAAAATGGTTGTTCATCATTTCTATTAATTTATTGTGCAGTTTGTTGCTTCTTGTGCGCAGTCTTTTCTACAATAACAAAGAACAAATAATTTAATTTTCGTTTCACAAGTCTTTTTTTTCCTCCCGCCTTTTTCCCAAGCAATTTGTTGCTGTTCGCATACACTCACACCACACACACACACACACATGCACACCTCATACACGTATAGCAAAAAAGAAAAGAGAGCACCGAGCCCTTTTGTATTCTACTTCTTACCTACATCTTTTTTCTCACAAGCGACCCGCAATTTAAAACGTGCTTTTACATACCTTTTAGTGTGTTTCAGCACATGTATTAACTTAGCATAGAATTAAATTACATTCGTTTATTATTTGTAAGTAGTTTTCGGCATATTTTAGCATTGTATCGCAATTAAAATGCACTAAACAATCACTTGATTCGGCAATTATAAGTGTCAGCCATTTTTCAGCATATGCACAGTGTTAGCGAATGGCTAATGTCAACTAAAAGTGTTGCATAGCGTTCTTCGATAAGAGCCCTTTGTAATTTTCACTTCAATAAAACACATAATTTATGTAATGGCCGTGCATTGCAGAAATAATTAATTATAACCCAGTTAAAAAACGGGTTTAATGCCAAATTGGTAAACAAATCAAACTTTGGTATCCTTGTCTCGCGAGAGAATGTACCAGCGAGTACTCGATACTTTTACCGACTATATAAATAGCAGCAGTGTTGACTTCGATAAGTTTTTGCTACTCGACATCGAGACCGATAGCGATAGACAGTGCAGAGGAAGAAGAGAAAATATTTTATACGTGAATTTCAACAATTACGCTGTGGATTAAATTGTTAAAAATTTCATAAAACCTTAAAATATTTGCAAAGTGTTCATAAGAGTTGAGCAAAACAAAGTGCATAAAAAGTTCAAGATAAAATATTTGTGAACTTTGACATTTTACAAGCAAGCATTACAGTTGTAAAAAGTTGCGGTAGGCACCATTCACTAACACACACGCACACACTTACAAATTCTATGACGATTTAATGTGGACTGTGGTCGAGCATGAAAATTCATTTTAATTGATTTAAGTTTTATATTATATATATATTATATATATTATTTTTGTTTTGCAATTTAAATGCAGCTAATAACGTCGCTTTATATGTCAAAGACGCGAGGAAGCTTAAAAGCCGTGCAACTAAAGCACGAATCAACGGAAGAAGAGGAGGACGACGAGGATCAGCAGCAGCAGAGATCACGTCGCACCATGCATACAGTGGGTGAAACAGGCAGCGGCAGCGGAGTGCCAGCATTTTTGGCTAAACTCTGGCGCCTAGTTGATGATCCGGATACAAATAATTTAATTTGCTGGAGCAAGGTAGGTCGCCATATTGTTTATTTACATCTCATTTGATTTTCATTTGGCATGACGACAACAACAACACGCAGGTGTGTGTTACACTTACACATACACACATTGTGACAGACTTTCACAACGTCATCGTTGTCTGCATTATTTCTTCTCTTTGTTTTTGTTGTTGTTGTTTGCTGTGCGCTGCTGAGTGGCACGTATGCAATGTGTGGGGTTGGTTGCATGCTCTCTTTCCTACATTTACATATGTACATGTAGGCTACCGACCGTGCGTACGTGCGTGCCCTCCATCGAAATGCATCTCTGTAAAAATTTTCCATTTGTCCGTCCGCCACCATTCAACTCAAATTTTTATTTTCCGGTCCTCTCTTTGTTTGATTATTCTGTTTTGGTCTAGCTTTCGCCGAGCTTTTTTTTTTCTTTTGATGTTTACTACTTTTATATTTCACACGCTCCCTTCATTTGTGGCTTTTATACTTAATTAGATAATTCTAATTATGCCATCCAATCGAGCACACTCTTATCAGAATGTCATAAAAGCTGAATTTTGTGGTTTTTGTTGTTGAGGGCAAAACAAATATTTATATCTGAAATTAAGGCATGAGATAAAAGTATTATTTAATTAGTGTAAATGTAAATTAAACGCTTGTCATCCATGACTTGCCATTATTAAATTACATTATAATTATATTATTAAAATAACATCTAACAATTAAAAAAATTAAATAATTAATATAAAAATTAATATTCATTTATATTATTATTATTATATTATTTTTATACTATTATTATACTGTTATTATTATTTTATTATTAAAATAACATCTAGCATTTAAAAAAAATTAAAAAAGTAATATAATAATTCATATTCAATTATTTTATTGTTATTATATTATTAAAATAACATCTAACAATTAAAAAAAAATTAAATAATTCATATTAAATTTTATTATTATTATTGTACCATTATAATTATATTATTAAAATTAAATCTAACAATTAAAAAAAATTAAAAATTAATATTCAATTATATTATTATTATATTATTAAAATAACATCTAACAATTTAATACAAATTAATATTAAAAAAATTAGAAAAGACAATATTTTAAAATTAAAAAAAGTGCCTCAATTAAATTATATTATTTTTATTTAATTACATTTTTAAATTATATTATTATTATATTATTTAAATAACATTTACAATAACAAAGAAATTAACATATAAAATAAACTTAAAATATACTTAAAATAAGCTTAAAAGCACTTCAAATTTTAATTTTTTTAAAATTAAAAAAAAATCTTCCACAATTAAATGTTTGTATCTGTTTCTTACAGGATGGTCGCAGTTTCATCATACAGAATCAGGCGCAGTTTGCACGCGAGTTGTTGCCCCTGAATTACAAGCACAACAACATGGCCAGCTTTATACGCCAGTTAAATATGTGTAAGTTGATAAGGAGCAACTGAAATGATTAGTGCTATTTATAGATTAATGATTAACCATATATAATTTGTATTTTTAGATGGTTTTCACAAGATCACATCGATTGAGAATGGCGGATTACGTTTTGATCGCGATGAGATTGAATTTTCGCATCCTTGCTTCAAGCGCAATTATCCGTATTTGTTGGATCACATCAAGCGCAAGATATCCAACACCAAGAGTGTGGATGAAAAGAGCGTGCTGAAGCAGGAGACCGTGTCCAAGGTGTTGAGCGATGTTAAGGCAATGCGCGGCCGCCAGGATAATTTGGACTCGCGCTTCTCGGTGATGAAGCAGGAGAATGAGGCGCTCTGGCGTGAGATTGCCTCGTTGCGCCAGAAGCACGCCAAGCAGCAACAGATTGTTAACAAGCTAATACAATTTCTGATCTCGATTGTGCAACCATCGCGCAACATGTCCGGCGTCAAGCGTCACATGCAGCTGATGATTAACGATACGCCGGATCCGCGACCGCGCAATGCCAGCGAATCGGAGAGCGAGAGCGGTCCGGTGATCCATGAGCTGAGCGAGGAGTTGCTCGACGAGGTCATGAATCCAAACGGTCACTATGACGCTGAAAGTGTCTCACCATTGGCCGTGGAACGACCACGATCCAATATAAGCATTATCAGTTCCCAAAACTACGATTACTCCAATCAGAGTGCTGAGGATTTTATTACTGGTCAACTTTTGAGTGGCGGTGGCGGTGGCGATGCAGCGACGGCTACAAATGCAGCACGTTCGCCAGCCGGCCAACAGATTCAATATATGGTCACCGAAGCACCCGATTCCCATGTCCAAGAGCCGCAGAATCTGCTGCCCAGTCCCAACAGCCCGTACAGCGGTGACGAGCAGCTGAATGTGCTCACCACGCCCATGGTACGCGAACAGGAGGCACGCAATCGTCAGCTGCTCAAGGAGCGGAACAAGCAGCGTCGTCGCATCACAGACTTGGCCGCACAGATTCCCGTCGACTTGGACATGTCACCGAAGACACAACGCACACGTTCCCAGACCAAGGAACAGCCGCAGATGATGCCGCAGCCGCTGCTCGTCAAGACGGAGCCGGCAACGGATATGCCCAGTTTGATGGATCAGCCGGATAACGGCAACAATACAGAGCTATACAATGTCAACTTTATTAGCAACGATATGCCGACTAACATATTTGAAGTAAGCTATAAGAAGCTTTTAATTAGGAATCCTAACTAAAGAAATTGATTCTATATCCGAATGTCGAAAAATATTACTCAGAATTCAAAAATTTGGAGAAAAAAATTAGGAACCCAAAATTAGGAATCGAATAAAAGGAATCCAAAATTACGAATACGAAATAAGGAACACAGTTATTAGGAAAACAAAATTAGTAAGACAAAAATTGCGAAAACAAAAATTAGGAAAACAAAAATTGGGAAACGCCGAAATCAAAATTATTAGGAATTATTAGGAAACCTAAATTAGGAACACAAAAAAAGACCCTTTCATATTTTGATTGTTTTTTTCGTGCCTATCTCCAATGACAGAAAAACCAAAGATTCTTTTGAAATTTTTTGTTTCCTAATTTTTGTACTCTGAATATTTTTCTTTGCTGAAATTCCTAATTTATGATTCCTAATTTGTTCTTCCCAATTCCTTAAAAAAGTTTCGGAATTCGTATGAGGTACCATGAAAATTATAATTAGGAAAAAAAGATATGAGAAACTTGGTAAAATTATCTTAAAAATAATATATATTTTTCTTTACGTACGCAGGATGATTCACTTATGTCCACTGGCGCTGGCATGGATGAGCAAGCCAACAACAAACTGGATCTGCAACAACAATTTGGACGCTCGACCGTGAACAGCGGCAAGTTTGCCAACATGCCCATAAGTTTTGAATTGGCGGCTGGTAACAATGAAAATGCGCTCGTAACGGATGCAAATTTGGCATCCACATCTAAGGCAGCTGCTGCTGTTAAGGAAATTGCAACTGAGCAGCAACAACAGCAGCAGGAACAACAACAGCAGGAACAACAACATCAACAGCAAAAGCAACAGCAACTACAACAACAACAACAACAACCAATGACCGTAGCCAAATACACTGGCGATAATAATGTACACGATCCACGGTTGGTTGAGCCAATAATACCGTCTAGAAGCGAATTACAAGTCAATAAAAGTGATTTTCCAATTGCTTGTTGCAGTGACGAGGTAACCGGGCACATTGATAACATGCAAGATGAGCTGGAATCGCTCAAGGATCTGCTGCGCGGCGAGGGCGTATCCATTGATCAGAACATGCTAATGGGCGTAAGTATAACTTATAAACAATTTCCAAACTTAAGCTAGACAGTCTGTCCGCTTTTCTCAATCACTTTCCTAATATGTTTTATATCAGGAATCGCAGTTAAGAGTTAAGAGCTTAAAAAATTGTATGTAAAAAAATTGTATATATAATATTTTTATTTAGAAATCACAGAATAACTCTAATTTTAAATTTTAAGTATAACAAAATTTATCTTTCAATTTTTAAATTAAAATTTGAATATAAAAATAATATTAAAATAAAAGCAGTTTTAAGTTAAAGTTAAATAATAAAATAAAAATTGGAGTTATTCTATAATTTTTATATGACAAATTTAAATTTTATTGTTGATTTACAATTTTATAAATATTATTTTTTAATTTTTGTGATAAAAATTAACAAATAATTGTATGTAAACAAATTTTGAAGATAATATTATTTATAAATCACAGAATAACTCTACTTTTAAATTTTAAGTAGAACCAAATTTTTCTTTCAATTTTTAAATTAAAATTTGAGTATAAAAATAAAATTAAAATAAAATCAATTATAAATTCAAGTTGAATAATAAAATAAAAATAGGAGTTATTCTATAATTTTTATATGACAATTTTCAATTTTATAAATGTTATTTTTTAATTTTTGTTCGAAAAATTACAAAATAATTATTCTTTAATTAATTATTCTTTAAAATTATAATATCTACGGTCCGTGAATTTATATGCAAATATAAATATATATATATTTTATTCTATGTGCACAACCAGGCTGTGCCGAAGACAGTTGTCGGCCGGATGCCTGCTCTGCAGCTGACCGATGAGGAGCTGCTACTGAAGGTCAGCGCGGTGCGTCTTAAAATAAGCTTAAAAGCAGCCAATGCATTCAATTATATTAAACTAAACTCGTGAACACAAAATTCAACTCAAATATATTTTGTTTATTTCCAATTGCAGCTGTTTAATGATTCAGATGTCTTGGATAACTATGGTCTGTCCTTTCTAACTGACAACATGGGTGGCGATAAGAAAAGTGAGTGCAGATCATTTGTGTTTAATAATGCTCCTAATTGAAATCCCTTTATTAATTGCAGTTAGCAGCGGCTCGGAGTTAATGGCCTATCAGCCCAACATGTATGATCTCTCGGACATTTTGGATACGGATGATAGCAACAACAAGACGGGCCAGGATAACAATGTTAACAGTGGTCGTCAATTGCAAACGCAAAGTTCTGTGCTAAATACGCCGCGACGTGAAGTATAGATAATCCTAGAGCTTTATGGATTAGTTTTAGCTGCAGCTCAGACATGAAACGGGCGAACAAAAATTGTTTTCTGTTTTGAATTATATACCTACTAAATAATATACATATATAAATATATATATTTGATATGAATTTAGTTTATAGTTCAGAGACATACCTAATTTTTTGTTTTATTTAACACCTATAATTATTAAATGTTAAGTTTTTAGTTGCTTTTGGTAAAAATCTAACACATGACTATTTATTAATCCTAATGTTGTACGTAAAGCCTTACGCACTATATATATATTAAAAATATATTGAACATTATAATAATAATTATATGTGTATGTAAAACTTTAAAGTTTTTTTTCTTTTGAATATTAACCGTTTTTGTAGATTTTATAATGGAAAACTAAGAGAGTAAATGTAGATTTATTGAATACATATACATATATTCACAATCATAAATATGCGACTAAACGTTGTAGGGTAAATAGAGTATAGAAATCATAAGAAGTTAATCTACTATCTATATAAAGTTTCAACTACGAAATACCTTAAATTCAACTAATACTTATGCGAAATAAAAAAGTGTTTGAGCTGCAAACAATACTAAAAATGTGTTTTTAATTTGGGAAAGTGGAAAGAAGTGGGTTTGAAATGAAAATAATTAAACTAAAAATTGAAAATAAAAGTTTCTCCTGTTTCCAGCCAAAAGTGAACTCAACTTTATAGTTTTCTGTAATTGATTTTATTTTTTGTTGATACAACTGAATAGATATGGACACATACTACATCATTTGTAATAATAAAAAATAACTAAATACGTACATAATTGTAAACTTTAAGCTTAGCCTAAATAGCGTCTTAGAAAAATTGTGTATTTATTTCAATAATACATAAGAAATAAAATTACTTAAAATTGTACGTATGCATAAATGATCCAAAGCAGCGGTGGGCACGAAATCTGAATTAGGGAGCACTACAACAACAACAACAACCCTATTAGAGTCTACCTATGTTGGGAGCAGCCGCTGCTCCCGGAGCCACTGCGTGCCCACCGCTGATCCAATGAGATCCATGAGAGAGATTTTAAGCCTCGTCCTTGTACTTGGCATCTTTTAAAATGCTGGCAAATTCAAATTTAACACGTTCCCGTTCCGATCTGGGCATGCTGCGCAGTGTGTCCACCAAGGACAAACAGTACAGCTCAATGGGATCATTAATGGGCGTTAACGTGGGCAATGGAGCTGCCATCGCCTTTCGTTTCGCCGCCATCGCCATAATGTCGCCAACGGGCGCCGTGCGTCGTGTGAGCGCAGATTTAAATATGGGTTCAATGGTCACTTCGCCATTGGATAGCGATGTGTTGCGGGGTTTAATGTCCTGGTGGTGATGATGGTATTGCGGCGGTTTCTCATCTCTCTCCGATTGCTCATAGCCGTTGCCCATGACCACCATGGGCGTTAGCAGTGGTGACGAGGCCGGGGAACTGACTTGTGTATTGTTATGGCTATTGTTATGGCTACCTTCGTTACCGCTACCTCCGTTGCCATTGACACTCGACGAGGATTGCTGTATAGTGACATCCGGTTTCGATTCCTCCATCACCATCAGTTCGGGCACAATCTCATTATCGCTATGACCCTCGAGCTGGGCCGAACCATCCTCCTCCTCACTATCATTGTCATCCAGCTCGATGATGTCATAGCTATCCGAGGGATCAATGCGCAAGTGTTCCGGATCTGGGTACAGAAAACTGTTGCTATCATTGTCACTGCTGCCATTCGTATTATTATTGTTGTTATTATTATTCGGTGTACTGGTCTGGGTTATATAGGATTGCGCCTTCTTCACATTGTACGTTTGTGCGGTGTTTTGTAGAAACGATAGATCCTCGGTGAAACGTCGCTTGCGCACATTCGGATTCACCTGGCCCGTCTCCAGTGCCTTGATCTCCTGCAGATAATTGTAGCGGATGTTCTTCCATTTCGTTTGCAGAAAACGAGCTGAAGAAATTGAAAAAAAATTTTACATAAATATTTATTTCTATTATTTGATGTTTTTATAGAAAAAAAATGTACTCAATATTTTTTAGACCCTGTAGTTGTAAATTATTGAATTTTATAATTATTGTTTTCTAATATTCTGCTAAATTTCTTTTTAAATATATTTTTTTGACTTTTTAGATCCTGTAACTTAAATTTAAAAAGAGTATCTTAAGTTGTTGAGACTTTTTAGACCCTTTAGTTATAAATTATTGAATTTTAAAAATATTGATTGTTAATATTCTGCTAAATCTTTTTTGAAATATATTTTTTTTAGACTTGGTAGACCCTGTAATTTAAAGGCGAAAAATTCATAATAGCACTCTCTATAAAGTAAATACAGTAGATTCTGTAAATGTTTTGACAAAGAATATATTTTTTTGGTATATTTTGTTTTGGTAAATAGTTGCGTCTACTAATCTACTATCTTAAATCTAATAAAATTCCACAGCTACGATTATTGCATGGCTTTTGTACCTAAGATTAAGTACAGGGTCTGTTACAGTCGAACATTCTCGACTCCACTTTTTTCTACTACTTCAAAAATGAATAAATGTAATAAATATCCACAGCTACAACGTAGCAACCTTCTCTACCTAAGCTTTAGTACAGGGTCTGTTACAGTCAGGCTTTCCCTCTATAATGAAGTTCCACGACTGCGATTATTCTTTACCTTCTCTACCTAAGCTTAAGTACAGGGTCACTTGTAATCCCGTTCTCTCGTCTCTCCAGGATTTCTCTTTCTACTTACATGAGGCGCCGAGTTCGTTTGCAATCCGATCCCATATGTCCACTCTAACGGGATTGCGACGATAGTGCGGATGACTGACATCATAAATAGCAGGATTAGCGCGTACCAGTTTTATTAGGCGATCGTCTGTGTATGCCATGTTTTTGTTTTTGGGAAAAATCGTTAAAAATCTGCGTCACACTAAATTTCACATTCTACGTTCTTCGTAGCAGCCACAGCAACAACAGCAACAACAACAACAACAACAAAAGAGCAACCCTTAGACCGTCTTCTCTCTCTCTATTAGGGTAAGAAGACTGTTTTGTTGTTATTGTTGTTGTCCTGGGGGTTGATTCTGCACTTTTCAATTGTGTATTTGTATTGTTTGTGCTTGCCAAAAAGAAGTGCGTACTTACCAAACTCTGGACCCGTTGTCTCACGTTCCGCATAATATCGTTGCATTTTCTTCTTTGATTTCTTTGACTTCTTTATTTTGAGTTTGATTTTGATTCCGTCTATTTTGAAAGTAACCTCAAGCAATTTGTTGTTGTTTTACCGCTGAGGTTCCTGCAGTTTTTCGTCTGTTCAATAAAGCTGTCAAAATGAGCTGCCGTTCTTCTTTTCATTGATTAATTCCTCTCAATGGCGCATCCAACAATATCAACTGCTGGGCTTTTATTTTTATTTAGCAATTGTTAAAACACCGTTGCGTGCGCGACGTCTTCTGTCTCTCTGTTTTTTCAGTTTTGTTTTACGCGCTCTGCGCACGCTCATTGTGCATGGTGCTGCCAACTTGATTCTTAGTTGCCAGAGTTGCCAATGCAAATAACAATATGCAGTATTTTTTATTGATTTTCAGTATATTTGCTGCGATTAATTTTTGAGCGGTATATTTAAATTTAAATTAAAAACGGCTAAGTGTGCGTTATTGCTTAAACGTTATTTGATTTATTTTATTTGTGTGGAGCTTAAAAAACAATAAGAGAATAGCACTTTTGGTATATTTAAATTTAGATTTGCAGACAATCGTTTTCATATCCTTTAAATATTTGTTTATTGATTAATTTCGCCTTACAAGCTTAACTTTAATATTATTTTTAACACCTAAAGTAATGCCACTGTGGAGAACCAGATCCTTGAGATCGACAAGTGGCAAAATTTTGAATTTCTTAATAATATAGATGAGCAGCGTTTTAGTCTCAAGCATAGCGTACTTTTGACCTATTCAAATAAAATTCATTAGTTACAAAACACAAAGTCCAAAATAAACCTTTTATCTTACCAATACAATTACGCTGACCGGCACTGAAGGGCACATAGGCAAATGTGTGACGATTATTGTGATTCTCTGGCAGAAAACGATCTGGATCAAATGCATCTGGCGAATCCCAATGCTTGGGATTACGGTGTATATCAAACACGTGCATTACAATCTGTGTTCCCACGGGCAGGATGAGACCATTGGGAAATTCAGTCTCGCTGGGTGTCTGACGGGCCATGACGGGTACTGAAGGGTACATACGAATCGTTTCCTTGATGACGCACTCCAAATACTTGAATTTTGCCAGCTGATTAGAGTCCAAAGTGCTAAGATCGTCTATAAATACAGAAAAAAAGGTTTATTTATGATTAAATGGTTTTTTTTTTAAATCAAGACTGTCATGCCCTAAAAAATAACTTATTTTTTAACTTAAGAAAAAGGGATGATGCAAAAAAAGATGTATTACTTGATTAAAAACTATATCTTATATGATCTCTATGTAAAAGTGGAAAGTATTCTTTTTCTTAATAACTTCTGAGTTAGTTGGAGAAAATTACCTTAACATACTTAAATACATATAACTACTAACCGTCTGTATTATCTATAATCTCCTGATAACAGCGCTCTTGTATGTCCGCGTGTAACGACAAGCTCATAAGTCCAAAAATGAGGCACATGGATGTGGTATCAAAACCGCCAAACATCAAAGTGTCGACCTCCTCGCAAATGCCTTCGTGATCAATTAAACCATCCTTTTCAGCACAAATTAGGGTGTCCAGCATGGCAAAGCGACGTTTCTTGTTAATGTAACTGAAAACATAGAAAAAATATTGACTTTATTTATTGATTAGCTCTTTTATGTTAGTAAACTCACATGTCATCGTCTGGCAATTGATCCAGGCGTCTTTGCTGCAGTTCCTCTTCCAAAAGTATGCGACGTTTTGCAATTATTTCGCTAGAGAAATCATGCATTACCTTCAAAAAGGGCGCGTCCTCGCTGGCGGCAAACCATTGGTACATCTTTTTATTATAGTGCAATGGATTGCTTAAGCGTTTTATAAATAGTTTCTCAACCATTTTGATGCTCTCACGATAACGATCGCCTTTCTCGGTCATATCATCCAGTTTGATGCCCATGGCAGTCTCTATAAAACATTTAATTTTTAAATTAAATCAAATAAAAGTTATTAAAATAATATTTACTGACCGCAAATGCTGTTGAGTGTAAACTTTGGTATGAGTTCGCTAAGGGAAATTTCAATTTCCGTTTGATTCTTGAACTGTTCCACAAACTTTTGACTTTCCGCTCTAATTTAAAGTAGAAGAAAATTTAATTTTAACCATACCTGTTAAAAATTTATGATTGTTTAATGATTACGATTACAAAAAAATTAGAAATAATCTAAAATTATTACAAATATTCAAAAATAGTCAAAAATAATCCGTCTTCTTGAAAAGATAAGTTTTGAATATTTTGAATTATTCCTGATTATTTTCTAATAATTGTAATATTTTAAGTTTATTTCTGATTTTTTTTATCGTTATCATTAAACAATTGGACAAAACTGAAAACAGTCGTTATTTAATCATTAGTTTGAATTTTAAACAAAAATAATCTAATTACTAATGACTATGATTAATAATTATTACTTAATATACATATATAATTTTAACCAAAAATTTCTATAAATTGTGAAGGGAATATGACACAAAGTTTAGAATTTGGACATATGTAAATGTTATATTACAAAGTTCAGATCTGCCCAACAAAATTCATTACGGTCTGATAATCAACTCGAAACAATTTCATTTAGCATCGGGATATTGATAATGATAATGCCCAAAGCTTGTTTATGTACTTAAATATATGTGTACGTAAGTGCAAATACATGTTAGGGTACTGAAGGGTCTTCTTAATTGTTTTTATCTGAAACTTACCGGAAAACTTCCTGAAATTGACCCAATATATTAAAATGGAATGTGGGCGTTATCATTTTGCGTCGCATATGCCACTTTTGACCTGAACAAAATATATGAATATATTCCATTAATCAATTTTCATAGAGAATTTCTAAATGAATCACCTGTGGCGGTTAATAAACCCGTTCGCAGCGCCGGTTGCATAAACGTATAAACAAGTCCTTTAGTAATAAGTTTCGGATTGTTTAAGACAAATTCAACATCTTCCGGATCGATGACACTATATATGGGTCTGCCCAAGCTATATATCAAATAACTTTGACCACATTCCTTAGCTAAACTTCGAGCATGTTTAAAAACTCCAGCTGTTTCGCACATAAAGAGACAAACAGAAAGACGGAGACAGGAATAGGGAGAGAGAGTGATAAGAGAGTTTGAGCGCAAATTCGCTTAATTAATTGCCTACCATCGTCTTTGCCATAAAGATCAAAGCAGTTGGCAAAGAATGTGCGGCCCTTCGGTATGGGCACAATACTCTCTACGGGTCTTCCGTCCTTGGTACGTACTCGTCTCGAAAAGAAAGCACGAATATAATAGTCTTTATTGACTCTATACAGCCAGTGTATCAGAACACACACAGCTATGAAAAGAGCACAACTAACGAACATTTCGAAGCCACAAAAGAACCGAACTCGTCTGTTCCCAGAGAGATACTAGTCCAACAAGATTTACAAATGTTTGCTTTATACTGGAAAATTATGCTATTGAGCTTATCAAACAAAAACACACGCAAGTGATTGTGACCGGTAAATCTAGCTTTTTTATAGCCAAATTTAAAGATGATCAAATTATACAAATTTTATCTACTAAAATGATAGAAAATTTATTATTTATTGTCTAAAATAAAAGATATTCATTAGAAAATAATAATAGCTAACAAATATTAAAATTATTTTACATAAATTAAGCAATTTATTTCAATTCCGCCAAACAAATTTCTTAAGGCATGTCAACACTGATTATACGAGTAAATTGACAGTTATAGAGTCAGAGAGAGGGTCTTATGCTCTTATATTCTCTGTTTAATCAAGTCTTATATATTTAAAAAATATGCAAGTGTGCATTACGAGGCATTTTTATACCCTATACAATAAAGTGCAATGAGGGTGTAAGGAAATATTTGTAATCTCTTAAACTATTATAATTTTGACCTTCATTAAGATTTTAACTACGTTTGATAACTTTTAATGTAGCGTTGATCTTGGAAAAATATAAGAGTTGCAGACTTTAAACTTATAATTATGTAAACTTGTTTACAGGGTATGTGTTTCTCGACTACACAAGTTTTACCAAGTCTACATTTATATTAAGGAAGACAATTCTTTTATTATTTGTTTTATATATCATGTTAAGCTTAGTACATTTTAATTCCAGTCAGATACGCACAAAAAATAATAATTAGAAAGAGTGTTGAAGCTCAGAAATTCTTTAAATTCAAATTTAATTTCCAGCAGAAAACATACAATAAAGCAAATTAAAATTTCAATGCTTTATTCAATATGTTGTCATTGGCTATTGCAAGGTGGATTTATACATGGTGATGTATTCGCTCTCAAGGTGGATTTATACCTGGTGATGTATTCGCTCTCTCTCGGGGCGGAATTGTCAAAATGAGTCTGACGTGAGAGAGACGACAGAGATAGATATATAGAAAAATTGTTTTGTTTTGTTTTCTATACTCTTCACTCATTTTCGTTTTGTGCGCTGTGCAATATATAAAATGAAAATAAAATGCAATGGCATGTTTGTCTTGTTGTTCCTGTAATGACCCGTAGGTAACCAATTAATTAATTGTGATTATGGATATTTGTTAAGCTCCTGTTAGCCGTCAGCATCGACGCTGTTATCCCTGTTGCTCTCTTTGTGGAAGCTGCTCACCGGTGCATGCTTCCACAGTTCCTGTTGCATTTATTTGTCTCTTTTTCATATCTCTGGAAACACAAACCAAACGACTTGCGTTCGAGCGGCATATGTATTTTTCACACAAGGGACATTTTTTAGAGAATTTAATACAACCGCTTACTACGATGTTTGCTTTCGTAATGACGTTTCCGCCCCGAAAAAGATGGCACGTCGAGCGAATACATCACCAGGTATAAATCCACCTGGAACTATTGTAGAAGAAATATAAGTTCAAAGTGTGATATAGGACATTTAACTTTATGCAGTATTTTTTCAAGTTTTGGGTATTTTTAGGGATGGCGATATCCAAAATAGTGACGATATTGATATCCAAAATAATATCGTATATAATATCATATCGAAAATATCATATCGTAGTAAATATCGTAAATATCGCCTTGAATATCGATAAAAACGATATTCTTATGTTTTCAACAAAAACATCAAATTTTATTGAATACAGTTTGTTCAATTAATAACAATATTTATTAATTCACAAATTAAATAAATATATGCTTCTTAAGCAGTTTAAAAGGAAAGAGAATATCAGAATTTCAAAAACTTAAAACTTGCACCGAACAGAAAGTGAGTGC
Source organism: Drosophila subquinaria (assembly GCA_037043405.1). NCBI lineage: Eukaryota > Metazoa > Arthropoda > Insecta > Diptera > Drosophilidae > Drosophila > Drosophila subquinaria. The sequence goes on from JBAMBL010003020.1 coordinate 68,040, forward strand.
ACTTCGAAATAAATAAATATTCACGTTTAAAAATGATTTAAAATTACTTAATTTGGCATATTGGAAATGTGTAACGCGAACGCACGATGCAACCAGCATCACCGCTCACAGAATAGAAGGGAAAAACGAAAAATTTTGAGATGATATGTATTTTTCGATATATCGAATTAAAGCTCGATATATCTAAATGGTATCGCATTAAATATCATATCGTCTCCTGCTTGGATATCGTTAGTAAATATCGATATAATATCGATATCGCCATATCGATACCCATCCCTAGGTATTTTGGCTGCAGTATTTTTGTGATTTCTGCCTGCGGTCACACTAATGCACCCCTGCTTAAATAACAAATGAGTTTTTTAAAAATCTTGCTGAATTTAATCAAATTATGCATCATATTTAATTGTGCACACAAAGGAAACTATATTGGGCGGCTGATCGTCGGAGTCAGCAAGTCAAAGACGCGGGCGTGGTGACGGCAACACACATACAAACATTAAAAGAACGGATTACAAGCGACGCATTTGGCGCGCGTCGCGCTTAGAATAAAACACGCACGTGCTTGTTTTTCCAGTTATTGGACAGAGAAATATGAACGACGAACGCTATGGAAGATTTGGAGCACTCATTGGCGTTGCGTACGTGAGCAACACCCACTGTCGTTTTTTAGTAAGAGTCCCCAAAAAGAAACAAAATGCAACTAATGCACACACATACATATACACACACACGCACACATGGATACGCTGACTCAATATCTATTTCCATAGATTTATTCAACGAAAAATGCCGAAGTCTTGGCCTATCACGAACTCAAACTGCGACAGATTGTGCACAATGCCGGCTGGCTGGAATACGATCCCCAAGAGATATGGAAACACATGCAGGAGTGCATTGAGGTGCGTAACGCAAATATATTTTCGATTATATCATATATTATATCATCCAATTACTCGCAGACTGCGTACAAAAATCTAGTGATATTGGAAATAAGTCCGCATGACATCATTGCCGTGGGCATTGCCAATCAACGCGGCACCACTGTGCTCTGGAACAAGCAGACGGGTCAGGCGCTGCACAATGCCATTGGTTGGTCCGATTGTCGCTGCACGCCAATACTCAAATCCCTGCTGCACAATGTCAAGCACAATGTGAATTATGTGCGTTATCGCAGCGGACTGCCGTTGAGCAGCTGCTTCAGTGCTTTGAAGTTCAAGTGGCTGCTGGAGAATGTGCCCGCGGTGGCGAAGGCTGTGGAGGAGGAGCAGTGTCTATTTGGCACACTGGACTCGTGGCTGTTGTGGGTAAGTTGGAGTTGGGAATTGACAAAAATCAAAATGAATGTATGAAACATTAGACTTTACAGTTTTTTATACCCTGGGGTATATTAAGTTTGTGCAAAAGTATGTAACAGGCAGAAGGAAACATCTCTGACCCCATTAAGTATACATATGCTTGATCAACATTAACAGCCGATTCGATATAGCCATGTCTGTCTGTCCGTATAAGCGAAAGGATCTCAGAGAGCTAGGACCACCAAATTTGGAATGAAGATTCCCTATTATGTTAGGCAGGACAAGTTTATGTTAAAATTTTGCCACGCCCACTGTGGGAAGCGTAATTCATAAAAAACTGACAGCACCTTTAATTTTGGGTTTTAAGCTAACATATTTTAATTTTTTTTATACCAACGTGTGTAAGAACATGCTCAGAAATTAATCACTAACTTTTATCACGATTTGGCCATAGATACTGAAGATATTAACAATTTTGTCAAAGGTATTTTGATGGTAATTCTATAAATAAATATTAATTCATTTTACATTTACTCTGCCAGAATGTACACAGAGATTTGCCAGCATCAGATCAAGTGGCGGAGTGGTGAAAGGGATAGGTGCTCGGAAAGCGAAACGGGAAACGGGTTCGAAACCCCTCGGTCTGTCAATGCAGATGATTTTAAATTATTTAATATTTTTCATTTATTTGAATTGTCTGTCTAATGCTAGAGATACGCGCCCGTGCGGCAGAGGTCGTGGGTTCGATTCCTGGTTTGGTCTACCAATTTTTTTCGTTTTTTAAATATTTTTTACTTTTAAGTAATTTTTAAAACTTAAAGATATCGGGTTAATTGGTTTAAATCACTCATTTATATTATACATGTATGTAGCTGCCACAAAAACGATAGGTCGATAATTAAGGATTAGTATGAGAATTGCATGGGCATCAAATCTTTGGGCCCAGGGTATATTACTATTTTTGTATTTTTATAGCCTAAAGTTCTTATGAATTAATCATGTCTTTTGTATTTATATAGAATCTAACTGGTGGCGTCGATGTGGGCGTGCACTCGACGGACGTGACGAATGCGCACTACACGGCGCTCATGAATGTCGCCACCGAGCAGTGGGATGTCAAGCTGTGTAAATTCTTTAAACTGCCATTGGGAATACTGCCGCGTATACGCTCCAATTCCGAGATATTTGGCTACATTGTGGAGGGTCCATTGATGGGTGTGCCCATAGCGGGCATGATCGGGGAACAGCCGGCGGCATTGTTGGGTCAACTGTGTGTCAAGGCGGGCCAGAATGTGTGTACACTGGACGACAGTTGCTTTGTGCTGCTGAATACGGCACAGCAGAGGATCGAGTCGGAGAATGGTTTAATTACGGGCATAGCGCACAAATTGGGACCCGCTGCCGATACGCATTTCACTTTGGAGGGTGCCATCTCCAATGCTGGCTCCACCGTCAACTGGTTGCGTCAGGGACTTCGCATCAATACGGAAATCAATTCCAATGACAATGTCGTTGAATCACTAAATACATTTATTGGCGAGAACTCGATGATCTCCTCGTCCTGCTCCTCGAGCATGTTGAATGCGGAGTGCGGACTGGCGGCCAAGCGATCGGAGATTACATTTGTGCCTGCCTTCCATGGATTGTATGCGCCCTATTGGCGTTACGATGCGCGCGGCATAATCCTTGGCCTGAGCAGCCAGACGACAGCCGAGAATATAACACAGGCTGCCTATGAAGCAACCGGGTTTCAGATCTACGAGGTGCTGCAAGCCTTTAAGCGGGATACACCCAACTGGGATCCAGCGTGCATGCAGCCCGTCTTGACATTTGGCGGCGAGTACTCGGAAAACACTCATCTGGTGCAGTTCATTGCGGATATCATTGGTTGGATGCTGGAACGTCCGCAGACTACATCGCCAGCTGGCCTGGGCGCCATGATAGCTGCCGGCGTGACCATGCGAGTGGTGTCATTGCCCTATGCGACGCGTATGTACGCACCGCCCACGGATGTCTTCTCGCCCACGACCACGCAAAATCGTATGTAAAAAAACAGAATTTAATATATATTTTTAATTTAATTTATAATTAAAAGGACATTTCTTTCTTGATGTTTTATTCACACATTTATTTCACATATTCTTCAGTTTGCCGTAGTTTAGCTACATTTTAACACTTTTAATATTTCATTTAACTAGTTTATTTTATTTGCGCTTATTCAGAACTTTGATAATTCGGTCATGAATATTACAAATAAAAATACAAAATTAAACATTAGAAAATTAAAATCAAAAATGAAATAAAAAGCTAATAACAAAATATAAGATATCGCAAACAAGACTTATGAGTCGAAAAAAATCTAAATTTAAATTAATTTTTACTTGTTTTTTAAATTTTTATAATAAAAATTGAAAATAAAATATTCTTTTAAAATTGTATTTAAAAGTTACATCATAACTCTTATTGCAATAACAATTAAAATTGCAACTTTTTTTTAATTTTTATTATATATTTTTTATGAAAAACCGAAACAAAAACTTATGAGTCGAAAAAAAATCGAAATAGCTCAAAATTTTGCGATCTAAATTATTTTTTACTTGTTTTTTTAATTGTATCATGAAAATTAAAATAAAACATTTTTTTAAAATTTTATTTAAAAGTTACACCATCAGGCATGCCACAGAAATCTCTTTCACTTGACTTTCACGTCAATTTCATTTCTCCGTGCCACAGTCCAATCACCTGAACAATTTTGAGTGAGATGAAATCATCGCTCAATTCACTGGCGTCCGATGCCATGAGAATAATGTCACATTTTTTGTCCGAATTTTTGAATTTAGAGTTGTCGAGAAACTTTTATTGTTTGCCGCGCCAATAACTTTTAAATTTTTTTAAGCTATACAATATCAATTATTATTTAAATAAATTAATTTATATAAATTAAATAAGAATTAAAATGAAAATTTGATATTCTGCAATGATAAACTTTAAAAAGTTGCTAAACAAACCCTTGGGAAATTTAATCTGAGAAGGGGCCAACCCTAGCAGCCTGGTACGAAAAGGTTGATGAACATACTAAAAAACCTAAATCACACGACTTTCTGTGGCACGGAGAAATTTTCGAAGTGGAATTGCTTTTCTCTGAAATCGCTTTCACTAGTGATTTCTGTGGCATGCCTGCATAACTCTTATTTGCAATTTGTAAAATAACAATTAAAAATACACATTTTTTTCAATTTTTATTTCAAAAATTCTTATTTTTTACCCTTATAAATGAAACGGTTACTAAACGGTTATTTCGGTTTACAGAGTTTTGGTTTTAAGGATTCGGTCAAATAACATATTTTTTTTCGGTTATTGTTTCAGTTACGGTTTTAAATTTCAATCGGCTTTTACCGGTTAAAACTTACGGTTTCGGTTAGGTTTTTAATCCCTGTTTTCAAGTCTCAGCATTTTACAATATTTATATAATTTGCAGGTCGTGAGCTTCTATATCGTCGCTGGGACTATGCGGTCAAGAAGTGTCTGCATTGGAACAACTTTGAGACTTATGAAGCGGATGTGGAGCTGTTTGCCCAACGTGAACGGGATCCCAATCTGCCCATACGTCGCTCCATACCGGGCAGTGTGTTCCTCACCACATCCTTTGCATTGCTGTTGCTGGCCAGTTTTTTGAAGAACAATCGCTTGACTTGAGACTTGATCTTTACGCGCCCAACATAATATGAAATCTAGTCACAACAAAAATATGTATGTAGGTTTAATTTGAGCATTCAAAATTTATGGTTTAGTTTAGTCATGTAATTTGTTTATATTGCATAGATTTGATTCCTTACTGATTCTTTTTGCTTTAGTCTAAAGTTTAAAAAGGTTTTTGTGATTTGGTATATACAAGTTATATACACAACTAACTATATTTATATAAAAATATGTATACAGATATATAGAAACATGTCATATATACTCAGAGCGTTAAACGGATATATTAAATTATAATTTTGCTCAATTTAGTTGTTAATTTAGGCTTTCTATTTAAATTGATTTCTTTTAACCCAAAAAAGACAATTGTTAAAGCTGTGTATATTTAGTAATTAGAATAAGCTTCCAAAAAAAATCTGTTAATATGAATTTGCCACAACCAAAGGATTAAAAATTATTGTAAATGAGAATCTGTCAAGTTTTATTCATGAATAACTTAAATTGACAAACTTTGCCGTTGGCATGTGGAGCAGGAGCAACTGGATTGCGTGACGAGGCGCACGCCACTTCATTGCAGGCGGAGCAGGAGCAGGAGGAGGAGCCGTAACCGAAGGACGCAGCTCAAGTAGCTGCTGCACAAGTGGACACTGTTTGTTTGTGTTGACTCTCAGTGAAATTCATTTGCCAGTTAATTAGCTGGCAGGAGAGTCAGCAGGAGTTGCATCAGCACCTGAATCTGGATTATTCAACTGCCTTCTTCTGCTTCATTCCCGGGCAAGGCACATTGAATGCAACTTAAGTTATTGCGCTTATTGTTGACACGCGAATTGCTGTTGCCAAGACAGCCTGGAGCTGGAGCAGCTGTGCTCATGCATAGCCACAACCCACGGGCAATCCTCTGCTCCTCTCCCAATCCACAAATCGGAGACAGTACGACATTCCTCCATCCACGAACTGCAAGCTGTTGTCTTTGCTGCACGTCATCCGTCCAGCCACAGCGTGAGAGTTGGAGTTGAAGTTGGGAGTCCGGAGTTGAAGTTGGGAGTCCGGAGTTGGAGTCTGAGTCAGAGTCGAGGCACTCTTTCAAATGAGTTTTTATGCGAACGCGTTTACCAGCTGCGCTACAGCGAAATCCTTAAGGTCCTTCGATAATGCGTCGAGATTTGTTACAGATTTCTTCCACTTCAAATTCATGATAGTGACAGATCTTTTAAAATATTTTAATAGATTGCCAAAGATGTAAAACAATCTTCACGTAAATTTCATTAATTTGGAATATGTATTTCTTTTAAAACATATTCGAAAGCTTTTCAAAACTCCACCAATTTTCAAGCGAAATACAATCTTATTTGACTCTGCATCTAAATTAGTTCGGAATAATTATTTTTTTTTTTTCAAATATTTTCAATAATTTTCACACTTACCCTTTTACATATTTTCGAAAACTTTAAGCACACATCTCATTATTAAAACTCAACAGATTTTCAAGCAAAGTGTAATTTTTATCATGGTTTGACCTCTAAACTGACTCATATAAATTAATTCGAAACAATTAAATTTTTTTTTAAATATTTTCAGTAATTTTCGTACTTTTCCCTATATATTTTTCGAAAACATTGAGCACACATTTCTTTATCAAATCTCAACCGATTTTTAAGCGGAATGATATTTTGAATTAAATTATTAGTTAATCAAAATTGATTATGAATCAATAAATTTAAAATTTGAAAAAATTTAAAATTTTTTGAAAATATTTGAAAATTTGCATACTTAGCCCTTTACATATTTTCGAAGACTTCGAGCACTCAGAACTTTATCAAAACTGAGCAAATTTCCATTCGTAAAGTCGTTTCTAATTTTATTTGGCACCTAAATATTTTTAAATTTAAAAATCTGAAAATGTTCTATACTTTTGCGAATGTAAATTTGGAAATTTCTTTTAAGGATTCACACGTGTAGCGTGTTCTGGGATTCGTCCATGTTGCCATAAATCTGAGCTACACATTCCGGCGACGTTTGCAAATTGGTTTGCATTTGAAGACAAAAACGACAACGGAGTCGACGCTGCGCAGTAAAATGTGAAATTTGTGCAAACATTGAGACAGTCCCCTGCCCAAATCCCCCTGTCCTACAACGCGCCCCTCTAACGCATTGATGGCTGGATGGGCGGATGGAATGGGAGGCGTGGCACAAGACGCAAGCGAGTAAACTTTTCACGTAGTCAATTTAAATAAATTAACACGCTCTTGTGTGTGTGTGTTTGAGAATATATGTATTCAAATATATATATATATATATGTAGGTGGAGATTTTGTAATGCGACTTATCGAGCATGAATGAAACACTATGGATTCCATAATATGGAATATAGAATATATACACTAGTCGGCTTAAATATTTTGTCAAAACAATGACTTGTTTCAGTTTTAGTTTTAATTTTATTAAAATAAAAAAGCTAATATTTAATTCATATTAAACTAAAAGTAGTGAAACTTTTTATACTAACCATAAAAATGTCGGAATGTTTTACCAAAACAATTTTATGAGTATTATGTGAAAATTTTATAAAGCTTACATTAGAAAATTCTTATTTCAAAGTAAAGTATTTTTAATTTTAATGTCTAAAACAGAGTTGGGCATGAAATATGAATCCAACAAACTCAACAACAACAACCCTATTAGAGTCTACCTAAGTTGGAAGCAGCCGCTGCTCTCGGAGCCACTGCGTGCCCACCACTGGTCTAAAAAGACAAGCCTTTAAGCTTTTCAAAAACTTTTTATTTCTATTAAATTAATAAATTTCCTGCAACTATTTAGCTTATGTTTTTTTAATTTTTCATTGGTTTTTAATCAGATATAAAGAGAAAGACAATTAAGTGCTTTGTGAAAATTATTAAATATCGCGTTTATTCAGTTTACAATAAGTAAAAGTTTAAAAAATAACAAAATTATATTTAAATCCTAAAAAAAAAAAAATGAGTAAATATTTATGTTGTAAGATGTTGCTGGAATAAATATTCTTTATTCATTTATATTCTCTTACTTTTAATTAATTACCAATATTAAACTCAGTCATATTAATTCACATATTAAGCACATACACATAAGTGTTATAGTTTATAGTTTATTGATTATTTACTTTAATATTCAAATTATTTTAAAAACAAATCTTTATATTTTTATATTTTTATATTTTTAATTTATTTTATATTTTTAGCATTTTCTTTCACCTTCAATCACAAACTCAATTAAAAGCCTAGTGATTGCTTTGTCAAAATAATTAAGTTGGCTACTGTGCTTGCGTCAATGCGTCCCACTGTGCTGCAATATGCCAAAAATAATAAAAATTTGACATGGCCAAATAGCAATGAGAACTGAAGTTGGAGTTGGAGTTGGCAGTGCCCAACTGTAGAGGTATCAATGACCGGGTGGGTTTTGTCTTGGAGGGTTTAGGATTTCTGCCACACTGCGGTGTACCCTGCAATGTGCAACGCGCCAACGGGGGGTGGTGGCAGGGGCAGGGGCAGGGGCAACAGTGGTGGCAACAGTGCTGTCACTGTGTGCGACGCATAAATCTTCAAGTTTATGGCATCAATAAATGTCGGAGCGAAATAATGATTTCGTCAAGTTGCCATTGTGCATTGTGGCATCAGTGAGAGTTACCCTCGATTTGCCCCCTTTTTATTTTCCAACGCGTACTTTGTTGTGTTGTGTTGCATGCAGCGTGAAGCGAACTCGGAGTTGGACGGAGTTGGGCGGAGTGGGACGGGTGACTTCGTTTCTCAGCTGCTCGTTAAAATACATACAAGTACTAACTAAAGGGTATTCTTTTAGTGAAAGTTCAACGCAACTTTTATACTCTGTCTTTTTAACATCCAAATTGTTGCTTTAACAAATTTCAATTTTTCTGATTTATGTATATATTCCAGTAAAAAAAAATCTTTTAAACCATTTTTCTTTAATAGAAATTTTAATTTTATAAAATTTTTCAATCGCATTTTTATTTTTTAAACTTTTTTTCAGGGATGAGCCTTAATCATAACTCAAAAATGGCACAACCGATTTTCAAAAAACTTTTTAGTCTTTGGAAGCTAATTAATATATCTGTTAATCATGCATACACTGTTTTGAATATAAGTAAATAGTTTTAGATGTAAGTATAAAGTTAGAAAAACAAACTTTTAAAAATTTTATTTTGAAAATTTGCACACTTTATATTTGTAACATTGCTTGTAATTTATAACTTTTAACTGTCTCTTGCATTTAAATAGCTGCATTAGCATTAGCATTAGCATTAGCATTAGCATTAGCATTAGCATTAGCATTAGCATTAGCATTAGCATTAGCATTAGCATTAGCATTAGCATTAGCATTATTTTAACTGCCTTAATATCGCTTAAGATAATAATCAAATATATTTTTAGAAATACATACTTTAAAAAATGAAACTTTTTTTAAAAGTGAAAAAGTATTGTCTTAGTAATATTTTAGGAGTTTTTTATTAGATATGTTGGGCAACAGATTAAGTAAATTTGGTGAAGGCTACAAATCTTCAGATTCAATTTGGCTACATTGCGTAATAAATACAAAATTTGTTCATGTTTGCCTTTTATGATGATTGTTTTTAAGGATCTTTTGTACTACAGAAGTTTTAACATAAAGCTGATACACCCGTCCACAAATCTGTTGAAAAGTATAGGAAATGCCACGCCCACAGCTGAGAAAGGCTTCGGCATGAATTTATTTATTGAACGAACTTCACTTGGGAATTTTATGGCAAACTCATCTGCATATGCGTTCAATACTCTGTGAAGGGAAGGATTCAAGGATACTGAATGTCGGAGCTTATCAATTTGCCGGGGCACAACAAAAGTTTTTTACGCACTTTTTACGAGCCGCCCTCGCATGGCAGTCCGCCATAAAAATGTCGTAAATTCGCCGAGCGAAAGTTTTTCCAAGCATGAAAGCCTGACGACAACAAGGACGAAGGAGGACGAGAGGGAAAACTCAATTCAGGGCTCAGTCTTGGCTCAATGGCTCGACTCATAAAACTGGCGGCATCGTAAAAACCTTAATTAATTTTCTAATCAACATTTTTGCTGCATGTAAATCGCCTGCTTATGAGTATGTTTTCTGTATGTTGTATGTAGCATAATTTTAGGCGCTCAGTGTATTTGTTTTTGTTTTTGTACTACAGTTAACTATGTTTTTGGTCTTCAGCTCCATTAGTTGGCAGTTGCCTAAGCCGTCGCTTTACTATGTCAAAACAACGGCTATAATGCTCGTAATGCGTAAGCATTCGCAACCCCTAAATACACCCCTAAATATACCCCTATATAGTCCTAAACAACTCTACACACATCTGACATTGGCGCCATCGATTTCTAACTTCAAGATTTGCCTCTAGAAAGTTTTTTTAAGCTTATGATTTTCTGGCATTTTTCTTAGTCAGATGACTTTTTAGACCCCGTACTTAAAAATAAGTTTGAACTTTGTCCCAAAAAAAAAATGTGCGTAACTGGCAGAAGGCGTGGCACACCCCGTAAAGTATATAAATTCAGCATCAACAGCCGTTTTTTAAAAATTTTATACATTTATTCGAGTGTTAACAAAATTATATTTCAGAATTATTTTATTAAGGCCCGTTTTAAATGTCTAAATAAGGTGTTTGATAACTATTGATAATATATTTTGATCAAAGTTTAATTCTATTTTAGAGCCCGTACTTAAACAAATTACAGAGGTATATTTATTAACTTTGTTTTGGTTAATTCCATTCACATATTCTTATTGATAAGGTTTCAGTTTTTAGTTGAAAATTTTTTTTGAGATTTACATTTTTAATGCTCATCCTAATCCAAAATTCCTATTATGCATAGAATTTTAAATTTTATCTTTCTATCACAAATTGAAGTTCTTTTTAAAAACATATTATTATATGGTATAATAAGAATTTACTAATTCAACATTTTTAAAGTATTTCAAATTTTTGTTGAGATCTCTACTTTTAATGGTAATCTTAAAATAAAATTGCTTTTGAATTAAAAATTTATCATTTCTTTTTTAATACCCAAAATTGATTTCTTTTAAAAATTAAAATATTTATTTAGATTTAGATAAATAACAATTTTTAACGTTTTATCTATTTCAAACAGCGGTGGGCACGCATGGGCTCCGGGAGCAAGCGGCTGCTCCCCAATTCAGATTTCGTGCCCACCGCTGATTTAAAATAATGAAACCCTTTATTTCTGCTATATCCTCCTAAAAAGATATATTTAAATGCTTATGCTTCAAACTCGCTGATCTTAAAACTCATATGTTTACTTGATTAGTTCCAAAAAGTCAAAGCTTTGGTGTTTTGCTCTAATTCTTTGGTATTTGCACAGCAATTACTTGAAGACGGCAAAGACTTGGTTTAATTGAAAGCCAAATGCAGCTGCCAAAAACATTTAAGTTATTTATGCAAGTAGTAGACAGGACGGGTTAAGGGTAGGAGTTATGGCGTAAGGGGGTAAGGGGGGTAGGTTACCCTCTTCTGTGCAAGTGGCGCGTCTAACCGCGAGGCAAATACGAGGGGAGATTGAAGATGTTGCAGGGATCCAAGTTTTATGCCATTTGCATGGCCAACAGAAAAACTGCAACTGAGATGGCAAACTCCCAAGTGTGTGCGTGTTTGTGTGTGTATGTGTGTGCCTGTCTCGAGTTACCAAGTTGCATAATACATAATTTTGTTTTCTTTTTCAGTGTGTGTGCTCGTTTATTATTTCAGTTTCTTTTCCTTTCTTTTCTCTACTTTTATTTTGTTGTTTTTCGCTCTTTCGCTATGTGGCACAACAGGTTCGCGTCTTCAGCATTTCCCTCATTCCTCAGCCCACGTCATTCCCTCCGTGCACATTCTTCTCTTGGCTGCATTCATATTTTCACACCCTTTAGGATTATTTCGTGCATGGCATCGCCATCGTGTGTGTGTGTGTCGGTGTGTGTGTGTGCAGCTCAAGAGCGCTAAAGGAGCTGCTCCTGTTACCTCAATACCCTATAAAAATAAGGCCAAAGGATATACGAAACTTAGCACATTTTCATAAACATACAACAAACAAATATTTAAATAAAATGAATTTTTTCAAATTAATAATATTTATATATAGAACAAATTAAAAAAGAAAAATCCATGACCAAATAAATCGAATAAGTTCTGACAAAGTTATGAGTATTTAAAGATATCAAAAAAATATCTGAAAAATTTCGGAAATTTTCGAAAAAAAAGTTTTAAAAATTACTCAAATTTATATGCAGAATGAAATGACAGACCAAACCATGATCAGAATGACATTCCGCTGGGAAATTTGTTTAGTTTAAAAAATAAAATTAAAAATATTTCAAATTGAAAAAAATTTAAATTTTTCAAACTAATAATATTTATCTACAGAACAAATTAAAAAAAAAAGACCATGATCAAATAAATCGAATGAGTTTTGACAAAGTTATGAGTGCTCAAAGATTTTCTTAAACTGTCTGAAAAATATCGAAAAAATTCGAAAAAAAATTTTAAAATTACTAAAAATTTAGATGCAGAATGAAATGAATGAAATGGCCAAACCATGATTAGAATGACATTCCGCTTGGAAATCGGTTTAGTTTTCAAAAAGTTATGCTCAAAGTTGTGCTCGAAGTTTCGAAAAAATGTCAAGGGGTAAACAAAAAATATCGAAATAACAAAAAAAAAAAATGTATTTTTAATAAATTTTAGATGCAGAATGCATTTTGTTATACAATTTTGGAAAAGTTACAATAAATCGAAAAATTAGGCAAAGGTCAATTATACGTTGAACACCTGAAAAAAAAATCCAAAATTAGAATGCGACTTTTGATGAATTTAGGTGCAAAAATGATTTCCGGATATCTTCTAGATTTTTTTTAAAATTAATTTTGAAATTTCAATGCAAAATTAACTTTTTGCTCGGTTGTATTGTGCATATTGACTAAAAAAAAAAGTTAATTTTGCATTAAAATCATAAATCGCCCTCTAATTTTTTTTTTTTGGGGGTTCCGCATATTATGGACCTTAACCAAAAATTAAATTAAAATACAGGATATCTAATGAACGAGCCAGCTTGTTTTTTAAGTTTTACACTGGTCTGCGCATCTTTTTTAAAGCAATTTAAATTAACAGCAATGGCGTCAACCGTGTGGTTAAATAAGTGTGTGTGTGTGTGTGTGTTTGTTTATGCCCCGTGAATTCATGACTGCTCTGACTGCAGCAGGAGAACGATGTCAGGACTCAGGACTACGACGTGCAATTGGAATGCAATTTGTTATGGAAGTTAAGTCTCCACTTGTCAGTTAAGTTTACGCTTGGCTGTTTGACTGTTGTCGCATGTAGCCAAGTTGCCATGTTGCCATGTTACCAAGTTGCCCTGTTGCCATGTGGTCCAATGTGGTCCATGTGGCCCAATGTTGCCCCTGTGTCCCATCCATATGCATGTGTCCTCCATGTCCTCCACATCCACAACCTGCTGCATCTGCCACTGCCATGTTGACTGGCGCTGTGTAGTTAAAAATAATTAAAGTCTTTAAATATTTAAATTAATTTGCTGTGCTGCACAAAATGAATATGGTGTGCTGTTAATTGGCCCCAGAAGCCAAACCCGCGTATACGTAATATTTTTATTTTATTTCTTTTAGTTTTTAAAATATAACGGCAGTCGTCAGTGTAATGAACAACAGAAGAATTAAACCGAATACAAATAAGAAGATAAAAGTAAATAATTATAATATATTTTAAATAATAATTCAATTCAATAATTTTCTTAAATGAAATAATAAGTTGAATAATAAATTGAATTCAATATATAATTTTTATCAACTCGCGAATACAACTTTTACCTAGTTTGATTATCTAAATTTTTACTAATAATTTTTTTTTCAAATTTTATAAATAACAGAAGAATATAACCGAATTCAAATAAGAATATAAAAGTAATTCTTTCTTTCTTTTAAATAAATAATTATAATATATTTAAAATAATAATTCAACTCAAGAGTTTTTTTTAAATTAAATAAAAGCTTTAATATCAATATATAGTAATTTTATTAACTCGCGAGTACAACTTTTACTAAGTTTAACTATCTAAATTTTTGCTAATAATTTTATTTTCAAATTTTATAAACAACAGAAGAAATAAACCGTATACAAATAAGAAGAAAAAAATAAATATTTATTTCTTTTAAATAAAAAATTATATTATATTTTAAATATGTATATTCAATTCAATAATTTTCTTAAATGAAATAAAAAATCAAATGTTTCAACATATAATTTTATTAACTCTCGAATACAACTTTTACTATGTTTAACTATCTAAATTTTTGCTAATAATTTTATTTTCAAAATTTATATTTTCCGTCATAGTTTTAAGAGTATTTAGATGCTTTGTTTTTGGTAAATTGTAGCATTCTTTAGGGCGCCATCGGCCTGTCGCGTGGGACAGACGTCATAAATTTTATTGATAAAATTGTTAGCGACAACTTTTTGACAGTACCGGGTGTGGGCGTGGCTCCTCAACCCTTTGCGCCTACCAACCAAAAATCCCAACTTGTGGACGCAACTTTATTAAAATTCAGAACGACAACTGTGAAAGAAAATGAAAAAGAAAATGCCAAGAAATTGTATTACTAAAAAAAATTATTTTTTTGGTAAAAGTTTGTGAGATAAAATTGAATGAAGGGGGGCGGCAAGAGACAAAACACACATGTGGCACTGTCGCCTTGGAAGAAAATCGATTTGAGATTGAATTGAGGCAGGCAAATGAAGATTGTGGTAGGTGCTATCGAAGGAGCTGTCGGAGTTGAAGGAGCTTCGGAGCTGAAGGAGAATTTAGCTGTCTTGGGGGCTACAAGCTCGTCGCATTGCGGTTCAATTCAATGATTTGTGGCCTGTGGGCTGCGTCTTAATTTATCAACATTTTGCCGAGCTCACTGAGCAAGACAATCTCTGCTATTAATGGTCGTCATGCGGTGGTGCGGTGGTTCTATCCTAAAGACGGCTAAGCATGAGGCAAAACTTTTTTTTTTCTTTTTTTTTTTTAAATAGTTTTGAGTTTGAGCTAAAGTTTTTTGGCCAAAATAATTTGTATGCTGCAGCAAACTAACATGAAAAGTTTGTACAATTTTCTATTTTCCCTCTCCTTTTTTTGTATATACATTAGGGTGTCCCTTATTTGGTCAAAGTCAATATTTTTAAACGCATACGGGCTAGTTCTGTTCATTAGGTCCTAAAGCACTCAGAAATAAATTTTTACCTCAATCGGAGTATGATAACCCGTGCCGACTTGGATCGGAAAATTTAAAGATTATATGGGACAAAAAAATTTTTTTATTTTTTTTTTTAATTTTTTATTTTTTTATTTTGTTCATTAGGTCCTAAAGAACTCAAAACCAAGTTTTCACCTTAATCGGAGTATGATAACGCATTCAAATTTGCATCGAAACATGAAAAAACAGTATTTTAGCACTGATTATACATTTTTCGATGATTTTTCATGTTTTGATGCAAATTTGAATGGGTTATCGTACTCCGATTAAGGTGAAAACTTGGTTTTGAGTTCTTTAGGACCTAATGAACAAAATAAAAAAATAAAAAATTAAAAAAAAAAATAAAAAAATTTTTTTGTCCCATATAATCTTTAAATTTTCCGATCCAAGTCGGCACGGGTTATCATACTCCGATTGAGGTAAAAATTTATTTCTGAGTGCTTTAGGACCTAATGAACAGAACTAGCCCGTATGCGTTTAAAAATATTGACTTTGACCAAATAAGGGACACCCTAATATACATATATATGTATATAAAACAGTTACGAGCAGTTTAGTTGTTGTCTTCTTACTTAGTCTGGTTGCTGCGGGTGTTAACTTGTTAGGGCACAAATTACATTCTGGCTGAAACTGGCGTTTCACGGACCTTGGATTCTTCTTTGCAATCAACGCTGTTTTCATGCAGTTAAAAAAAAGCATATTAATTAGGGAAAGACTTCAGTAAATCAAGGAAAATTTGATAAAATTGAATAAGAATATTTCGAATAAAAATCAAAATGTCACTCTGGTTAATTAAACTCCAATTTGCAATTATGTTTAAATATTTCATGAATTTTTAAGTAACATTAAATTCTTTTTGAAGATATATATGTTAATACATAACTATTGTTTTTGCAATTTTGTATAACATAATAGAAATATTATTTATGAAAATATATTTCTTAAAAGAAAAAAAATATCTTTAATTAATTTGAGTAAAATTTTCAATTCTAAAAGAATTATCCCTGCCAATGTCCGCCATTAATGTATTTTTAAATTCTTTTGAATGAAATGCTCTTTCCATTCTGTTTAAGTCATATTAAAAAAAAAAAAAAAGAATAATAGACTTTTACCTTTAATTCTTTGTATAGTACAAATTTTTATTAAATATATATTTGTTAAAATGGTATGTCATTTTATTTTTAGAAACCATTCGCGTATGACTCTTTTTTTAAAATTTGATTAAACCAAGAACTCTTTTCTGTAATCTAAATATATTATTCTATACTTTAATTTTTGAATTATCGCCTAAATTCTTTAAATGAAAAAAATGTTGATATCTATAATTTATTTATATTTTGAAAAACAGTGAACATTTTGCTTGAAATTTCCTTCGTTCAATACTATACAATACTATACTATACTATACAAAGTAGTATAATATATTCTTTTGAAAATAAACATTTTAATTCATTATAATATCTTTAAAAATAATTCGAAAATGTTATGTTATTTTTATTGTAATTCCCTGACATTCTTAGTTATGATTATTAATTGTTTTTACTTTTATTTTGGTAAAGATATTTTTTAAAGTGTAAATTGGTTTCTATTTGAAGGTGACTTTTGTATGTAAGTAATCCATCACTGGGAGTGTGTAGATACATACATATATACATATATAGTAAGTAAGTAGTTTCTATGCTATTCTGGTCACAGCAAACGTTGCACATTTCTTTGTGAACATCATTTTCATTTTCTTCATTTTCCTCTTGGCATTTTCCTCTTTTTGGGCAATTGCCATTGAAAATGGCAGCACACAGATGTTGGCTCAACTCAACTCCTTTTCTAAAGTCCTCTCTATTCTGGCTAAAGGTCCTGCCTGTTGGAATGTGAATGTGTTGACATAGCGCTAAATTTTTCAGTTACTTTTTGTTTGCTCTTAACTTGTGTGTGTGTGTGTGCTTAAAGTTTTACGGGCTTTGAGCCAAAGGAGTCGATAGACGTTAAAAGGCACGCTATTGTGTCAATGGGTGTCAAACTGGAAGAAAGAATTTTGTGCAAAATCAACATTATAAATAACGCATGGGGACAACCTGCTGTCGTAGCAGGACTCTAATTTACCTCCAGACAGACACAAATATATATAATTTAAGGCAAATATATATCATTTATGTTGATTTAATTCAGAGTCAACGAACAGAACTTTATAATTTACCTAAAAAAATACAAAAAATATTACGGAAATTTATTAAAATAGTACTGAGCAGGAGATAATCTGATTTAAATTTGAAACATTTAACAACTTAGTAAATCCAAACATTATTTTTTGTTCATAAAAATTTGTATATTTTCCTTAACAAGTTTTCTGCTAAAATATAGCTAATAAGCTACTCTTTATATGAAAAGGAGGAAAAAGGGGTTAAAATTGTCGTTCTTTTAGAAATTTTCAACAAAAACCATAAAAAATACTAGCGAAGAGATTTTAGAAAATTTCAAAATTTAGAGAAATTTGAAATTTTCAATGGGTACTTAATGGGTAAAGAAAAGTTTTGCATCATTCAAATGGAAATTTAAATGAAAAAAGCTTTTATTTTCTTATGTATAGTCAAAAATTAAGTTTTTTTCAGTGTATAAATTTTTTTTGACATACTGTGTATAATTTAAATTTTTAATCAATTTGATCTCTTTAAAGATTCTATTTTAAAAAATAGCTATTTTGTAAAACCATTTCTTTTCAAATCTTAAAAAAATCCAAAAGCGCTCAAAAGTATGCAATGAATTTTAAGTTAATTCACATTCTGATCAGATTTTCGGCATTTATTAAATGAAAACTTTAAATACGATTTAGCGTAAATCTTTTAAATAACAAGTGTGCATAATAAGCAGAATATTATCTTTCGCTAAGATTCTGCGCGATTCTCAATAAATGAGCTGCTGAAATTCCGGTCTAAATTGCCTTAGGCCAGATTTTATAGCCAGCAGCGTTTAGAACAAAAACTTTTCTTATTCATTTTCATTTAGTATACCTCAATTTGGTTGCAAAAATCTCCTCACTCTCTATGAGCTGCTCATTTCACAGTTTACAGTTTACAGTTTTCCGGCTTCTCCTCTTTCCTCACTCTCTTTCTGCTCCTACATCAAGTACTTCTCCTACAGAATTTCAGCGTCTCGCACCACAAAGCAGCCTCATTTAGCGCTAATTTCACGATGCTCCAATCTTTGGGCATAACAAGCCAAGGCTAATGTCACACTTACCGTTATAGTCGGCAACAGAGCGGGCTAACAAATACAAGTAAATACGTAAGTGAGTCAATTAACGGCAAACTTCACCTGAACACAATTCCTAAGCGGCACAAATTCCCTAAACTTAACCCTAACCTTTTTGATTTTATTTTTTTTTTGGTCAGAGCATCAGTTGCAAATCCCCCAATGAACCTCAGTGTTAACTCCATTCAAGCGTTCAGCTTTCACAAACTCCAAAATCAACTGCATACTCGTTGGGGTTGAGTTGGCTTTCTTCGCTTTCTCCGCCAGGCGTTTTTATGGCCAACACGAATGCTAAACTTTTGCCGTGGGAGTCGTTCCTCCGAAAGACTCGGAGTCTCTGACTCGTGGCTCGTAAAATTTTATGCGTTCTTTGCGCCCTTTGCGTCCTTTTGCGCTGTTCGCTGCTCGCTGTTCTGAAATGAAAATTGTTACTCCACGGCCATGGAGCTGAATGAAAACACGACCAAAAACCCATTCAAGTCTACTCGAGTGGCGACGAGGACGACAACAACGATGACGATGATGTCGCCTGCCTGCCTGCCAGACGTGGCACCCATTGAGGGTAGCACTGTGTGGTTGTTGTTGTTGTTGTTGTTATACCCGGTACCTTTAAGAATTCCAGAGTTCGTTTGACTGAATCTCAGAGACTACTAGAGCTAGAGCTGCCAAATTGGACACATAGATTTCTTTAAACTCAATGAATGTCTGAGTTTTGTTTTTGCAAAATTTTACCATTTTTTTCTTTACCGCCGCAAATTACAAAAAACTCCACAGCTTATAAAGTTTTTCAAATAAAACTCTGTTTTGGTACTGAAAATTCCTTTTTATCAAAATTAATAAGTTTTTATGAATTGCAACAAGATTCGTTAAATATATCGTGAGTTATGGATGTTTTAAGTAATGAATAAGGCATAACTAGAGCGCCCAAATGTATGCAGTAATTTTTTTTAAATCTTTTTATTTATTTATTTTTTTAAGGTTCAATAATTTATGTATTCAATTAAATGTAAAACTAGATTAAGTTTCCACTAAAGGTAGCAGAAAACTTGTTTAAATAAAATATGGGAATTTTTTGTTATGAAAAAAAAATAATAATAATAATTTATGTGTTTCACAAAACTCTTAGAATTTTAACAATTTCATCTAAAAATAATCGAAATAATAAAATAGATAAATAAAAAATTATGACCTATTTTTAGATCAAATTAATAAATTCATTAAAATTTGTAATGTGCGTTTTTAGTCATTTTAAAAATACAATTTAATATTCAGTAAATTTAAGATTATATCAAATCTTTAAACTATTTTTTGACATTTAAAAGCAAACCAACAAATAGTTTCAGTAGCTTCTGTGTTGCTTTTTGATTGTTAAAGATTTGTTAAAATATACTACCGGGTATTTAATAGTCAGCTACACTACCATATAATTTGAACTTGTTTTGTGTGTTGGTTTTTATGACTTTGGGGGTATTTATTTCACTTGAAACGTTACGTAGAATGAACGACGCGACGAGACGCGACGCGATTCTGGCTTCTGGCTGATGTTTCATTTCTGCTCTTCACTTGTTCGCTCCCTCTCTCTTTAACTTTATCGCTGTCTCGCTTGGTTGGCTGTGCGTTAATGAGTCAACACAAAGGCTCAGCTGTTTGGTTAATGCATGTCCTGTACCATCCCGTATCCCTTTGGCAGTTGGCAGTTGACGGGGTTGGTTCAATGTCGCCTTTGTCTGCACTCAAGTCTTGGCTGTTTGTCTAAATAACCGGCGGTTAAATCTTTTGCCAGCTTTAAGCCATTGCTTTAAGCACACACCTGACTGTATCTCTGTCTCTGTCTGTATCGCTGTCTCTGTCTCAACTCAGCCTGACATGCCATAATTTCCTCCTCAGTCAGCCATTAGCCTGCCACGCGGCGTAAATTCCAGCTGAAACTGTCAAGCGTATTCCGAAGTTTACCCTCATTTAACGCTAATTAGTTTTTAAACATTTCTTTTTATTTTTATTTTGAATTTCATTGACCTTTTCTCTTACATTTGATTGTCAACCGTCAGACAGCAATGGATCAGATTTGATTGCACATTTAAAGATAGTTCTTATTTATTTATGTGTATTTATAATAGCACGAATAAAATTATTTTAAATTGACAATTTAACTATGACTAGAATTATATATTGATGTAAAGATAATATTATTGACTGAAAAGAAAAAAAATTAGTTTGGGATATGCAAAAAATTATAGTTGATCCAAGGATTTGGGAAAGTCCAAAAAAAAATTTTACAAAAGTAAATTAATAAATTTTCATTAAGAAAAATATTTAAAAGTATTCTATAATTTTCAAATTTAAATAAGTATCAGACCTCTCATAAATCATTGAAAAAATTGGCGTTAGAAATTGATTATATGAATATTGGTTTTCTATAAAAATTAATAAAATATATGTATGTAAATTTGTTAACAGTAAAAAATATATAGAGAAGTATTTCTAATCTTAAAAGTATTTATCTTTATCAACTTTTTAAATTTAATATAAATTTTAACTTAAGTTTTTTTGAAAATTTTTTGGCGACTGTTTAGTTTTAATTGATTATATAAATATTTGTTAGCTATAAAAATAAATAAAATATTTCTTAAATTGTTTGCAATAAAAAATACATAGAGAGATAGTTCTAAACTAAAAAGTATTTATATAAATCAACCTTTTTAATTTAATATCCATTTTAACTTAATTTTTTTTTTAAATATTTTCTCAACTGTTTATTTTTAACTGATATATAGTTGATTATATAAATATTTGTTAACTATAAGAATAAATAAAATATTTGTAAATTTGTTTACAATAACAAATTTATAGAGAAGTAATTCTAATCTAAAAAGTAGTTATCTTTATCAACTTTTTAAATTAAATATCTATTTTAACTTTTATTTTCTTCATTGTATTGTATCTTTCTGCACATTAACTGCCTTTGACTGCCGTCAGCAGAAAAAGTGTCAGCATTGCTGAAAATTAAGGATGCATAATCTTCAAATAATCGTAAAGTGGCAGCAACGACAAGCTGGCCAAAACGTGAGTCTGCCCCTGCCCCTCTTTTTAGGCCAATATGAAAATATTCCCTTATTTTTTTTACAACTACAGCTCAGACTCAAACTCACGCAAGTTGAAACTAATTTAATTAAATTTATACGCTCAAAAGGCTTTGAGGCAGTCGAGACGCGTGGCAGTCAGACATTACTGTAGTGCGGTACAGTGAACCCCCCAGCTTGTTGCACTGACTGAATATTTTTTATCAACTGAATGAAATAATTAAATTAAGTGAGATTTTTTAGATTTAACTTTTGATTTTTTTGAAGTAAAGACAAGTTAAGTTTTAAGTATTAAGCCTTTAATGAAAGCAGCTGCTCATTTTCTGTTTTCTGTTTTCTGTTTCTGGCCTAAAAACACAATTTGAGCAACTTTGTCAAAACTGTGGCACACTAATTGTGGCTGAAAGTTCTAAAATGAGAATGCCATAAAAAAATAAAACGAGGCCAAGCCATCA
The DNA here is from genome assembly GCA_037043405.1 of Drosophila subquinaria. Classification (NCBI taxonomy): domain Eukaryota; kingdom Metazoa; phylum Arthropoda; class Insecta; order Diptera; family Drosophilidae; genus Drosophila; species Drosophila subquinaria. The sequence continues at coordinate 90,129 of JBAMBL010003020.1, forward strand.
AATGTGCAGCATGCTCATTTAGATAAGGTAAGGGGTAAGGGGCGTAAGGGTAGGAGCTTCTAGGGTTGAATTATACGCTGCTGACAGCAATATGATTATGTGTGTGTGGCAGAGTTGGGTAACAAATGAGTCTGCGATGTGCTTCAATTATGTGCCAGGAAGTCAGCAGAGGCAAAAACTTTCGCTGCCTTCCATCTGATGAATGCGAAAATATGTTTTCGGCGACTATATAATGAGGCTGTTCCTCCGATCTCTTGCCTTGCCTTGTCATAACTCTCATTGCAAGTTAAAGTTGCTTTTATGTTTCAACAACGAGTTGAGTTTTGCAGTCAATTTGCCAACACACTTCGTTTTTTGGCATACAAAGAGCGCGTAATTTATTTGCCAAACATTTACTTGTGTTGTGCATAAATGTACGCGGCGTATGCGTAATATTTTTGTATGTAATGTACTCCAGGTAAAAGGCATAATAAAGTGGCGTAGGTCAGCTGTGGGGCATATGCGGCGTATGAGTAATGCACATTTTACGCTTCAATTGGCAAAGCCATTTTAGCCACATTTTCCCATTTTCCATTTTCCCTCCTTTGCATATGATATTAATAAATTGAATGGCATTCTTTTTTGTTGTTGTATGTAAAATGTTGTAAAATGTTGTAAAAAGTAAATGTTAAGCTTAGGCTTTTGTTGTTGCAGCTGCCGCAAAAATGTATGTATGAATGCAAACAAATATTGCGCATACGCCATGTGTGGCAGGCAGGCTTAATGTATTTTTCAACAGTTCCATTTCCATTTTCGGGGCATCAGCCATGCAAAACATTTGACAAAAACCATTGCACACACATCACGTTGAATGACGTTGAATTTTAGCAACATTCGGCATTGATTTATTCATGTCCATTCACAGGATATGCGTAGTTTTTTCCTATTTCTTTTTCATTTTTGTATGCCATCAACTAAATACGGATTTCATCTGTACACTGTGCAGCTGGTCAGAGGCATTTTTTTGATTTACTATTCAGTTATTTAGCTCATACTATACTTCGACTAATTGCTCATAAATGTCGACGGGACACCTGAATGTGGGCGATGCTCAAATTAAAATCCTGGTTAAGCCAAGCGCACGAATCTGGTCTTGGATTCTGTAGATACACTACAATAAGGTAGGCTACACACAAAACGTTGGCAGATTCTGTTTATTAGTTATTTAACAAAAAAAATTAAATATACTTAAAAACCAATGCCAAACAGATTAAAATATCATGCCCATCACGCAACAATAGTTAGTTTGAATTCTTTTAATACCAGTATACTTTTCAAAATAAATTGAATCTTTAGTATTACAATTTATTTTGATTTATTACTTATTTATTTATTAATTAACGTTTTTAGTGGACGCTAAATAAATAAATATGTAAATTAGGCTTAAAAGATCTTCTAAATCAAAGCAAAAGAAAATATATTGAAATTTATAATTGTTGCTAGAATTAAAATAAAATACTTAAAATTAAAAAAAAAATATAAACATTAAATAAAATAAATTAAATAAAATTAAAAATAATATAAATATAATAATAATAATTGTAATAATTGATGCATCATCTAAATCAAAGAAAAAAAAATATATTGAAATTTATTATTGTTTTTAGAGTGAAAATAAAATATATAAAAATAAAACAAAAATAAAAATATAAACATAAAATAAAATAAATTAAATAAAATTAAAAATAATATAAATATAATAATAATAATATGAATATAATAATAATAATACAACGGTGGCCAAAAGTATTTTGACGCTCTTTAAAGTTAGTTCTAGCCAAATTGTGAGCCTACTTCATGGAAAGTTTGGTATCAATGGAAAGGTCTTTTGAATTCCTTTCGAATGATGTAGTACTTTCCTTAACCCATTGAGTACCCATTGAAATTTTCGAATATTTGTAAACGTCAACTTTTTCAACTTTTTTTTCTCGATTTTTTAAAAAAAATGTTTTGATGCAGAAAGTTTCTTTAAACAATTTAATTAGTAACTGCAAAAAAAATTTTTCAAATATCTCTTCGCTAGTATTTTTTATAATTTTTTGAAAATGGCGAAAAAGGCACTTTTTGCATGAAAATGAGGAAAAAGTGCCTTTTTCGCCATTTTCAAAAAATTATAAAAAATACTAGCGAAGAGATATTTGAAAAATTTTTTTTGCAGTTACTAATTAAATTGTTTAAAGAAACTTTCTGCATCAAAACATTTTTTTTAAAAAATCGAGAAAAAAAGTTGAAAAAGTTGACGTTTACAAATATTCGAAAATTTCAATGGGTACTCAATGGGTTAAGGAAAGTACTACATCATTCGAAAGGAATTCAAAAGACCTTTCCATTAATACCAAACTTTCCATGAAGTAGGCTCACAATTTGGCTAGAACTAACTTTAAAGGGTGCCAAAATACTTTTGGCCACCGCTGTATATTATATTATTAAAAATTATTATAGTTCATGCATCACAATAGATTATAGAAAATTAAAATTGTAAAAACTAAAATGAAAATTAGTTTTACAACTAAAAACTAAAGCTTAAATAATTATAATTTGTTACTATTTCCATCGATTTAATAAATTGTTAAATTTTATTTTATTTTAAAATAAATGATTATAATAGTGACTAGTGCCTTAAATAATTTGCGTTAGCTTGTATGTAGCACTAGGAATTGAAATAAAATAATTAAATTACAAAATATTTCAAACATTTACTATAAAATGTTAAATTCATTTCAAGTTAAACCAGATTTGATATGGAATCAATTATAATTATATTTAATTATGCAAATGAGTTTTATTTATTCTGATAAATTTTTCTGAAAATGCTTGCCACATTTTGAAGGGTATTAACGTTTCGTTTCTCTCAAGGATCTAATTCTTTTTTTTGCGAATTTCGTAGGAACTGTTCAATCAGCTTTTGCGCTTAGGCATTTGAAATTCATGACAGAAAATTGGTACGTGCCAGGAAATGCTAAACAGTCAATACACTGAATGGCCCAAAAACCTGCCACAGCTGCTTACAATTGCCCAAAAAAAAAGGAAAGGAAAATAGAGAAAAATGCTGGCTCATTGTGTTGGGTGTTGTTGTTGATTCAAATGCAAATATACATAGCTCGCTTGACTGCTAAAAGTTTTCGCACGAGAAACTTTTTTTTTTCGCAACGTAGGCTCCTGAATATTTGTAGGGATACTCAACTTCCGGGTCAACTTAAAGTCCCAAATAAGCTTAGGCAACTTAACGACGGTTTATTGCCAAGTTGTTGTTTTTTCTGCCCAAAAAATAGAGAAAAAACCCAATGCTCAATCCGAAATTCAATAGACGCTCATTTTTCAAATCAAGTCAAGTGTGAATGAGCGGGATGGCAAATAGCTGCGTCTCCTTCTCGCAGAAGAGCCGTCAACAAATTTGCCACGCCAAATGAAATGTCTATAAAAAGTAAAAAGTAGTTACACAGCATAACAAGACCCGGAATCCAACTTCGGATTTTTTTTCTGAGCCTCAAGGGTTTTTTATTTGCATTTCAGCTTTGGCTTTTCATTTTTCAGCTTTCAGCTTTTCCTTCTGACTGTCGCTTTTTGGGCTAAGCACTTAAAATGATATCGAGTTGATTTTCCTTTTACTTTTTATTTTATTTAACTTTATTTTGTGTTTATTATTTCATTTAAATGTTTTGTAAACATGCATCAAAGCTTAAACGGCTAGTTATAAATTTGTTACGATTTTGGGATACTTATTTTTAAATTGTTGTTATTTTATTTACTCATTTTCAATAAATTATAAAAGCACATAATATGTGTGTATGTAGACAATTAATGTTATTTATGTAATGACGCTTAAAAATTTGGCTTAAGTAGTTAAATTGTATTTTCAAGTTAAAATACTCGTTGTGATTAATTTTCTTTAATTTTCTTATAAATATTTAAGTATATTTTTATATTTTATAAAATTTCACTTAAAACTATTTATATATTCGCATAAATTTCGGTTTATTTAAAAAGTATTTCTCGAAATACCTCAGAAAATACCGAAAAAAGACTACGACTATAAATGCTTCAACTGGTTTTAAATGCAAATTGTTTGTGGCAGTTTTTATTTACATTTTTAGCTGCATATTTTGCAAATACTTTAGAGAAGATATCAATGCTTACGTTTTCTTTACAATTCAAATATTTTAATTTTAGTCTAAAATTAAGTACGCATGTTGAACATACGGCTGACATTTAAAAACAATTCAGTACGATGCAAAAAACTCATGATGAAATTATGTAACGTTACCTTGTTTATAAATTCACCATGCGTTAATTTATACCCAATTATATACTAAAAAGAAATACTACAAATTATATTTGGCGTAGTTAGCAAACGTGTTTGCCAACACTAATTCAGTCATCGATTTGGCAGCACTGTTGTTGCTCCTCTTATTTATCAGCACTTTGCATAGCCTTGCTGAGCGCAGCGCCCAATTGACTGAAAGATGGACGTTCCTTGGGATTGGTCAACCAGCAGGAGAGCTGTGTAGGGTAGAAGAAGCAGAGCATGGGCGGTATAATAAATTAATTAACTGTCATTCCAAGAGAAAGGTTCTATATACGAATGTCGCCAAATATTACTCAGAGTACGAAAATTAAAGAAAAAAATTAGGAATCCAAAATTAGGAATCGAATATTTAGGAATCCAAAAATAAAAATCCGAAATCAGGAATATAGTTATTAGGAAACCAAAATTAGGAAGACAAAAATTGGGAAAATAAAAATTAGGAAAACAAAAATTGGGGGAAAAAACTAGAAGAAACCGAAACCGCTCGATTTTGTAATAAAATACTTTTGACTTCGGCTTTTTCCTATTTATTAGCAAAAAGACAACATTTGTCGAACCATTTACTTCAAAATCAGTAACGATTTAAGACGGTTGTCTACCCTTTCATGTTTTGATTGTTTTTTTTTCGGGCCTATCTCCAATGACAGGAAAACCAAAGATACTTTTCCAAATCTTTTTTCCTAATTTTGTTTTCCTAATTTTTGTACTCTAAATATTATATTTTCATTAGTTAAAATTCCTAATTTATGATTCCTAATTTTGTCTTCCCAATTTTGGATTCCTTAAATTTTATTCCTGCTTTTTTTTTCTTCTTTTTTATAATTCCTTAAAAAAGTTTCGGAACTCGTATGATATACCTATTAGAAATGCTCTCCATGCTACTCACCAAAATCTCCTTGAGGCTGGCCGGCGTGCCCTCAGCAATGGACCATTCCAGGGTGTTTTCCAGTGCACGCTGCACCACCTGCTCGTTGGTCAAGTCCTCGTGGGGCAGCTTTGTCGCCTGATTGAACAGTTCCCACACCACCACGCCGAAGGCAAAGATGTCGCTCTTGGTGGTGTACTCGTCCTCCTGGATGCATTCCGGGGCCAGCCAGCGCACGGGCAGCAACGTATTGCGATGCTTGTGATATTCGCGACTGTATTTATCCTTGCACAGTGCTGGATAGGCGACTTTCACAATAAATTCACTGGAGATGACGCAGTTGCGAGTGGCAAGGTCTCTGTTCATTTGAATATTGAGAGTGTTGGAAAATGGCAAAATATTAATGAGTGTAATTACATTACAGACTGATTAATTATGTAATTAATTTGTTATTTTTTAATTTATCAAATATATTTATGCACTCTCGGCAGGGTAAAAACTTAAGATAAATATTTGACGGCACAATATAAAAAAATTTATAAATTACTTATAATTTAGATTAAAATTTAATAAAAATTTAAAATAAGTAGTATTCAATTGTGTTTAAATTAGAATTAGAATTATAAAAAAATTATTTCTTTATTTATCATCAGTACCGTTGTGCTGTTTTGATCAGTGATCTGAGCCTAATGTATTTGGTGAGACGCTAGAACCAGTTGAGAATTCTAAGTCGCAAAAGTGACAAAATAGCTGTAAAGCTGATCTAGAACTTGGTATGTTGTTTTTTTTTTTCTTTGATTTATGTCAACAAATAAAATTTATTTAAACAGAAGAACTAAAATATTCTATATATATATTCTATATGTATTATAAAATAGGTATTTCTTAGGTTGAATTTTTAAATTATCAAAATCAACAATTATCAAAAAATAATTATGATTTTAAAACGAATACTGTCAGAATTTAAATAGTAATTAATTTTAAAATCATTAAAATTATTTATGCATGATTTTTTCTTGCAATGCATTGAAAATATTTGAGCCTACCTGTGGGTAAAGCGGGCACGATAGATAGCATCCATGCCACGGGCTATTTGATAGGCGACGGCGAGCATTTGGCTGGTGGTCAAGGGAGGCGGCGAGGAGGTGGCCGTGGCTGTGTTCACCTTGCCGGCGGTGGCCAACAGAAACTGCTTGAGATCGCCCCAGTCCGTGTACTCGAGCACCATGTAGTGCGGATCCTTGTCGCGGCACAGGCCAAAGAGACGCACGACACCCTTGTGGGAGATGGCACGCAGCAAGTCCAATTGGCGTCGGAATTCCTGGCAAGCCTGCTCATCCTTGACCTTGTTGAGGGCCTTGACCAGGACCAGTTGATCTGGCTGTGATTCAGATGGCTGCTGCTGCTGTGGCTGCTCCTCCTCCTTGATCTCCTCGATGTCATCCATGGAGGTCTTGGAGCGTCGCTTCTCGTTCAGGGTGCTCAATGTGGTGCTGCCACTTCCACTGCCACTGCCATTTTCGCTATTGCTGTGCTGCTTCTCCGCATCCGCATCCTTGTCATTTGTGGCTACGGCCGTGACTAGTGAAGCCTTCAGTTTGCCCACAAAGACATCGCCAAACTCGCCGCGTCCGATTTGTATGAGCTCCGTGAGACCGGAACGTGGCAGAGCCAGTTGCTCATAGACATGCGCGGATTTCTTGGACGCCCTCGACTGTTGACTGCACGCGGTATCATCGGATTTCTCGCCCCGCGATTTGCTGTGTCCATTGCGCACCTTGGACAGACACGGCTCCTGTTCATTGGTCTTATGGCCCGTGCCATCGGCCTGATCCGCGCCAGCTTCCTTGTTGCTCAGCTCATTGAGACGCGCCTTGCGCGCCTGGCGACGATAGCGACACCAGAGCATCAAGCCCACCACCAGGACAATGTAGGCCAACGCCACCGTCATCGTGATGAGCACGGCGCGTGTCACCAGGAAACCATCGCCGGCTGTTTCCTCGGCAATGAAACTATCGCCACTGGTGCGCACCAGCAGACGCACTTCCTCCCGCTTCAAGCCCGCACTGTTGCCAATGGTGCAGCCATATTTGCCCTCATCCTCCGCCTGGACATTCCGGATCACAAGTGTCCCATTCTCCAAGAAACTGAAACGCTCGCGATCCGTGTTGTTCTCCCGCAAATATTGTGAATCCTTGTCCCACTGTATCGTCGGCTTGGGATCTCCAATTGCCTGACAGTGTATGAAGGCCACGCCCTGTTCGCTGGTCTCAATGGGTCCCACAGGCGCCACACTGAACTTGGGCGTGACCACCACATTGATGGACACGGTGGCGTTAATCTGTCCCTGGCTATTGCTGGCCAGGCACGTGTAGTTCCCCCGATGTTCCGCACTCACAATCTTAAAGGTTAACGTGCCATTGATGTCGTCCACATTTTCGGGCAGTGTATCGTTCGCCGCATCCTGTGGGGGATGAAGAGAAGAGGAGAGGGTCGACTATTACAAACCAATTTCAAAATCCTGTTCGACGCGTTTTCATCTAAAATGCTAAAACCTTGACAAGCCAACGGGAAAGTGGAAAAGTGGAATGCGTTTGTTTTTCGACCAAAAACCAAATGAAAAACTTTGGGGCGGTCAGACCCTGTACTTAGAAAGTACAGAGGGTCTACTATGTTTGTCGAAATTTGTTTTCTTTTCTTTTATTTTGATTTCGTAATAAAATTTTTAGAAAACTTTCGTAAAATTTGTTATAACTTCCAAGTTTTATATTCAAAAGTAATGAAATTTTCAAGATTGAGCCGTTATATAATTATCATCAGCTGTGCCAAAGCTCAAATCACTAGCTTAAAAACTGCTCTTTTAATTAGGTAAATTTATTGTATTATTTATGGGACTAAAAAAGCTACAGACTCCAAACTTGGTATGTAGATTCATTTATATACTCAGCAGATCAAGTTTGTTTTATAAGTTAGCCTAAAAATTCAAGTAAAATTCAAAAATCTATGTACAACAGCAAATTTTAAGCTAAAGACTTGACACATTTGATATATGCTATAGTCAGAATCTAGCCTAAAAATTGCATTATGATTGCATAAAAAACTCGAAAGTAATCAGTTTTTCGCTCAGGCTACAGGGTCACTAACAGTCGAGTTCTTTCCACTGTATCTATTCCCTTTGTTATATGCATTAAACTGAATCTATCCTTCAAATTTCATTATAATCGCATAAAAATCTCAAAAGTTATACGACTTTTACTGAGACTACAGGGTCACTAGCAGTCGAGTTCTTTCCACTGTATCTATTCCCTTTCATATCTGTATTAGACTTAATCTATCGTACAAATTTCATTATGATCGTATAAAAAACTCGAAAGTTATAAGACTTTTACTGATACTACAGGGTCGCTAGCAGTCGAGCCCTATCCACTGCATAAATGCCCCCAAGTTTGTTTATTTTTTTGACTGTGCTGGACAGTTGTTCCGGCAAATGGACAAACAGTTGTCAAAATTGGTTGGTCCTCGCTGCCAACAGCTGCCAACAAAGGACCACAACTGGATATTAGAAGGATGCTCCCGGGGGGAGGAAGGAATAAAGGCGCCAATGTTAGCTATAGCTAGACTCATTGGAGTTTTGCATATGAAATGCTTTTTGAAAAGCAAAGTTTACTTAGCGTCGCATAGCAGTTTTTTTCAATTTTCCAGTTGGACATGTGGTTCATCAGAAGATGTGGAAGGGCGGGAAGAGCGAGGAGATGTGAGAATAGACTATGCGAATGAAGCTTCAATGGGTATAGAGTGTATATATATAGAGAATTCTTCATTGATATCTGTTTTTTTATTTGTGTTAAAAGCAGGGATTAAAACCCTAACCGAAACCGTAACCTTTAACCGGTAAAAACCGATTGAAATTTGAAACCTTAACCGAAACCGTAACCGAAAAAAAAAATTTTCATCTGACCGAAACCTTTAAACCGAAACTCTGTAAACCGAAATAACCGTTTGGTAACCGTTTCATTTATAAGGGTTAATTTCGGTTTTTCATACATCTTAAAATAAATTTTTATTTTCAAATTTTTACAATAAAAATAGAAAAAAAGTTTTATTTTTAATTGATATTTTAAAAATTGCAAATAAGAGTTATGGTATAACCAGAGCTTGCAAATAACAGTCGACCGTTTTTTTTTTTGCGATCTACTCACGAAAATAACCGAAAAAAACACACACGCTTGCTCTTTGTCTGAGCAGATCAATTCGGTTTTTCTTTTTTTCTTTTCGGTTGAATAACAAATTATTGAGAAAAACCGATTGAGTACTCAAAATATGAGAGTCACTAGGTGAACAAAAAATGAAAAGCTCAGTTCAAACGTTCATTCATTTTTTTCTTATGTTCCACGTTATTTTATGTTATACTTCTTAAAATTTTGAAAAGTATACCATAATTAGTGGCATCTTGCCCCCAAAAATAGTATGAATACCCTATTTACGCCCTGTAAACATAATAAATTCACATACATATATTATAATTATTTATTCTGTGTTAAGCTTCATGGGTTCCACTTCAATGTAATCGTTGCTCTTAACTTCTTCCACTAATTCAGAATGTTTTGCATTTAAATGCCGTTTTAAATTTGTTGAGTGCGATCCTGCAAGTTTTACGCCGCATACGGTACTTTTATTTAATTCGCTCAATTTTAAATTGACAGTTTACAACCCGAGCCCTTTGCTTTTTAAAAATTGATTGTGGTTTGAGAATGACCGATTTGTTCAAAAACTGTGTGAACGGTTCATTTATGACACTTAAGCAAAGAGTCAGTAAATAACAGTTATTTTTGAACAACAAAAAACGGTCGACTGTTATTTGCAAGCTCTGGGTATAACTTTAAAATACAATTTTAAGAGCATGTTTTATTATTAATTTTTGTTATACAAATTTAAAAATCAAGTTAAAAATAATTTAAAACGAAAAGATTTGAGCTTGTATTATTTATTCCGACTCGTAAGTCTTGTTTGCGATCTCTGATATTTGGTTATTAGTCTTGCTTTTTATTTTTGATTTTATTTTTAATTTTGATTTATATGTGAAATAAATGTGTGAATGAAACATTAAGAAAGTTATGCCTTTTTAATAACTATTATATTGTTAAGTTTTATTTTTAATTGATATTTTAAAAATTGCAAATAAGAGTTATGGTATAACTTTAAAATACAATTTTAAGAGCATGTTTTATTATTAATTTTTGTTATAAAAATTTAAAAATCAAGTTAAAAATAATTTAAAACGAAAAGATTTGAGCTGTTATTATTTATTCCGACTCGTAAGTCTTGTTTGCGATCTCTGATATTTGGTTATTAGTCTTGCTTTTTATTTTTGATTTTATTTTTAATTTTGATTTATATGTGAAATAAATGTGTGAATGAAACATTAAGAAAGTTATGCCTTTTTAATAACTATTATATTGTTAATATAATTATATTTGTACAAAGAAATTTTTTTTTTGTGAACCGAAACCATACCGGTATTTCAAAACCGAAACAAACGAAAACCGGTTCACCGTTACGAAACCTTTATTCAAAGATTTTGCGTAACCTATAACCGAAAACCTAAATCCGAGCATAACCGAAACCGTAACTGAAACCGATATTCGTTTCGGTTTTAATCCCTGGTTAAAAGTGATTTTTGAAGTTTACTAAAATTTTCAATGGAATTCATTAATTTTTGGGATTTCTGCGAAACAAAATAAAAGATTAAAAAAAAATTGACAATAAAATACACTACAGTTTGTCAAGAAACACTTGACACTGAAAATAAAGTTAATTTTTTGATTTACATAAAAAAAAATAGCTTTTTATTCATATTTGGAAAGGTCATTTGAATTCCGTTTGAATGTTGCAAAACTTTCTTAAGAATTTAAGTTATTGAACTTTCTTCCGAATTATCCAATATTTTGACTTATTAACTGATTTGGAAACAGTCATTAAATATTTAATTTTAAGTAAGTATTATAACTAAAGAATCTTTTATTTTACCACTATGTTGGGCAGTCCACGATAGTGACGAAGCTTGCGAAGGGTGCGAAAAAAGTCTAGTAATATTTGCTCGAAGAATGGAAAATTTACTTCGAAATTATTTAATTTCAGAATGTTTTTTTTCGACGAATGTTTTCCCTAATCCTCTCAAAATATTTGCAAAATTTCCAATCCAATAATTTTATTTCCATCTTAATAAAGTACAAAAATACCCCACAAAAAATCGGGCCAATCGAATAATTTTTTTAATTTCTTGAGACCATTTAAAATGGCATATAATTATTTTTATATCGAATTCTTAACTTTCTGCTACGATATTATTAAATCTCCGAATGTTTTTTTTATACCCCTTTAAAAAAATCTGCCCAATTTCCAATCAAATACATTCTTTTTGTCCATCTTGAGTCTACTTTTTTGAATAGAAATCTCAACTTACCCGCACCCATTGCACTTGGGGCGTTGGTGTTCCCTGTGCCTTGCAGTGCAGCTTGCCGAGCATGCCCAGCTCCAGATTCTTCGACGTGGGCTGCGGCACAAACTTGAGCTGCTCGATGACCTCCAGAGCGCCAGGTGCGGAGTTGACCGGGGCGTGTCCCTCCAGCTGCAGCTGGCACATATATTGACCCGCATCGCTGGCAATGAGACTGTTGAAGCTGAGACTCCCATTCTGCTTGTGGACCACCAGGCGACCGTCTTCACGGAGCAGGGCATCCTTGTGGAAGGCATCCAGAGATTGGCCGGGTATGAGGGCACCTCCGAGCTCCACATGACGCAGCATTTTGCCATCTTTGCGCCAACGCAGCTGGACACGTTGATTCTGCAGCTCGGCGGGCAGTTCATAGAGACAACTGAGAGCCGCCGGCTCGCCCTCCTTGATGATCAACTTGGCGCTGGGTCCCTGGACAATCTGAAGTCCCGCGGGGGCGGATGGCAGCGAGGCGGATTGATCCATGGCCCCGCCACGCTTGCCACGACACAGAAACACTTGTTTGCCCCAGGATTCGGGTAACTTTTGATTCTTCCGCAGGCGTGGCAGACATTTGGTATTCAATTGTTGATGCTGATAATTGTAGCCCTGTTTGCTCATCACACGGGCCGCCGCATTGGCGGCAGTGCATCGATAGAGTCCATCGTCCAGGCTGCTCGGCTGTCGCACGATCAGTCGATGCTGCTGCAGCTCCACGTTCTTCCATGTGCTCAGCTTGGCGCTGTCCCGGAACCATTCAATGCGCAGCGGTTCGTCCCCGGAGGCGCCTTCCACGTGGCACTTGAGCAGCAGCTCGTTCCGATTGCTGCCCAACAGCTGCACACTCGCCGCGTCCAGATCTGCAACGGGGGAGAATTTCAAATATATCAAATTTATGAAATATTATTGTGAGCGAGGGCGGTTCGTTTAATTGACGGCATATTCGAGTATGACATTGGTAATATAGGATTTTATTTAGCAATTAATTTTAAAACTATTTTATATCTATTCTTCATATCTAAAATTCATTTTGGATTTTTAATGGAGCATATTGGATTTTTAATTTTATTTAAGTTTGTTTTTACCGCAATGCTGTAAATTTGCAGTGCATATTTTATAAAATTCATATTACAACCTTTACAACAATAGAAAAATGTGAAAAGACTCGATTATTGTCTTAAAATTGAACAATTTTTGTCCCAAAAACGCTGCGAGAACAACAAAATTAGTTTATACATTATTTATTAAGACGTTATATTTTAAGAATTAATTACTTAAATTAAGTGCTTAAGATTAAAAAAATTTGCTTATGAAATGAACAATGCTCGGTGTAAACATTTAAGTACAGTCGTCGGATAAAGTATTTTGACTAAACTAAATTTAAATCTACTCACAATTTGAACTCACTTTATGTTAAGTTTGGCATCAATGGAAAGGTCATTTAAATTCCGTTTGAATGATACAAAACTTTCCGTACACCATTAAGAATTCATTGAAAATTTTAAATTTATGTGAAAGTCTACAGTTTTGACTTTTTTCCTCTGCCTCAAACAAAAAATTTTTTTTCTAAACAATTCTTATAGTGACTGCAAGAAAGTATAATAATAATTAATTTGGAAACATTAATATACCAAATATAGAAGAATGATAATAAAAATGTTTTTCAAAAAAAATTGCTGAGAATTACTATTTTAGCCACTTTTTTCTCACTTTCATTTCAAATTTTTCTGAGATCATCCATTACAAAATATCATAAAAAATACTAGCAAAGAGATTCTTGAAAAATTTTTTGATTATTATTCATCTATATTTGGTATATTGTATGGTAATTATTACTATGCTATACTTTTTTATTTCTTATTTTTAAATAAATGTGTTCAAATTGCTCGAGAATTTTTAACTGCTACAAAATGTTCTCAAGTGATCAAAAAAATGTAAAAAGTGTATTTTATTTCAAAAAAATTATTTGCATATTTTAAAACCATTTTAAATGTTCTTTTTTGCATTGAGCATATTTAAATAATTATTTGCCGAGTGCTTTAAAGTTATCAAGCGAACCACGTAACTGGATTGAGTAGCTTTCCATAAATATGCATAATAAGTATTCGTAAGATACATTTGGATTTAATGCATTTCTTAGCTCTCGCATTTTGTTTATTGTGTGTGCTGTGTGTGTGTATGTGTGTGTTGTGCGAATTTGCTTTTTGTTTTTGCGGCGCTGCATTAAGTGCATTTTATAGTCAGCTCGATTGGGGCAAAACACGACGCTGCAATCTTTGTCTTTATCGCTGCCGCTGCCTCAGTCGCTGTCGCTGTCTCTGCCGCTGCCTCAGTCGCTGCCTGGCAGCCCATTTAAGGCGCAGAGGAAGCATAAATTGAACTGTCAGTCAGTCAGTTGCTAGGGTCTGAACTGGTTCCCTCACTTTGAATTTATGTAAATGCTTCTTCGCAGCTCGCATATGTGAAAAAAATACAAAAAAAACTGGCAACTTCTTTTGCTTTTCCTATTTTCTTTTTTATTTTCACGTCTAGAACAGACGTTGTACCGCAGGGGTAAATTGTCGAAGGGGAGGCGGGTGGTAGGTAGGAAGGTAAAGAAGGCGAATGTTTGGTGAAGCGGTACTTGGCAACAATTGCAGCATGTGAAATCAGTTTGTGGCAAGAGCATAAAACATAAAAAAACATAAAAACGAAGAATGTGCTTCAGGTTGAAGTAATTTTTTTAAAGAATGCTCTCAAAATGTGAACTCTGTACTATGATCAGTAAAAGAACTATGAATAAAACAGATAGACAGTTAGAAATAATAGTTAGATACAGAGATTAGTTAATTATCTATTGATAAGATACCAATTTAAAAACATGTATCCAAATATTTCTAATAAAAATGGCTATTATGGCTTCGTATCCGTAAGATACTTTTGTATCTATTACAGAAATAATATATAAGCATATCAGATTAAAGTCGCATATAATATTTGTATTTCAGTTAATGTAGCCAATTTTAGCTAAGTATCTTTAAGATACTTTTTTAATCGTTCAGAAATTGCAATAAAACTATATCAAATTGGAGAATTATTTAAAATTTATGTCTCTCATGGAAAAAAGGCCCATTTAACGCTAAATATCTGAGAGATACTTTTTTAATGTACCAACTTTTATCTAAGTATCTTCGAGATACTTTATTTTAAATGTTTAAAAATTAAAATACAACCATAAGAAATTAACGATTTGGTCTCATGACCAAAAAATTCAATTTCCAGCTAAGTATCTGTGAGATAGATTTTTATCTGTAACAAAATAGAAATAAAACCAAGTCAAATTAAGCATGTAGATAAATGTATTCGTATCTCCTGTCAAAACACTCATGTCTAGCTAAGTATCTGAGAGGTACTTGTAATATATATTACAAAAAGAAACATATCAGATTAATGATAACAAGGATACAAGTATAGTTAGAAATATTTATATCCCCTTTTGTGGTTTTTGTTGTTGTTGTAATAAGTTAGTTATCCCACACAGCTGTGCACTTGATCTGCTTAGTTTTTGTTTGATTATCCATTAGATACATTCTCGTATTTGGACCCACCGTTGGATGGCTCGATGCTGTCTAAGTGCCAATTAGTTCACTCTACTGTCATTTTGGCCGTAACAAATACACAAAAGTTGATGCCACAGGCAAGTCAAAGTATCTGTCAGTACGTCGACGTGCCTAAAAGATACATACGCACACACACACACAACACGGATACATAAAGCAAATACAAATACAAATACATTTCAAACTTTTGACACTTCCTCGACACAGACACAGACACAGAGTCGAAGACGACACTCTGCTGTTTATTGAGTTGTTGCTGTCGCTTCAAATTGTTGTTGTTGTTGTTTTTGTATGCCAGCAAATAAGTATCTACAAATATTTAGAGGCATTTCTAGCGCTGCTGGCTGGCTGGCTGGCCGAGACCAAACAAAGTCAAAGCCCAAACAAGATTTATGTGCATATGTAAATTTTCTAACGCGCCCAAACAAACCACAGGCAACACAACACGGAAAGACTCTGAAAAACTCAGACCCGGACCCAACAGCAGAAACAGAACCCAGACCTGGCAAACAATTCAGATAGGCCAAGGAAAATATCCATAAAACATACTCGAACATCTAAACAGGCAGCGAGGAAAAGCGAACATAAAAAATATATATTTGTACAGAGATAAAAATATGTATGTACTCTTTATAAGAATTATGACACAATCATAGAAAGCAGTTGGAGCATAAATGCAAATGTGTAAATCAAAAAAATTGTAATTTGAATTTAAAGAATTTAAATATTTAAAATGTCAGTCATTTAGTAGTGCAAATAGAGCAAACATTGTTGAAAAAAAATTTTGAAAGCAAAATTTGTTTTTTAAAAATGTAAATACTTGTCAATAAATGCGAAAATTAAATATTTGCATTTACTTAATACTTTGAATGGTCATAAAAACATTTAAATGGAGTATTCCTTTATTTCTAAATTTAAACAAAAATAATTAATAATATGTTTAGATATATAATTAATATTAAAATGAAAGCTGTTCAAATTAATTAAAATATTTTATTTATTGTACCCCTTACTTAAAAAATAAGTAAAAGGGGATATTGTATTTGTTGCAATGTATGTAACAGGGAGAAGGAAGCATCAACAGCCGAGTCGATATAGCCATGTCCGTCTGTCTGTCTGTCTGTTACTTATTTTACTAATTATCGTTAACTCCTATTATTACCTATCATCCTACTTAAACGCAACAAGAACGCACAAATAGAAAGGTGGTAATGGCTGACTAAAGTTTTAAAGCAGTTAAAGTGCCTAAAAGCATACAAAAACTAGTCGGCGGTGCTACAGTCGAGCGGTACTCGACTGTCGGAGACCCCGTACTTATTATAAAGATATCTCAAACAACAAAAAGATTTTCATACTAAGACTTAATTTGGACTGATCGTTCCTATGACAGCTATATGATATAGTAATTCGATTTCAATCAAATTTGGTCAGTATGTATGGGACCATCTTTTATACATATTCTATTAGTTTGGTTGAAATATCTCAAACAACAAAAAAGATTTTCATACTAAGACTTGATTTTCGACTGATTGTTCCTATGGCAGCTATATGATATAGTAATCCGATTTCAATCAAATTTGGTCAGTATGCATGAGACCATCTTTTATGCATATTCTGTCAGTTTGGTTGAAATATCTCAAACAGCAAAAAAGTTTTCCATACTAAGACTTGATTTTCAACTGATTGTTCCTATGGGAGCTATATGATATAGTGGTCCGATCCAAAATCTAAAACAAACTCGATCTGCTCCCAATATAGACGAACCTACATACCAAGTTTGGAGTCTCTAGCTCTTATAGTCTCTGAGATCTAGGCGCTCTTACAGACGGACAGACAGACAGACGGACAGACAGACATGGCTATTTCAACTCGGCTGTTGATGCTGATCAAGAATATATATACTTTATGGGGTCTGCCACGCCTCCTTCTGCCTGTTACGCACTTTTTTTTTGTGACAAAGTTAATAGACCCCTTTACTTTTTTAAAGTACGGGGTCTAAAAAATATTTGAAATTTATTTTAATAATTAACGGGTATCCTATAGTCGGGAGCTCGACTATAGCCTTTGCCACTTGTTTTTAGTTTTAATTTGTTACTTTTATTTCATATTTATTTTTGCTTTCTATCATTTCTGTCTCTACTATAAATAACAAAATTTACAAATGCAGAAATTAAATTATAAAAACTGATTTTAAATTAATATTAAAATTGTATATTTATTCTCTGTATTATTCATAAATTTACCAGCTCTTGTGGGAGCTTAAAAGAGTAGCAAGTCTCGTGCTCTTGGAGGTACGAGTATGACCTCAATGCCGCTGCTTAACTGTAACTCAAATTAAAAGAATGTCTAGTCGCTAATTAAGAAGCGTCTCATTAGTTTGATGTATGCAACGTCAGAGGCGCAACACGGCCAACAAGAGACAAGAAAACAGACAGACAGACAGACAGACATGGGCACATCTCTTAGCACCTACAACTGAAGAACTGTGGGTGGAGCTGCAAAGGAAGGCGAACATTATTCACAAGTTGGGAAAAACTCCAGAGCATAAAAGCAACGGCACCAAAACAAAATAAATTTGTTAAACTTTTACTCAGCTGGCAGAGTTTTTTGGAGTTTAGAGTTTGGGAGCTGACAGAGCATAAACCACAGCGCTGTAAACAATTGCCTGGAATTGGAACTGGCAAACCATAAAAAATGGAGAGAAGAGAAAAACAAGAAAATCGCCTTAAATAAACAAACGGGAAGTAAATGTCGAAAGGCAGGCAGCTAAATTATATGTTGGTCGATATCGAATTTGACAGTCGTCTGTCTGAAGTTTTATTTTGTTTTGGGCAACTCTCAATGGTTATCAATGACGCCTTAAGCTGCTTTTTGTCTTTTGGTCTTTGAATTTGTATTTGTTGTTGGTCGAAAGTGTGCCGGCTGCGTCTTAAGTATATCATCAAATGCAAGTTCCCGATAAGATAACAGCTGCACTTCAATGGTATTTTCCCTCTTTCTTATTTCGTTTTATTGACTTTTATGAAAATATAATTAATTGATAATCAAAAAAAGATTATTTGCCCCAGAGCCAGTGTAATAATTTTCCAAACAGACGAAGTTAAAGAGTTCACTGCAGGAATCCATAGAAATGATTCCTAAAGTTTGAACTGCACTTGTGCAGCTTTTCTTGACCCATTTGCTTGGCTCGGAATGTGAATGACATATATGTATGATGGGTAAAATAATCAATTTAATTTAATTAGCAAATAAATACGAGGAAAATTTTCAAAAATAAATTTCTGATATGCTTATATTGACTAAATAATTTAAACTTAATAATTTGAAACCTAAAATTTAAATTTAAAAAAATTAAATAATCTGTCAAGTGTTTTAGATAAAAGATTAAATAGAAATAAATGTAGTTTATGGGAAAAACGAGAAATATTTATGAAATATTCAATACGACTTTTAGATATATTTATTGTTTATTGAGTGTAATAATTTCATTGCATGGCTTTAATTTAATTATTTATTCAGAAGGAAAGTCGTAAATATTTCTTTTGATCTCACTTTGCTTTTGCACTTAATTGTTTACTTAAATTGTCTGCATTTGTATACAAAATTTCAGATTAACGAATGCATTTCACTTGAAATTAAGAGACTTAAATATTATTTCTATTTGTATTGCAAGATTTAATGCTGATCAGCAATTGTCAATCAAAGCTGCCGCATCTCAATCGTATTTCCCTATATAGTGTGTTAGTTTTTTGCAAACTGAGCCACATTTTTTTTTATATAAGGCACAGTCAACGATATTTCCAAGAAACTGTAAACTGATAAGAATAATGCAGTGCAGATAGTGCATTAAAAGCAGATAAGAATCATTTAAGCAAACAAG
The DNA here is from genome assembly GCA_037043405.1 of Drosophila subquinaria. Taxonomy (NCBI): domain Eukaryota; kingdom Metazoa; phylum Arthropoda; class Insecta; order Diptera; family Drosophilidae; genus Drosophila; species Drosophila subquinaria. The sequence goes on from JBAMBL010003020.1 coordinate 109,311, forward strand.
GGAAAATAAAGTCAGCCCAATTTAAAGAGATTAAAGTTGTTTATCTAACAAAAAAATTCAAAAGAATTTTATTTATACATTTTGCAATCGATTTTGTATTTGAAAAACAATTCAAAATTTGTGTATATTATATGAGCATAATTAAAAATTAAAGTCAGTTAATTTAAAAAAGAATTTATTATTTTAAAATGATTTGAAAATTCCTGTACATCAAAAATAAAATTTGTGTTTAATTAAAAAATAAATTAATTTTTACCTTTAAATATGAAAATATGAAAGAGAATAATATTTCAATATGTAATATGTAATCCAATATATTATATATATGAAGCAAAATCATTTTTTAACATTTTTAAGTTATTCAAAAATAACGCGGCTCATCAAACTCGCCAGATTTGGAGAGGCAGAGTCTGAAGAGGAGCTGCTGTCGCTGTCCTCATCTTTCTTATTCTTCTTTTCCAACTCCTGCCTCTTGCTGAAGTCATCCTTCAAATTGCGATCATTGTAGAGCAGATTTCCATTCTCTCTGCACTGATCGATGATGAACTTGAAGTCCTTGTTCTCGCTCAGTGTAATGGGATTCCCGATGAGGATCAGCAGCGACTTGGCACGAGAGAGCAACACGTTCACCCGACGCGGATTGGACAGGAAGTGTGTGCTCTTAAACGAACTGACCATGGATGCAATAACAATTGTCTTTTCACCGCCCTGATAGCTCTCCACGCTGCCCACCTTGACGTCAAACAGATTTCGTTGCTTTAGCATTTTCTTCAGCAACTTGCACTGGGCCAAATAGGGCGATATGACGCCAATGTCCTCCTGCTGCACACCTTCCTCTTTAGAAGACTCGATAGATACCAACAGAGCACGTGGGCCTCCCGCTCATTGAAGCTGCTGGTCGAGTGATTCTCACGCTCAGTTGCTCCGTGCGCGGCTTGAAATAGGACTGGGAACTTGCCATTGGGCAGGACACTCCAGTTGGCAGCCTGGCTGACCTGGGCGAGGGGAGCCAGGGGAATGAGCTCGCCGTTGTAGTACAGTTTGTTGTAGATGCCCACGATCGCTGGATGGGATCTGTAGTTGCGTCGCAGTCGTGTCTGCAATGTCTGATCGTAGTTTCCCCTTTTGTCCACCTCGTACAGTTTGTGGAGCAGCAGACGCTCCATCAAGGATTGACCCAGACCCAGAGAAGCAGCCCGATCGTTCTTGATCACCGCTCCCAGCTGCTTGTGATCGCCAGAGAGTATGACATGGCAGGGAGTCGACATGGTGCCCACCATGCCCAGCAGGGATTCCGGCTCGATGGATGCTGCAGCCTCATCAATGAAAATGTGCGAAAACTCTGGTTTATTCGCCTTATTCACCAGATTCACGATGCCAACGGTGCACAACGTGGCCACAACGATTCCATATTGCGACAAATTAATTTTGGTCAAGCTCTCGTAGACATAACGGTTTTTGTCCTTTGTTGAAAAGTTTGAATACTTCAGAATCGTTGGATGAATTGCTTTTTGGCCTTTTTGAAGCGTGTGAATGGCAACAGGCGCAAAACCATATTCGAACTCTCTTGCATTCCAGCAGTTTTCTGCATATACCTGATGATCCTCAAGGCGATCGTGTCGCATGCGGAATTGGATCCTGCAGTCACAAGGATGCGATTGTTTCCTTGTCTATTCAGCTGCATGATGGCCTCCACAATGGTGGTCGTCTTGCCAGTGCCTGAATAAAGACATTTGATCAGTAAACACTCTGAGTGATCGCCTGCTTGTAACCTTTAACAAAACCACTTAAGTTTCATACCACTTTCTTCATAAGGGATTCAGATGAGAAAATCATTCTTTACAAACAATTTTAGGGAAGAACTTTTTTTGAAAACAATTTCAGATTTAGAAATTTTGAAAAGCTTTTTTTTAACTTGCATTTCTCTATCGTTACTCGATAATTTCACAGCTAACTTTAAAAAGCTTTTCGCCTTTCTGAAAGCTAATGAAAGCTATTAATCAATATGTACGTACATATATACCATTTTATCAATAGCTAATTTTATTAATAGTTTATCAATAATTAGAAAAAATGTCTAGAATTTGTAGCTTTTTTTTCAAAGATTTTTTGGCTATAAAATTCCATTTTATCAATAGTACATTTTATTAAAAGTTTATCAATAATTATAAGAAAAATTCTAGATTTTTAGCTTTTTTTTCAACGGGTTGTAGGCCGTAAAATTCCTGTGTGCTATATTCACATAATTAGGTGCATTAGTATAAGTTATTTAAGGACATGATTGCTTGAAAACGATGAAAATATGTTAAATGACGAAAAAAATAGGGTATTAATTACGTCTAAAAATTCCAACGATAGGAAAAATTGTTAAGTGTTTTTTTTTCTCATCTGAGGTCTCATGTGTACTATTAGAAAAGTAGTTTTGGTAAAGGTTGCCTAACTTTTTTTTTTGTCCACTCACCTGGTGGCCCAAATACAATATATGGAGCCTGAGGATTGGGTCCAGCAACGATCTGATTTACAGCCTGTAATTGCTCGACATTTGTGGCAATGGAAGAGTTGTAAAGACTCAAGGTGTTTAGTTTATTGGACACAGCTGTTGGCTGCTTGTTGGAATCCACGATCGGGAACAGATAGCGGCGAAGATCAGAATCTCTCTCGAGCACATTCAGAGCATGATACATTAGACGAACCGGAATACGTGGGGAACGAAAGATGACGTCATAAGAATTGTTCATCAAATCTATACGGAAATTGAAGATAACACTACTGGGTGTCACTCTCAAAATGGTTTCCACATGATCCTTAGACGATAACTGTGCCAGTATAAATGGCTTGGGCAGTGTCGAATCCTTGGACGAATCTCTGGGCACGAATACGATTTGATCGATGTGCGATGTCAGCAGACTTTCATTATGCACTGTATCCTTGCTAAACTTGATGCAGAATTGTTTCTTCTTGTTTCTGGCCACACTTATGTCCAACTGAGTGAGATCAGCATAAAGCTGCATTGTTGATAGATCATCGATGCCCAGAAGCGTCTTTTGGACAGCGCACAAATTGTCATAGTTTAATTTGGGACTCTGCAAATATTGTCGCATTCTCGGCTCGACTGCGACAAGACTTTTATCACTAAAATTTGCCTGCAAAGCCTGCAGCCATTTTTCATTGGGCTTGTACTCTGATATGGAAAGCATTTTCCAAACACTTTATATTTATGTATATATAAATACAATATATTAATTTATGCAAAGTGAATTTCACTCGAACAAACGTTCAGCGACGACGATCAATTGCCAACTAAAGCATTTAATGGGATTCACAAAACTCAAAAGAGCGCACAGTTAAAGCAAACAAGCGAATTGCTGATAAAAATACTCTACATCATAAAATTGCGAGCATGACAAACTGCTCAATATTTGTTAAAAAATAAATATTTACACATGGCTAAATTTTGTGTATCTTTATTATTCAATCTGCACAATATAAAATTTCTGAATACGAAATTTTATGATAAACTTATGCATAAAACAATACAGCCTGCACTGCTTCTATGTAGGGTATAGACACAATGACGTGAAATGAATCAGAAATGCGCCAACGTTTCGAATGGATTTGTTACTGCTGATTACTTTGGGATAACATCTACAAGTTAGGGCTGTAGCTTGTAGTACAAGTAAAGAATTTACGTTTTAAAATATTCTTATGTTTTAAGCTTCCATAACCATAATAAGCAACTATAATCAAATTTAAATGAATGAAACCCTGAGAAAACTATTTATTTTCGTAAAATTTATATAAATTTAAATCGCTAAAACGCTAGATATTGAAAAATGCCAGATTTGACGGTAATAAAGTTGTTCTGCCAACACTGATGCAAATAGCTTGACTAATGCGACGCAAAAAAGAGCGCTCTCTCTCTCGCTCTCAGTATTTTTCTAGTACAATAAGTAAATGTATGTGTGTATGCAGCACTAGCAATGGAAAGTTGCTTGACAAAAGCTCGTTGCTACAACTGTGCACTTGTCTTTTGGGAATTTGTGAGTTCCATCAAATGATCAGTCCGTAAATCGATCGTGAGCTGTCAACAAGCTTTTAAAATACGTGCATTTTATATTTTTTAGATATTTGTCTAGTTTACTTTTGTCAATTAGATTTTTATTTTTATAATGAATGCACTATTACATTACGAGCCGAGTCAGAAAATGTTGGATGCCTTGGAGGCAGGTTGGAGTGAGGAAAGTCTGACAAAAGCCGATGCTACCTTTGGACTTTATCTGAAATCACGAAAATTGAACTCTGACAATGTATGCACAGTACTTAGGATGTGATCAGATTGACATATCCTCAATGCAGCCATATTCTCAGCTTATACAATCCAATATAAAAGTAAACAGAGAACACGAAGATACGTTCTCCATAATGCCAAACAAAACGACCATAAATGTTAAAGATGTACTGACTCCTCAAATGGACGAAATAGTATTGTTCCCCAGAGGATTTCGCGCTATTTCGGGTATTTTGGCACTGATGCCGCATGTAAGCGAGAAAACACTTTGCCGATCCTTAGATCCCCATCACCGACATGTGGCTGAAATTACAAGTGTATCACACAAAATAGTCACATTTCAATTTAAAAAAAAAGAGGAATCTGAAGAGTACGAAAATTGTACCCCTGATTTTCTCAAAATTGACATAAAATACGATGTCATATTTCGTCCTCCTCGTATTCCGGTTCGACTCATGTTTAATGCACTCGATGTGCTCGAGAAAAATTCTGATCTTCGCCGCTATCTGTTCCCGATCGTGGATTCCAACAAGCAGCCAACAGCTGTGTCCAATAAACTAAATACCTTGAGTCTTTACAACTCTTCGATTGCCACAAATGTCGAGCAATTACAGGCTGTAAGTCAGATCGTTGCTGGACCCAATCCTCGGGCACCTTATATTGTGTTTGGGCCACCAGGTGAGTGACAGAAAAATGATCGAGGGTATCGGTATTTATTTTAAGTAATATTCTAGACTAAATATCGATACCCATCCCGAGTTGAATATTTAGAAAATAACTGATCAGTAATCTTTATTCAGGCACTGGCAAGACAACAACCATTGTGGAGGCCATTATGCAACTGAGTAGACAAGGAAGCAATCGCATCCTTGTGACTGCAGGATCCAATTCCGCATGCGACACGATCGCCCTAAGATTATACGAGTGTCTTGAGTTGCATGAACTGAAAAAGGATCATTTAAGACGCGTCTATGCAACTTCATATAGTTACCATAAGAAACCTGCCTTGCTGAAGAAGAACTACATGTGTATATCTAACAAAAGTCTCGAAGAGGGACAGTTGAGATCGTTTAAAATCATTGTTGCCACACTGTGCAGCGTGGGTCGAATATTTGCTTTTTCCCGCAGTGATCGATTCACTCACGTTTTCATCGATGAAGCGGCCGCATCAACCGAGGCAGAAGCCCTGATGGGCGTCGTGTTCAAGGATATGTTGAGTTCCTGCCATGTCATACTCTCTGGCGATCACAAGCAGCTGGGAGCGGTGATCAAGAATGATCGGGCTGCTTCTCTGGGTCTGGGTCAATCCTTGATGGAGCGTCTGCTGCTCCACAAACTGTACGAGGTGGACAAAAGGGGAAACTACGATCACACATTGCAGACACGACTGCGACGCAACTACAGATCCCATCCAGCGATCGTGGGCATCTACAACAAACTGTACTACAACGGCGAGCTCATTCCCCTGGCTCCCCTCGCCCAGGTCAGCCAGGCTGCCAACTGGAGTGTCCTGCCCAACGGCAAGTTCCCAATCCTATTCCAAGCTGCCAGTGGAAGCACAAAGCGCGAAGATCATTCGACCAGCAGCTTCAATGATCTAGAGGCTGATATAGTCTGCTGGATGGTGTTGAAGCTTCTCTGCGATGGACTCGGAGATGGCCACAAAGTAAAGCAGGAGGACATTGGCATTGTCACTCCATACTTGGCTCAAGTCAAACTGATCAGTCGCAAACTTCGCGACAGGCATCAGAGTAATGTGGAGGTGGGCAGCGTGGAGAGCTACCAGGGACGGGAAAAGACCATTGTTATTGCATCCATGGTCAGTTCGTTTAAAAGGACACAGTTCCTGTCCAATCCGCGTCGGGTGAACGTCTTGCTCTCTCGCGCCAAGTCGCTGATGATCCTCATCGGGAATCCCAGCACACTGAGCGAAAACAAGGACTTCAAGTTCATCATCGATCAGTGCAGAGAAAATGGCAACTTTTTGAATCAAAAACAGGTGGAGGATGACATGAAGAAGAACTTGGAGAGCAAATTAAAGGAATTTGAAAAACAACTTGAAACTGACAAAGTCAAAGCGAACGATAAGGGTTTGAGTCGTGAATTATTGAAATTTAAGAATTTAAGAATTGCTTAAATCGAAATAAAAAAAGTTGGTAAAAATCATAGCATTTACAAAGCATTAAATTTTCTCCTAAAATAGCTGTCAAATTAAATATTATGTTTAAAAATGTAAGAAAAAACGCATGAAAATTTAATTATATATTTTTTTCATTACTACAAAATATAAAAAATATTAAAAAAAACTATGAATATCGTTATGCCAAGAAAAGCATTTTCTTAAAAATACTATCAAATAGCATACTTTTTTTTCAAATCAATATATTGCATTGAAATAAAAATAAAACATTATTAATATTTTAAGCAGTTGTTTTGTAATTTTTTTAAAACATAGTTATTTAACATATGTTGGATTTAACAAAAACAAAAATAAATATATATATATATATACATATATATTTAAGCTTTAATAATATCTTATTTTCTGTATCATATTTTATTGCCATTTATTTTTAGCCATTGTTTCGGCCTGCAATTTGGACGCTAAATTTATGGCAACAACTGACCATAAGCCCTCTGCTCAGTGTGCTATCTTTGCCAGCAGATCTTTAATTAAAGTTAGCCACCATCTAACCCAAATCCTTCCCCACCTCACACAGTTTTCAAATTAAAACGTTAAACATTCGATTATCGCACATTGTCTCTGGTCCGGACAATGTTTCCACTAAATATATCCACTCAATTGCGGAAACTTTTGCTGCTAATGATCAACTCATGTAACTGCAAGTCGAAGTCAAAAGTAAAGTAAATTTACCAGAGAATCGGATGGAACGAAAGAGAGAGAATGTCAGAGAGAGTGACGGAGAAGGAGAGACGCGCAAAAAGCTGACTACACTTTCTGTCTGCGTCGCTTTAATGTTCTTCCCCGTTCTTTAGCTCGTAAAATTTTATGCGTTTTTCCGGCATTCACATAATGAAAATTATCCGCTTGCCCCTTAAAATACTTACATACATGTAAGAATATATACGTATATATTTATATAGAACTAAAATAAAAGGCAAGAGTCTTGCGAACTCGACTGCAAGAAGCCGTGTACCGAAAAATAACTTTTAGCATCTAAGAATTCTTAGTTCTATTTTGAAACGCTTTAGTTTTGACAATCTTATTATACTACTTGTACTTTTAAAATAGATTAAAAAATGTTCAAATTAAATAAATTAAATTAAATATTTTATTCTTAGCTCTTTTTTAACACGACTCATCTTTGACAAACTCATTATGCCCTTTGTACTTTTTAAATACAGGGTCTAAGAATTAACAATGTTCAAATTAAATAAACTAAATTAAATTTGGTATTTCTAGCTCTTTTTTGACACGCTTTATTACTGACAAACTCATTATGCCCTTTGTACTTTTTAAATACAGGGTCTAAGAATTAAAAATGTTCAAATTAAATTAAATTTGGTATTCTTAGCTCTTTTTTGACAGAACTTATCTTTGACAAACTCATTATGCCCTTTGTACTTTTTATATACAGGGTCTAAGAATTAAAATTGTTCACATTAAATAAACTAAATTTAATTTGGTATTCTAAGCTCTTTTTTGACACGACTTATTTTTCACAAACTCATCATGCCCTTTGTACTTTTTAAATACAGAGTCTAAGAACCCAAGTTGCCAACTGCAGTCAACTTGAACTTGTCTAGCAACAGCAACAACAACAACAACAGCAATATGAACAAGAGTCATTCATACATATGTATGTATGTATGTTTGTTTGTATGTGTGTATGTTTGTTGGGGGTGTTTGGTCGTTGAGGGTTGATTTGTCCTTTAAACAAACTCTCGTCCCCTTTTCGTGTCTTTGCATTTTGTTTGGTTTTTATGACTTTGCCTGGCTTTGTTGCTGTTGCCATTGCCATTGCCATTTCTCATTTTATGTTTATGTTTCGTGTTAATGTTGCATTTCATTTCCATGTACATTTCAGCAACGTACTCTGTGAATTTTTTCTATTCTCTGTTTTTATTTTTATTTCTTTTTTTTTTTTGGTATCCAACATCGTCTCCATGCTCAGCTGTTGTTGCCTGTGTATATCCTTGGGTTATCCTTGCCAGTCCAGGAGTCCAACAACCCCTTTTACACGGCCTGTCTGTCCGTCTGTCTCTTTGACTGGGCTGCCAGTTGTCTGGCTCTCGTCTGGTCTCTGTTTCTGTTTCTGCTCTTGTTTCTATTCCCAATTCTTCTTCTACTCTTACTTGTTCCCTTTTGTTTTTGTTCTGTGTCTGCTTGAATCTGTATAGACATCAGTTGTTTGCAACGAAAACTGCATCTGAGTCTGACATTTATGCAACGAACAATTCCCAACATTGCCCTCTAATTGACATAAACAACTATTTCATTGAGTTGCTCTATTATTACATATTATTTATTGGAATTACAATATAAACATTTGGAATTCTTTGGAATCAAATTGCCAAAAATGACACTTTTGCATAGTTTTATCGTCTCCAAATAATAATAATCAGTTCATGTCATTCAACTTTGCAAGCCAAGTAGATGTGTAATTTAGGATTCAAACTGTGAATTAAAATTCTAAAAATCGCAGAAAAATGAATCGAGTTTTCGACGTACCTACAAATAATTAAAATATATCGAGCCATCCCAAAAAAAAATTGGTATAAGAAAACATATCATTTTAATAAAATGTTGACTTGAAACGTTGCTAGCGAAAAAATTAGACCACCTTAAAACTTTCATAACTATGCCAAAACTAATTTGATTTTCAATTAAAATGTCATTATAAAATTAATTTTTACTTATTATTTAACATATAGATTTTGAAGCAAAGGCTTTTCGCTCAAGCTTTCTCAAGTTCACTCCTTTTGTCATAATTAACTGAACTTTAATACGATTTACAAATTCCAGTGAGCTGTAAATTTTTCATAAAAATCAAATTGATTTATTCGATTGTAAGTAAGAAAAAATTATTGAGTGAAAGTATTTGAAAATCTCTTTCAAAAAAACTGAGTTGTAGACTTTTTAATGTATTCTTACGTCACTAATTTATTTAAAGAAGATATCTATTATTGGGAAATATATATTAATAAGATATTTATTTAAAGAAGATATAAATTATTAGAGGTCTCTTTTTAATATTTCTTTTATTTATAAACTTAGGATATTAAAAATGCGACTTTATTCAAATTCTAGCTTTTTCTTCATTGTTTCATTTGTTAAATGTTGCAAACAAAATGTCACTTTTGCTTGCGCTTAATTAAACATTTATTTCTAGCGTAAAGATTGCAAATGACACTCTTCTCCTCCCTCTTTCCCTCAAATTTTCTAGGAAAACTGACTCCCTTGGTGGGAAGATCGATGTTTTCATGCATAATTGAATAGTTTTTGTCTGCAGACTTGGCTGTAAGTTGTGCAAGTAGAGGAGATTGTGGAGTGGGGGGAGAGTTAACCCACTTAGTTGTCAGCAATGCAATGGCGCCACACCCCTTACCCTTCCCTTTTCCCTTTACTCTCCCTTTCCTTTATTTCCCCCCTTTTGAGGCACTTAGCGACCTTTCAACAAGACAACATCTTGCCAGCAGCAATTAAAATCAACTCCCAAAAACTACAAATTAATTAGTTAATTAATTAGGTAAAACACTTGAGTGCAGCAAGAGTAAAAATATCTATAAATAGAGTCGAGTTGAGTTGAGTTGAGGTTGGGGCATCTTTGATGATGTTCAGCGTTGACTTTGATCAGCTGCCAGGCGGTGCTGACAGCAGTTGAAGCATCTTCGAAGGCATCCAGCAAACAAGGGACTCTGACTCCGAAACCAACTACAGATACATTCACAGATACAGATGCAGATACATTTACAGATACAAATGCAACACATGCAACACAGATTGTGCATAAAACTTCTACACGTTTTTTGTTTACATTTGTGGCCAACACAGTGACTGGTGAGGGGAGTAAGGAGGGGGTTGTGTGGTGTGGGGTTTTTAGGGGCATCGACTGTTTGTTAAATTTATGCATTTTTCTGCTTAACGGCAATGCAACTAAATGAACATCAATCACATGACGCCGACGACGACGACGACGACGCAGAAAAACCAGCGAGAAAAATTTTAAGCAGCACGCCGAAGATCGAATGCCCTTTAAATTTGTTTGAAAAGTAACATTAACTAGAATAATGAGATATTTTTTTGAGAAAAACAAACACTTTTTATTTAATTTAACTAAAATATTTTGAGACAATTAAATATATTTTAGAACAAGCGTGCTCAGCTTTTGCTCATTCCATTGATTTTCGGCCTCATTTGTTTTTGTAATGAATATGAATGAGCAAAAGCTGAGCACCCCTGTTTTAGAAAGTTAAATTTTCTTTCATATGAGTCATATAAGATATAGTAGTTTGTTTTAAACAAAATTTGTTCAGGATATTTAAACTAATATTCAATATAAAACTAAGAAGTTATGTTGAGATAACTTTTAATTATTTTAATAAAATACCAGTTTTTAATAAATATTAATAATTATTATTATTATTATTAAATTTGTCGAAAGATAATTCATATGATAACATCAAATATATAATCCTGGATATGATTGAGACTATGTATGTTAAATAAAAAACTACGAAGTCATAATTGTTGAGATATCTTTTAGATTATTTTTATTTAATATTATTCTTAATAAATGATTAATTTTCGATTATTTATAAATTTGCCAATTTGCTAAGGATGTTTATGTTAGTACGCAAATACACAATCCTGGAGATTACGATTGATTCAAAATACCTCAAGAAACAACAGAGTTATTCATACTAAGTAGTTCGGATTTTCTCGATTCTAATCGTTTCTGATTTAGCAGCTATGTTATAGTAACTTATAACTATTTAGATAATTGAACAAAATTAACGAAGATTTTTGCATAATCGTAAAGGTTTGAGATTCTTGAGAGATCTTTTCACAAATGTGTCAACACTGAATCATATAGTAATTACGATTATTACTAACATAATCTAACTGATTAGTAATCTAACCGAAATTTAACATGCATGGTTGATTGCTTGATTATTATATTAATTTTTATTTTCTTGCAGTTGCATAGAAAAAGTAAAATTAATTAGAAATTATGAGAATTATTGGTTTTATTAATTTATAAAATAAAAGCAAATATATCCAATATTTTTTTATTGTAAAATGACGATTATAATATTTTGCATTTAGTGTGAATCGATTTGAATACCTTCAGCAAGAGTATAACAACTGCAATTGGAACTGCACTTGCCACTTGGTGGCATGGAACTTCTTCACCCTATATACCTCTCTCTCTCTCTCTCTCTCCCTCACTCTGTCTCTCTGTCTCCGTCTCTATCTTTCACGCAACGTTGCCTTTGGGTGTGCATTGCAGTGCACTTCCTGTCCATGTCCATGTCCATGGACAGGAAAAGGTGGTAAATAAAGTCGGTGTTGTGAGCTCTGAGTTCTGAGTTCTGTGCGTGACGCATGTACATCAAAAGTTTTGGTTTATATCTTTCAACGCTGTTGTAGTTTGTACTCTGTAGTTTGTACTCTGTAGTTTGTAGTTTGTTTTAATGCCTTGCTGAGGAAGTTGAACGCTTCGATACGATACGATACGAGTACTCGGAATACTTGTAGTTCTCTCATAATCATAGCCAACACTTTAGACTTGGCCATAATCATTATGGGCATTACACTTCACTCTTCACTCGACCATTTTGAATAAGATTTTAATGCATAGCAGTTGAATGGTGTTTGGGTACTCACATATTACGCTCAATTTGGCTGGTGGCGACTCCTGCCTGGCGCCGCTGGCCACACTCGTGGCAATGCACACAAAGTCGCCGTCATCTTCGCGTTGCACCGACTCGATATGCAAATTGCCACCGATTTGTTGCACGCGCTTGTCGTACACAATTCGCTGACCTGCAATGGCATTGAAGAAACTCAAGTTAAAATAGGGACTTGTGCATAAATATTGGCTTCATTTCTCAAGCACTCTTCACACTCTACACAGAGAGAAATTACTTCAACAAAATTAATTGAGAGTGACCTCGATTTCAGTATAAGTTTATGAAAAAAGAATCAAGTATGTAAAGAATGACATTAAAATTTTTAAGTAAATAAAACTTGTAATGCAGAATTAAATTAGGGATCGGGAATTGAAAAAATTCTATGAGTAAAGCTGTTAATTTTTGACATAGTTATGAGAACTTAAAGGTATAAATCAGCGGTGGGCACGAAATCTGAACTCGGGAGCACAACAATAACAACTACAACAAAATCAACAGCAAGTCTTTCGTGGGTCCGAATAGGCAGAAAAATAGTTGGAAGCAGTCGCTGCTCCCGGAGCCACTGCGTGCCCACCGCTGGTTTAAATAGAATTGTCTGAGGGTAAGTATTGAAAAAGTAAACAATGTTGGAAAATCTTTAATTTTTCAAGTAAATAAAACTTTGTTGCAGAATTAAATTAAAAGTGGAATGTTCAAAATAAACATTTAGCAAGGCACAAATTTTTCAAGTGAATACAGTTTTGATGCAGACTCAAATTTGAGGTCGAACAATGATAAAATTGACATTACAAAAAAAAACCTTTTTTATTTGTCAAAGTTAAAACAGTTTAATGCTTTTGAAATAGATTTCAAGGAAAGAGACTTTGAAAATATTAAAAAATTGAAGTTTTTGCAATCAGAAAGAGTGCTTGAAATAAAATCGAGGTCCGTTACTTTAGTAATTTCAATCTATGTTTAAAATGTGAAGCTATGTATCATGAAATACTTGTTTTTTTTTTTTTTTTTTTTCAATTTTGCAATGTGTACTTACCATTATGCAACCAGTCGTAATGCAAATCGCTGGAGGGTCCGTTTGCTTCGCAGCTAAAGTCAACGGCATCGTTCTCGATGAACGCCTGACTCTGTCCCGGTTGAATGCAACGTGATGAGTTGGCCACACTGGGTGCTGTAATGTAATGGAATATAATTGCAAATGCAAATGCAAATGCCACAGGATTAATGATGGAATAATGCCGGACATATAAGTCAACTTGTTATAATTAATATTTATCGACTACTTAACTGGCTTTTCTTTTTTCCTAGTTATTATACATGACATAAGCATGATTCACTTACATGTTTTATTTAAATTTAAAATCACATTTCAATTTATAATTATCTTTTATCTGTAGACCTTCTCATATTATTATTAAAATTATTGTTATATGATATCAACATGAATAAATTCCATGTTTAAGTTACAATTGATTAGTTATATATTCTGTTTTTTAATAAACTCTTATAGACAACTTAAGACAACTTTTAAGTCCATTTTATACACTTATGTATATTGAATAAAACAGAAAGTTCATAAGTTTCATAAAGTTCCTTTTAACCTTTCAGCCAATTAATTAAGTCTAAATTCATTTTTGTAATTTCATTTTTAATAAGCTACAGAAGTCAAGCTGATAACATTTAAATACATACATAAGTACATTAAATAATGAACTTTTTGTCCAGAGGGATAACTTTTTAATAGGCAGCTGCAAGCGGCTTCCCTTGGGCCTTGAAGTCAACAGCAATTTAATATAATTAACAAAAATTGCATTTACCCTAATTGTGCTTAATTAAAGTGGTTTTAGCAAATTAAATGCGCTTAAGCGGCGCAAATTACAGTGTTTAAGCTAAATGCAATTTTGTACAGGCAACAAAAAAAAGAACAAAACATAAACAAAAAACCAAATTACATAGCATACAGACAGGCGCTTTTGCGTGTCGACAAAACGTTACAAAAAATGGCGAAAAAAAACATAAATATTACACACAACATGAGCTTAAAAAATTGTATAAATTGTATACACAAATTGGGAAGAGTATGCCGAAGATTGAATACACTGAAAAACAGAATGAATTACTTTTAAAATAAATTTTAAAACTGTCGAAATTTTAAGTTTATTTTAAGCAAAGTTTCTTCGTTTCTATTCTTTAATTATTATGAATATAAGGTAAATTTTTTCAATGTCTTCGTGTTCTTAAAAGATATTTAAGCCTAAAATGTATGCAGAAATCGATCATAAAACAAAATTTTAAATATCTTAATGAGTTAATTCAACAATTAAGATTTGTTTAAGAAATATTTTATTTATAGTGAAGTTTTTGAAGTAAGTTTATGCTTCAAATAATACTTTTCATTCTCATTTTTTAATGTTGCATCTTTATTAAAAAATTTCATATACCTTCAGCTAGAGTATAAAGTGAAAAACTCACATAAAAATATAATTAAAAGCCGGCTCATAAAAATGCAACTGTTAAACAAAAGAAGAAAACTGAAGAGAAAGAAAATCGAAATATTTGAATGCAATCAGCGGGCCACAAAATGCAATTTATGGCAAATTAAAAAGTATTTTTGGATTAGTGCGAAAACAAATAAGGAAATCCCGATCAAAGGGAAAATGGGAAATGCATGACTTGGAATTGCCAATGCAGAAAATAACTATAATTGCAATTTTTAAATGGAATTAAAAGCGTTTTAAGCAATTCAAAGAAACCAATTAATGATTTGCATTAAAATTATTATTCATTATGATTTTAAATAATGTAAAAGTAATATAATTAAAAGTGTTTTGAAGTCTCAAAATTATGAAATATTTCATGTTATAATATGAATTTTATTAAAATAAATTTATTGAAGTTCTGAAAAGTAATAAAAATCATTGATAAATAAAAATCGTTTACTTAAAATTCTTAATATTATTGGCAATTCTCTTTTATTGTTTTTGGCTTTTTTGTGGCTAAAGAACATAAAGATTTCCATTAAGCCAATTGCCATTAGGCGCCACCTAACTAAATGTGGTTAAACCACAAAAGAGAGCAAAAGAAGACTAAAAAAGCCAAGTTAAAAGCCAACTTGGCAAGCAATTCAGAAACGATTATTTTTGATTGTACGAGTTGTGCATCTTCAGCAGAGTAAGAGAGAGGGCGAAAGAGAAGAGAGAGTAAGAGAGACACAGTGAGAAAGAGAGAAGGAAACTACAAAATGGGCAACATTACATTTTGGCACTAATTGAAGCAATTTGGGAAAACACCTCGAAAAAAAGACAGGCAAACTTCAGTTGAAGGCGTGGCACAACACGGAATCAATAAGCAGGCCAAAAGGAAGGTACAATAGAAACAACAACAACTGTATCAGCATGATCATTAAACCCATTTGTTGTTGTTGTTATTGTTGTTGTTGTTGTTGTTGTTGTTGTCCAATCATATGCCAGTCACATAGCCAGCGACGTGTTATAATACACCACATATAACGTTGGAGCCACAAATTCAGCCACAAAGAGTTTCAGATTGTGGGGCAGGTTGTGGGGCAGGTTTTTGGGGCTGATTGTGAAGAATACAGTCAGTCTTTGGGGCAGAGTCAGCAGCCTCAGTCTCAGTCTCAGTCTCCCTCTGTTCGAGTCGACGCCAACCAAGCAGAATCGATTTAATTTGCTGCAGTCGCCAGTCTCCAGTCGAGGAACTCAGTCCACTCAGTTTACTGGGCGTCGATTAACGAACAAGAAACAGCAATTATTTAAGACAAGACGAATACCAAATACACTTGTCGATTCATAAAAAATATGTAATGTAAAGCGGGAATATTCGAGCTCCCGACTTACTTAAATAAATTTTAAATATTTTTTATGGCATGCTTTTAGGCACTTACATTGCTTTAAACTTAAATCAGCCATTACAACATTTACATAAATTGCAACGAATTCAATATCCCCTTTTACTTGTTTTTTAAATAACGGGTATAATTAAGGCCCTGTTATTTTTCTCAGTTAAATAAATACAAATTCAAAACTATATTTAAAATATTTTCAAAACCGTAGAAAATTATATTTCTCAGTGAAATAACTCAAAAACAGTTTGACGTAAGACGTATGGAAATTTGCGTTAAATTCAAAAAATTAAATCGTTAGATATTAATATAAAATTCAAAACTATATTAAAACTCTTTTCAAGCCATCAGAAAATTATTCCGTCATAAATTTAAGTATTTTCGTCTTTAAACTAAAAAACATTAATTTAAAATCTGTAAATTTGTTGTGTTTATTTGTTTTTTTTTTTATTCATCGATCTTACGTTGCAAATTTCATTTAATCGTTTGTATGACAGCTATAAGATTGTATAGTACGATGTTACAGAAATTTGGACATATTGTATTAAATAAATGTATATTTCTATCTCAAGAAATATGAAGGCTTTCCATACTATAACCGAATTTTGTACCGTTCGTTTCTAAAGTTACTGAATGAAATTTGGAATTATAATAATAATACTTAATAAAATCGCCTCTATATATTAAAACATGAAATTTTAAACAATTAAATTTTTATGATCTTTAAAATAAAATGCATTAAAATTTCATTGAAAAAATTTTTCAAAAAAATTAAAGAAAAGTCCTAATTTCCAAAATAACTTAATTGACATAATATACTTTTTATTTGAGAAAATTAAAACACCCACAGTGAGGGTATTAAAAGGCGAACGCGGTAAGGCTCGATACGGTTTGTTTCGTCTTGATTGCGCTGACGTGGGCAAAAAGTGAAGTGAAGTCTGTGTCCAGTATTCAGTGTGTGCCACACAGTGTGGCAGTGTTACAGTGCTGGGGCAGTAACACTGTTGATGGGGCAAGCAGAGAGCAGAACAGCGGGCAGTCCAGGCTCAATAGTATCCGTCTGTCTATCTGTATCTGTATCTGTGTGTGTGTGATAATTAGTTCGTTTGTTTGCGCTACGTTCCAAAAAAGAAATTCCGAGTCAGCGAGTCATCGAGTCATCAAGTCAATCGAGAGTTGAAATCTCTCGCTGGTTGACCAACAAACATTTGTCGATTAAGCGCAATGAATGCGAAAATATCGTTGTGATAATCAGGGAAGTTCAACTTGCTACATGTGGCACAGTCAGCACTTGAACTTGCCCCATTGATAGTGTCGTGTTTGTTATTCGAATACGAATACGAATTCGACTTGGAATCTGCCCCCTTTGGGTGGCATTTGATTTGCTTTTCCAGGCCAAAAAATAGTAAAGAAACGGGGGAGAAAAATCTGAACTGTCACTCAAGAATTTCTGGTATTTTCAGAGTCAACATTGTGAAATCTTTGGTAAAAAACTGCAAGTCAACATGGGAAAGGCATTCGAAAAATACTTGAGTGAGAGCGATAGACTAACAGTAAGAGAGAGAGAGAGATAGAGAGAGAGGGAGCTATGAGGTCAGAATGAATGCTTGAACTGAATGTGCATGACAATTAACCGTCAAAAGTTTGATCTAGGGTTTAACATACAAAGCAAACCAAATAACTATAGTCTAAAAGAAAAAAACCAAGAAAAATCATATAAAAAAAAGCGAACATAACAAATGAAAGGATGTCTATTTGTGTGTACTTATTAATGGACTGCAATGATACTCATTATTTTATTCATAGTTGTGACTAATCGTATTTTGAGATCGTAAGGAAAGTGCTTCTACCATATGTCATGTCATTTTATAGGGTAATAATTAAATAAATTAAAATTAATGAGCTTAATTATATGTATTTAAAAAATATTCTAATTAAAGATAACTCATAAAAATTTTATTTATCAGCATATTCATATTTATATATCTTAGGTATTTATATTTGCAACAAAATTTAACTAAATATTGGAACAATTGTTTAAAAATTCAGTTATGTTTTAAAACAATCTTCTCTGTATATTATTTTAGCCGTATACAAGTATAATAATCTGGGTTTTTACATTCCTGATCATCTATATAATTCTAGACTTTAGTTAATTAATACTGTAAGACATTATATCATCATGTTTTTAAAGAAAATTCTTTATTTCAAAAATATCGGAGCATTCTAAACATTCTTATATTCAATTTATTTAAATCTATATTAATTTTTTTTTGTGCTCTTTTATTAAGTACTGATTATACTTAGAAATCTAGTCTATAGTTAATTATTACTCTAAAAATCTCATCATCATTATTTTTAAGAAAATTCTCTTTTTCAACATCGGAACATTTTTAAAAAAAACCTGAATTTATTTTATTTTTATGTATTTTTTGTCCACTTTTAATGAGTTTTATGTTATCCCATCTAAACTGAACCCGCAGGCGAAAAGAGAGTAGGAGGGGTAGGGCAGGGGCAGGGGCAGTACTCTAGAGATTTGCAATACACGTCTAATTCATACAATTATGAAGTGCTCTACATGAACTTTAAGTTGCTTCCATGCTTAACAGAAGGGGCAAGTTTTTATGAGAGTTGCATATTCATATGCGAGAGTTTTTATTGTTGTTGTTGTTGCCTCATGTCAGCTGCCTGACTGAAGTATAAAGCTGTGTGTGTGTGTGTGTGTGTGTGGTATGCCTGGCATGGCATGTTGCATGCAGCATTTTGCATGCTTGAATAACAAATTATGACTGCCACACAAAGACTCGCTCACACACACAGATACACACAGAGAGAGACAGAGACAGAGACAGACTGCCTTATTATTTGCCATACAAATAATGGACATAGAACGTAGCACAGATTTGAAATATGCTTCATGCCACAGCTACAGGCAACAACTCTGACTCCGACTCCGACTCTGATTCTGATTCCAACTGCAACTCTCCATCTCCAACTCCATCTCTGACTACAACTCCGATTCCGACTACGACTCCGGTTGCCTTTTGTCTGCGGCTGTTTGCCTTTGTGCTACTTAACAGTCAGCAGTTTTCAGCGTGTCCTGTCATTCACACACACACACACACACACACACACACACACACACACACACACACACACACTGACTGGCATATTCATGAATATCAGTGTTGTCCAAACAGCTACTTCCCGTCAAATCTGGCATTCAAAAAAGTTACATTGTGAAAAGAAACATTAAGAATTGTAGCTTTATTTGCTTTTTTTTTTAAAAGCTAACAAAAATTATGACTTAAAAAGTTTCTTTAAATCTTTTTTTTAAGCTAACCAAACAACACTTTTTAATTTTATTTATACAATTAAAGTTATGAATATAAAATCAGGGCAATTTTCAAGGTAACTGAACCGCACAAATTTTTAATTCCAAATTGAAAGTTACGAAAAACTAATAATGTTATATTCATAATTTTTTGATTTTTATTTAAAAGCAATAATACTAAATTTATTTTAAAATTAAAGCTTTCAAATTACGAAATGCTATTGATTTTAATTTAAAATGATCACGAAATAATACTTAAACTTTGAAATGAGAGTTATACAGTCGAACTTCCATAACTCGAACTTCTATAACTCGAATTTCTCTCTAACTCGAGCTAAACTAGTGGCAGTAAAATTAATAAACTTAAGAATAAGAACTCTAACGGTCGAATATCTTCATAGCTCGAACCTTTTCTTTGGATAATGGTGATTCGAGTTAGGGAATTTTGACTGTAGTTGATATTTAAGCAAAATGACTTTAAGCAGAAAACCAGAAGTTTTTTACTGTATCCATTATTTTGGCAACAAATAAACATATGTATGTGCTTTTTTTTCATTATGAAATTAAAGACAAAATATATTAAACATTATTAAATATATTAAAATGTTTAGAAAAACATCCTTTTTATTTTTCGATTTTATAATTGGAAAACTTTGCTATTTTGGAATTTTTACCCGCTAAAATCCGCATAGTTTCGGTCTGAAAAGTTGCCAACACTGATGAATTTATACGCATGTGTGTGTGTGTGTAGTTTTACATAATTGTGTGTCCCTTTGTCTAGCTGGCACATCCGATTGCTGGTCGGATTCCTCGCAGCGCTAACAACATTTGATTAGCTGCATTTTCGGCGTCTCTTCTCTCACTTCAAGTGCCAATGGCGATCCCTATTTAAGACCCTGCTACCTTTTTTTTTTGGCCTGTCTTTGAGTGTAGTGTGCGTGTGTATTTGTGTGTGTTCTTTGGCATTGTTTGCTTTTCTTGTTGCTTGTTGTTTGCCTAACGTCTTTATTTTTGAACTTGACCGGCATATCCTTAAATATGTAGTATAGTATCCTGACAGTGCTCATAATTTGCCAACGTTGTAGGCTTCCTCTCCCGCTGCTTGTCGAGGCATTAGTTTTGCTTACTCTGTGGTCTACATTCGCCTCCTGCCCGAGTCCGAGTCCTTCTGTCCTTCTGTCTGCTGTCTTTTGCCTCCTGCTGTCTTTCTGCCCACCCGGATTGTCCGCTCTTAATTGAGTCATTTTGCTTTGAAATTCAATTGCAGACAACTCAACGCTTGGATTTGCAACCTGAGCTCTTTCTCTGTGGTTTTTCTCCTTTGAGAAGCCAGAAATCTTCAAAGCGGGTGCACCTACTTTACTTAAGCATAACAAAAAACAACAGCAAAAAATGGAGTCAACTAATTATGATTTAGTCGCAAATAAAAGACATACAAAGAGCGACAGGAAGGGCATTGTCAAAAGGTAGCTTATCAACTTGTATTCAAACATTTCTTATAAAGTTTATTTAGAGTAATATTTATGCATATCCAAGTTATTTATTTTGTTGTTGAATTACTAGAAGTTGAACTCATAATACTTAGCATTACATTACAATATTATTGTAATTTAAACTTTAGAATAGGCAAAAATAAAGTTGGGAGCAGCCGCTAGCTCCCGGAGCCCATGCGTGCCCACCGCTTATCTAAAGCGCAAAATGATAAAAATTGCAAATTTTTTTTGTCAAACTCGTCACTATCAGGGGTGCCACAGAAATCGCTTTCGCTTGAGTTCGACTTAAATTTGTATGAAATTTATGTAAAATTCAAGCGAAAGCGATTCCTGTGGCACCCCTGTATATTTGATTAAAAACTACATTTCTAAATGACAGTTGAAAATATTCAAAAGAGTTTTAACTCATAAAGACAATTGTATTATAATTTGATATAATATTTAAAATAAATGTAAGTTTTCATACAGAATAAATTAAAAATAAAGATATCTATTTTATTTATGACAGTTGAATATATTCAGTTTTAACTCAAAAAGACAATTGTGTGTTTTAATTTAATATATATTTTAATGTAAATTTTCATACAGAATAAATTAAAAGTAAATAAATCTAGCTTACAAAAATTAACTTGCTTAAATATCGTCTCAAGTTTTTACAGAAAATTTCGATTAAAAAGTATATTTCTTCCAAGCTATAACAATTTCTAATAAATTATTTTAAAATATATGTTGAGAATAAACATCTTTTACTATTCATTCATAAGACTCACATATTTAAATTTGGCTTACAAGTTGGCCAAACTCTCTCAAGTTATTTCAGCTTATTCAATTTTCTGCTCAACTATTTACAACTCAGAATTCAAAATTGTTTTGAATGACATTCGTAATGTATTCACTTACCTAATAGAGCAATTGCCAGACAGAGCAACAACAGCAGATTCGTATTCATATCCATGGTGAGTTCTCAGTTGTCAGTTCTCAATGCTTGTTGAGTGTCTCGAAGTATCTTAGATACTGCTGGCTTATAGGCCAATTAGAGAACTATGTTAACACACAGACACTGAATGAACACTCACTGCTGTGCTGACAACACTGATGATATGGGCACTCAATATTCGTATTCGTTCGAGTATATATCCCTTTAAAAGAGCACTGTGAGCTCGACTCGTAAGTGCAGACACTCGAAAATGCACTCCACTCAATGCATGTGTAAATATTCAATATTTGGTTGGACAGTTCAGAGTCAGACAACGACGATTTCAACTGCTGACTGCCTTTTTTAACGTCAAAGGGGGGGAAGGGACTTTTTTTTTTATATTTACTATAGACACTCAAATTAAATTGGTATTTACATAGTTGGAACGCATGAAATGCATTTATCACTGAACACGACGCACCAAAAGATACACAGATACAAAGATACGTTTTACGGCACTTGCTGTTAGTTGTTGTTATTATTATTGTTGTTGTTGTTGGTTTTATGTTTTGTGGTTGCGTTTTTTTATCAGCGCCTAGATTGACAAGCGACAAGCAGCCAAGTTTCAGTCCGTTGTCGTCAAATTGTAACCGACAAAGGTATCTAGATACATAAAATGCACTGCACAAGATACTCTTGATATTCTGTGTGTGTGTGTGTGTTTGTGTTTGTGTATGGGGTGCAGTTCAATTACCCAGACCACGAACTTTCAACGCAAGCGAAGCGCAACAAATCAACTTAATTTGTATCCCAAAGATACAAAAATACAAATGCATCCTTGGCAAAGTCTTGCCAAAAACACAAAACCGTACCGTACCGAAACCGAACCGGCTTTTTGTTCGCTGTTTCTTTCCTTCTTTATTATTACTTTTTTTTTTGTTTTCTGTTATTGGTGGGTGTTTTTTTTTTTGTACTTCTTATTTCTTATTGTTTATGCTGCGAGGGGGAGATACGCAGTACGCAGATATACGCACTCGCAGATACAAGATACAAACAAATAATTACGTTGGAGAACCGCCAGCGTTCGATGTCTGTTTATTACTGAAGACAATCGGCAGTTGGAGTTGTTTGTGGAACCGGCTTTTTATGGTTGCTCTGCCTGCAAATATACTGGGAATGGCTCTCTCGCTCTCTTTTACTCTCTCACTCCTTTGCTCTCTTATTTTCCTTCAGTCACCAGTATTTCTGGCCTGTTTCCAAACAGTGTTCCCGTGCGCTTGCTTTTAAATACTGGTTTCACTTCATTGAGCGCGTTAATTTTGAGTTTTTGAATTACGAGTTAAATGAAATTCATTTTATTTAAATTTTTAAATTAAAATAACTTTTTGTCAACTACTTTTAGTAAATATTTAACAATTATAGTAAATTATTTTTAATTTTAAAATATACAATAAATCATTTTAAAATTAAAAATAATGTATAATATTTATAATTTATATAATAAATTATTTATAATTTTAAAATTAAAATATATAATAAATAATTTTAAAACTAAAAATAATTTATTATATTTAAATTATAAATATTATACATTATTTTTAATTTTAAAATTATTTATTGTATATATTTTTTAATAAATTAGTTTTAATTTTAAAATTAAAATATATGTATAATAAATAATTTTACAATTAAAAATAATTTATTATATTTGTTAAATATATAATAAAATTGAAAATGTATGAAACTGTTAAAATAATATAATTTTAAAATTGAAAAATATAATAAATAATTTTAAAATTTAAAATAATTTCATTTATTTATTAAATATTTAATAAAATTTAAAATTTATAAAACTGTTAAAATAATATAATTTTAAAATTTAAAAATATAGTAAATAATTTAAAAATTAAAAATGTTTTATTAAAATTGTGATATGTTTACTAAAAGTAGTTGACAAATATTACTTGAAATTAAAAAAAATAGAGTATGGAGTAAAGTAAATTATTTAAAGTACTGTTTATAGTTGATTAATAGATAAATTGCTTATGGAACGCTGTGTATTTTTTGATGCAATTAAAAAGGCATTAATACATAAATTAAAGTCAGAACTTAGTGTCAATTGAATATCCAGGCAAATGGCTAATCGGTTTAGACGCCAAATGAAGTTATCAGCTGTCAATAATCAACGCTTTCCACTTGGCAACTCAACTCAATACTCAAAAGACTCAAACAATAATGCGCCTTAATGACCAGGCCACGAGTTGACGATGATTGCAAAGTGAGTGAAGGGGGGAATAAGGAGAGAGGATGAAAATTATGGGGGGGAGATTGGTAGCTTGCTGTTTTTACGAGCAGCAAACGCTGCAAGAAGCTTCCGTCTAAGACACTAAACGACTGTTTGACTACTGTGCGTGGTCTGTCCGATTAAATATATACTTATATACATACATATATTTATTTGTATGTGTGTGTTTTTCATTTTATAGTTTTCCGGCTTTTTTTACGATGCCTTTCAACCCCTCAGCGCGGAGAGAGAAACCCAAAAACAATTGCAACAGATCCTTTTTCCACTGACACCCAAAAGTCATAAAAATGCCGTTGCCATTTATACATATCTACAGTTGAATATGTATGTATGTATATGTATAGAGGGGTGGTCTTATACTGATTAACAAACGGGCACAGCCCTCTGTCTGTCCGTCCGTCCGTCTGTGGTTATCAAAGACCATCCAAAAATGTTATCCATTCATGCGCTTTTGCTGTTCCATGACCAGGCGACAGTTATTGATGTCATAAAGTTGGAGATTTATGTCTAACTGCCTATTGGGCTTATATATGTATGTCTGTATATATTCAGATATATAGACAGATTCTATTGTTTGCAAGATCGAACCGGAACAAGGCAAATGTTGCGTTAATAATATGACATGTAAACTCCATATTGTTAATGTGTGAAATTGATAAATGTTTGTTTTGAAATTTTTTAAATAAATGTTGCAAAGAACTTACAATTATGTTTTTTAACTACGTTCAAAATTTCAAGGTAAGGTTACTTTAAAACTTATCAATAAAAAAAAATGTTTGTTGTTTAAAAACTAAAAAAAAATATATTTTTATGTATCTTAATCTTGATTTTTAAACAAAATTTGATACGTCATTTATATAATTATGATAAATTAAATATATCTTTGTAGATAATTGATATAATTTTTAAAAATATTGTTATATTGATGAAAATTCTTAATAAGTTGCATATTTTTCGATAAAAATAAATTACCTTCAGTTACAATATCCAATTTAATTAATTTATGTTTTGATTCGATCTCTTACATTTTCATCATAAATTTTAGATGCAAACATTAAATTTAAATATGATATTTGATATAAGATAAATATAATATTTAACAAGAATCATGACAATTTAATTTAATCTAAATAAATTATTCGAATTTTTTAGGTAAATAGAGGAATATATTAAATTGAGCTGTAATAAATATTGGTGAAATTATTAATTAAATTATTTGATTATTTAAGTAAATTAAGGAATATATTTACTTGAGTTGTAATTAATATTTGTAAAGAAAAAAATGTAATAAATTATTAGATTTCTTAAGTAAATAGAGGAATAAATTAAATTGAGCTGTAATAAATACTACTTAAATATTTGTGAAATTTAAATTTAATTTAAACAAATTGTTAGATTCCCTTAATAATATTTACTTGATATGTAATGAATATGTATGCAAAAATTTTAACACATTTTTCGATTTCTTTAGATTTTGATTTCTTTAGAAAATAAAGGAATATATTTAATAAAGCTTAATTGCTTAAATATTGCTTAAATATTTGTGCAACAATTAAAATTAATTATAAGATTCCGTAAGTAAATAGAGGAATATATTTACTTGAGTTGTAATAAATATTGCCTAACTATTTGTGCATAAATACTTTAGTGTTGATTCCCTAAACATTATTGCATGCTTACCTTAACTCAACGCCTCGTATAATTTTATGTAGCAAATTCCACGCAATCCCGAACCGAAGGAACTTTATGTTATGTTTCTATGGCAGATCTTTTGCTTTTTTTTTTCTACTCGTACTCGTTACTCGTACTCGAAACATCAAACATTTCGAAAGGCATTAAAATAAATTTTAGTAATGCGGCCTTTTGGGTGTAGACTAAACAAAATAAACATTTAAGACAGCAAACAACTTTCGGAGGTGTTTCAGATGCATTTGGGATCTCGCTGGATCTCTGTGCACTTGCTATAAACAAATGAGGCGTACAAAAAAGTGCCCAGAAATAAAAAAGAAAAATAATACAATAATAAAGAAAAAAAAAAAGGAGAAACACACGGAAGGGCAGAGACCTCAACAACGAGTTTTAATGCCAAGACATCGATGTGGATGTGGATGTGGATGTCGATGTCGTCGCCATCGTCGCTGTAGATCAAAGGAAACCAACTCACAACTATAGAGCAGAGAGCGGAGAGAGGAGAGGAGAGAAGAAAACCTGCGGCTGAAGCTCTCAGTAAATAGGATAAAGGGGAGAGAGGGCGAAAATAGGGGGGCAATCGGTGTTTTGGGTCGTTTAATTGCACTTGCCGCTCTTTTTTTTTTGTTTTATCTGTGCCCATGTGTTGGTGCTCCGTCTCCCTCTCACTCTGCCTCTCCCTTTCCCTTTCTGTCTGCCTTAGAATGCGCATGTGTAGTTGCCTTTGATGTTGTTGTTTGCATTTGTTTATGCGCGCTATAAAAAACCATAAAATATGCATAAAACGCATAGGCAAAAAAGGCAATTGCGATTGAAGTTGAACAGCAGTAAAGTAACATGGAAGGCAAATGAAATGGAAATCGACAGTGGAAATGGAAATGGAACTGGAACTGGAATTGAGTATGAAAATGAAGCGATTAAGTGCAGAGATTCCAATTGGTAATTGGTGACTGAAGCAAAATGTCATCATTGCAGCTGATGCACAAATTCCGTGGGTTGACTGACAGCTATAGATTAAAGAGTTTCTTTTTTTTGCGCAGAATTGGCATGAAGATAAAAGTTGGAGACGGAAATGGTTTAAGGCATTGCAAAAGATATTCTCTGATTATCAGGATCTATTTATTTGGACATGAAACAAGGTAAAAGAGTTGCTTAAAAAAAATAGTAATACAGAAATGGATATATTATACGAACTGCAACGAAACTTATTTGATCTAATAGAGACTTTTAAAGAGAAAATTACTTTTCAATATTCTTTAGGTCTATTCGTTAAATATATACAATAATTAAAATATATTAATAATTAAAATATATTAATAATTAATAATAATAATTAACCGAAATAGAAATTCTTGTAAAAATTAAAAATAAATTTAGCTGTGAAAATTTTATGCAATACTCCAACACAACTATTATGATTTGTTGATGATGATGAAGGGCTATTAATATTTTATTAAAAAATAATAATAGAAGAAAAGGTTTTATGCTAGATTTCATACTTTTTTGATTTATAACTATAATCCCATTAAGATCTAAATTCGTGTATTAGACTACTCGAAATAAAGGAAAACTTAAAGCTCGCAATTTCGATAATTTTTTATTTTTATAATAACAGTGTGTCATTAAAGTCTTCGTACCCCCTAACTTTGTCAAATTTTCGTATAATAAAAACGTTTTGATGCATTTTTCTTAAATTAATCTTTTGTTTACTTAGATTCCGTTTGAATGATACAAAAATTTCTTTAACCCATTAATTACTCATTGAAAATCTATATTTTTTGCAAAAGTCTACTTTATCAACTTTTTTCCTCGGTCTCAAACAAATGTTTTAATGCAAAAAACTTCTTCAAACAATTCAAAAAGTGACTGCACAATTTTTTCAAAAAACTCTTCGTTAATATTCTTAATGATTTTTTTAAAATTGCTAAAAATGACTATTTTAACCCCTTTTTCCTCCTTTTCATACAAAAAGTAGCTGTTTAGCAATTTTCAAAACATCATAAAAAATATAACTAAAATAAAATAAATTAATATTCTCTATTTTATTATAATAGACTTTAAAAGTTTTCAAAATTAAATATAATTTATATTAATATTATATAGAACGAAATTGGCGACCCTTTCTATAAGTTCTCTTCGGGAATATATCGCACAATTTGCCGCAATCTTCACATTCCACATTTATTTGGATCTTAAATATCCATCTGCCTCGTTCTCTAGCTTTATGGCAGAGTTGGAAAATTGTCTTGGTCTTCGTATTCGTCTTCGTTTTCTCGGTTCATCGTTGGCACTCGTCAGTTGGCACTTTTCATAGCTTTGCCGGCTGCAGCAATCATAAAAAAAGGCACATAAAAAACTGTTGAGCATTTGCCGAGCTTTATGTGCGTGTGTGCGTGTGCGTACCGTACGGTAGTAAAATTCAAGAATTTTATGATCGAAATATCCCCAACTCCGCACCATTAAACATTCAACATTAAGAAGAGGAATTTTCAATTGCACTATAAAATGGGGGCTCTATGAGAGCTATAAAATATTTATTCTACTATAAAATAACTGTACATGGATAAATATTATATATATATACACAGACAAGCACACATACATATAAGTTTATATACAGGTATACACTGATAAAAAAAAAACGTATTATTGAAAATCAAGAAAATTTCCTTAAAAATATTTTTGACATACATAAATATAAATTTAAATATATTATTTATAATTACTATATATAAATTATATATAATATATCAGGGTATTAAACCGATACGAATTTCGGTATCAGTTACGGTTTCGGTTAAGCGAGAATTTTGGTTTTCGGTTATCGGTTACGCAAAATCTTGGCATATCGGTAAAGGAACGATTATCGGTAATTTATTTGTTTCGGTTTTGAAATCGTTTTTTTTAAATTTTTTATAATAATAAATTCTTTGATTTTAAAAAAGATTTTTTTAATTAATGGGTTTTGTATTCAAATTAATAATCAAAATGCAAAATAAGTTTAAAAACGACGATTACACAAAGAATAAATTGTAATTCAATGATTGAATAAACCAAAACTAAGTCTTATGCACGAATCGGTTGCTAAACGGTTATTTCGTTTTGAATAATTTTAGATTTGCTGTTCCGTTATAATGAAAAACTTTTGTTTTAGTTACTGTTTCAGTTACGATTACCAATACCAATCGGTTAATACCGGTTAACAATTTCAATACCTTAATCGGTTGCCTAACGGTTATTTCGGTTTGAATATTTTCAAATTTTCTGTTTAGTTATAATGAAAAACTTTTGTTTCGTTAACGGTTTCAGTTACGATTACCAATATCAATCGGTTAATACCGGTTAACAATTTCAATACCTGATATATAAATTATATATTACATTATATATATATATATTAATTACATATAGATATTTTTAAGGGCATTTCACGCTTAACAACAAAGTTCGATTAACATATAGTACATGGATCCGTGCGGAAGAGGAGATCATTGAAAGTGGCAACTGGAGAGCCACGAGAGTATCCCATATAGAGTCCTAGACAATATCGTCGGCCACCTGGGAGGACTCCTGCTCCAGTATGGTGCTCTCCCGCAATTTACTCTTGAGATTCTTGCTGGAATTGGCCTCCGTGAGGCACGGTTCGTGCTCGGCATGCTCGTGTCCATCGCCATCACCATCCCCATCAACAGCAGCATGTGTGGCATCCTCCAGCTGCACCTTGCCCATGTGGCGACGATAGCGATACCAGAGCTTCAAGCCCAGCACGAGGATAAAGTATAAAAATGCCAGACAAATGATGACAATGATAATTCGTGTAATTATGGAATTAGATGCGGATTTATTGCTCCTGACCACCAGGAGCACATCCTCCCGCTTCAAGCCCGCACTGCTGCCAATGGTGCAGCCATAGCGTCCCTCATCCTCCGGTTGCACATTGTGGATCTCCAGCGTTCCGTTCTCCAGCATATGAAACCGTGCCGTGTCCGTATTGTTCTCATTCAAATACTCCAAATCCTTGTCCCAGCGTATCGTTGGTTTTGGTTCCCCCGTCGCCTGGCAGTGCATCACAGCGACGCCGCCCTCGGCCACCTCGCCAGGTGCCACGGGTGGCACTGTGAACCGTGGCGCCACCACCACATTGATGGACACTGTGGCGCTAATCTGGCCCTGACTGTTGCTGGCGAAGCACGTGTATTGGCCACGTTGTTCGTTGGACACGCCTCGGAACACGAGCGTGCCATTCTGATCGGTCACATTCTCCGGCAGTTGCAGTTGCGTTTCCTGGAATGAATCAGAAAGAGAGAAAGAGGAGAATCAGTCAAAGATTTCAATTTGAAGACCCTTTTCTTAAAAGGCGCCATGTTGGTCAGTTTGTTCGGTACCTAAATCTAAATACATAAAACTCTTTGTCCTGACTGACTCACTAACTGAGAATCAACGTGTAGGCCAAACGGTTAAGCGTAGAAAGATGAAATTTTCACACAACATATATGAGTTAATTATATATATTCTCAATCAGCATTGACCAACAAAAATTCTTAAAAATGAAAAAACATCTTTATTGCGATTTTTGTAATTTCTGACAAAGAAAATTTGAGTGCAGAATGAATTTTATGAACCTTGATCAAAATGACACTTCGCTTGAAAATCGGTTCAGTATTGGCGAAGTTATGACATTTTATGAAGTTGTTCTGTTTTTCAAACCAGCAAATTTACAACACAAAATTTTGCATTTACAACTACGTTTTCTTTTAAAAATTTTGCTGGGAAAAAAATCATTACATCTTTATTTTTCGAAGATATACCGAGAGCTCGATTTATTTCTTGTCGATTTTTAAATGTTGACATGAGACTCGATTATCTGTTTCTATTGTTTTTAAGCACTTACTTAAATTTGACTAATTTTCAGAAGAAAATATTGAATAGTTGCCCAATAATTGAGAACAATTTTCTAATATTTTATTTTTAGGTTGTGTTTTTTTTTTTTGAAATAGTATCTTAAAATTTTAAGCGAGTTTTTTTCTTTTTTCTTCTTATACTGGGTCTTTTGCAGTCCAGTTCACTTTTCAGTCGCCTTACATTCCCAGTTCTTTTGATTTTAAGCAATTTCTTAAAATTTTAAGCGAGTTTTTTTCTTTTCTTTTTCTTATACAGGGTCTCTTACTGTCGGGTTCACTTTTCAGTCGCCTTACATTCCCAGTTCTTTTGATTTTCAGCAATTTTTTAATATTCCAAGCAAGTTTCTTTCCTTTCTTTTTCTTATACAGGGTCTCTTACAGTCGGGTTCACTTCACAGTCACCTTACACACCCAGTATTTTTAATTTTAAGCCATTTCTTAAAGTTCTTAGCGAGTTTTTTAGTTTCTTTTTCTTATACAGGGTCTCTTACAGTCGTGCTCACCCGTCAGTCGCCTTACACACCCAGTTCATTTAATTTAAGACACTCACCCGCATCCATTTGACTTGAGGCAAGGGCGTTCCCTGCGCCTTGCAGTGCACTTTGCTGACACTGCCCAGTTCCAGATTCTTCGAAGTCGGCTGTGGCATGAACTTCAGCTGCTCGATCACATCCAAAGTGCCAGTGTTGGAGCTAATTACGGACTTGCCCTCGATCAGCAGCTCGCATTGATATTGGCCCGCATCGCTGGCCAGAATGCTGGCGAATCGCAGTGAGCCCGTCTCCCTGTTCAGCGTCAATCTGGCGTCCTCTCGCACCATCGACTCCAGCTGCGGTTCACTCGTCGTGCTGCTCAACAGCCCCAGCTCCACTTGACGCAGTGTCTTGTTGTCCTTGCGCCAACGCAGTGTCACACTCTTGCTCCGCAGATGCTGTTCATCCACTCGGTAGACGCAGGGAAACTCCAGCGAACTCTGCTCCTTGGCGGTCACCTGAGACTTGGGACCTTCCACGATGCTGACTTCCGTTTGTGGCATTGGCGAAGCTGTAAGAAGTTCAAAATTAGCACACATTTAAATAGTTGTAGAATTTAAAATTATGTAAAACATGAATTAACTTTTAAGGAATCTAAGTTAAGATACTTATTTTACTATTATTTTCTACTTCAATATTAATCTATAACAAAAAATGTATATTAAGCCAAAAATATTAATTTTAGAAACTTAAATGTTATCAATTTTTCCTCAAATTTTTCTGGTCCCTAAAATTTTTTAATAAATTCAATTTTTAGCTTATAAAAATTAAGCTAAAGAAATGGATTTTATTATAGTTTTTCCACTGCTTAAAATCAAGCTACAAAAATTGTAGATGGTAATCTATATTAAATAAAAAAAATTAACAAATTAAAAAATAAAAATATAAAATATAATAAAATAAATTATTAATGAAAAATTAATAATATAAATATTAAATACATTAAATCTCTATTGTTTTCAGCACTCCTCGATTTTTTCAAGTTTTTGCAATAATTTAATAAACGAATTTTTAACTTTTTAGGCATGTAATTGAGGAGTCTGATATTATTATTACCTTTCTAAGTTTTTAAATACATAAATTAAATAAAATGACAGATTGTAAAATATAAAAAATATGAAAATAATTGAATATGAAACCTTTAAAATTATTGATAAACTAATTTTTTACTATTAAAGTGTTTAACATGAGTTAATATTTGAATTATTATCGTTTCTCAAAATAAATCTAAAATATGATGTTTTATATCAAAATTTAAAAAATAAATTTACAAAATATGAAAAAAAAATAATATTCCACGTAGTAAATTATACAAAACAAATATATACGGGTGTGCTACAGAAATCTCTTTCACCTGAAAAGTTACATAAATTGCATACAAATTTACGTCAAATTCAAGTGAAAGAGATTTCTGTAGCAAACCCGATAAATTAATGGAATATCAAACTTTTGCATTAATTGAATAACAAATTTTTTTGACTATTAAAGAGTATTACTAAAGATACTGATTTTTTTTTATAATTAGACATTTAAAAATAGTCTAAATTAATATAAAACTTTGACTATTGAAGAGTTTTACTTAAGATACTGATTTTTTTATAATTTCACATTCAAAAATAATCTAAAATAAAATAAAATATGCAAAAAATATAAAATAAAATATATAACTTGAAGGGTAGATAGATAGTTTTAAAGTTTGAGGTTCAGAGACGTTTGCTATTGTGTCTCATGATGATTTAAATTTGTTTGCTGGTTTTTTGTCTTACCGCGCACAGAGCTGAGGCTGAGGATCAGAATCAGCATCGGAATCAGAGCGCAGCTCAAAAGCCGCTTCACGCTTATCTGTATCTGTATCTGTGACTTCATCTTGGCGCAACTTTAAGAATTTTTGTTTGATCGCCTTCTCGTTCTTCCCTTTTTGCTTTATTTATTTATCGTCGTTTTTCTTTTCGTTTCGCACAACAAAACCGGTGTGAATTGCTGCCTATATTTTTTTTTTATTTGTGTCAGGAATTTTTGTGTTTCCTCTTTTCGTTTTGGGGTTTCTTTTATTTCATTTAATTTGCCGCAACGCAGCTTCACTTCACACAACAGTCGCGTTTAATGTTTATTTTTATGTTACGCACACGCGTCACGCTTAATTATCCTGCTGCATAGTCCGTAGTCCGTGGTTCGCAAACAAAAGACGGAAGCGCGCTGCTTTGCTGGACAACTTCACGCGTTCGCATCCGAAATTGAACTGACGCCGCATGGAGCTAATTTAAGGCTGCCAGAGACAACAGGCAAGAGAGAACAACGTCAGCCGGTCGGCGCATGCGCACTGCGCTCTTCCCACTATTTTTGCCAGTATTTTCAATTTTACTGCACAGCGCATGCAACTCTGTCAAATGCTCCACTTTTCATGACATTGTTGTACTTTAATGCTTGTATAAAAATATTTAAATAAATTAGACCATTTTCTAAGTAGAAACTTTTACAAATTAAAAAAATTATTTAAAATATATAAATAATTTATAAAATTTTCGTAAGAGAAAAAAAAATTCCATTTAAAAAAAAAAAAATATATATATAAATAAATTTTTTTGTCAGAGGAAAATATTTCATTAAACAACAAATATTAAAAATATGTAAATAAATAATACTATTTTCGTAAGTAGAAAATATTATAAATAAAAAATTTATAAAAAAAATATATAAAAAAAATTATACCATTTTCGAAAACAGGAAATATTTTCTTCAAAATAAAAATATATAAATAAACAATACCATTTTCGTAAGTGGAAAATGTTCCATTTTAAATAAAAATATAAATAAACTATACCATTTTCGTTACAGGAAAATATTCCATTTAACAACAATTATTAAGAATATACAAATAAATTATACCATTTTCGTCAGTGGAAAATAATTTTGCACCGTGAAAAAATGTAAAAATTAATAGTAAATTTTAGCAAAAATATCAAATTGCAATAGTTTTGAAAATTTGCATATTTTTGTCTTTATAATAATAAAAACAATCTGTTAATATTTAATTTTCCACTTTAACATGGACAAATTGACCAGGACATATTTGTGTGTGTTTTATATTTCAGAGCAAATTTCATTTACAACCGACTTTAGTGATAAATAATTCAGCTTATTGCTATAACTACAATTTTAAATTTGATATAGTTTTGGCTTTTTGCTACTAATTCAGTTCTTTGACTTCCAATACAATTGACAAAGGAAATTGCTAGGCTTATGTGCTATGATTGATTAAACAGTCTAGAATTGAGGTATATTTGAGACGCGACTATAATGTGTTTGGCGCTTGGCCACACGGAAGGGACAGCGTGTCATCATTTTGTAGACAATGCCGCCACAAAGACAAAAGAGGCCCCAGAAAAGGTAGCTGAAGAGTAAAATAAAGCGATTTGGCTGCCACAGCACCGTATAACTCAAATTATAGTCCTCTAAAAAAAGAGAAATATAATTAATAAAATTGTTATTCATACATTATTTTATTAAACACTCACCCAGCACTGCATAGCCCATGCCAATTTTGGATTTGCCCATGCGATATGAACAGGTGGGCACCATAATCTCCAGGTAACTGTGATCCTGTTCCTTCAACGATTTCAGATCGAAATGTCTCACGGCATTCTCATAGAAATTAATGACCTTTGTCGAGGGATATATAAATATGCGCGATTCATGCCAATGACCCGAAAATATAATATGTGGATCCAATTCGCTGATGATGGCCCTCAACAATGGACCGCCTCCGATTAAAAGTGGAGCATGGGAAATGCCAATGCGCAGACGATCGGCATTGTGATCCTTATCGGGGTTGGTAAAATCCAAGAGCATGCGATTGATCTTGAAGAAACGCAAGCGATTGTCATAATCAAAGAGATCTTCGCTCATAAATTCGTTTTCGAAACGTCGCTGATTTGAGTTGGAAATATAATCGCCATTATCGCCGCCAATATCGTTATCACCCGGCACATGGATGCGCTGAAAGAAGGCAGAGATCATGCGAAACTATATATTCAACGATTAATTATACTATTAAGGAAAGTTGTTTATTTTGTAACCTTTACCAAATCAATTTTGTGAACATATACTTTGCAGATAAAAAAACATAATTTAGAAATTATTACAACTGTAGAACTTGTTGTTAAACAAAAATTTACAAATTCAGAATTTTTGCAATAAAAAATATTTGTGATATATGATTACAATTTCGATCAGTACTTGAGAAAAAATTACATCAAAAGCTCCAATTACAACTAAGTAAAATACAAACCTTATCAAAAGTATTTACAGAAAGCTAAAGTTATATCAACTAATAATTTAAAAATATTAAAAATTTCTTAAACATTTTTGAGTCTTTGTAAAAATCAACTTTTATAACTTTTATCCTCAATTTTTGAAAAAAGAATGTTTTGATGCAAAAAGTTTCTCTAAACAATTCTAACAGTGACTGAAAAATAGAAAATTTTTCAATTTTTTTGCTAGTTATTTTTATGATTTTTTGTATGGGATGATCTCAGAAAAATTTTGTATGAAAAGGAGGTAAAAGTGTCTAAGATACTCATTTTTAGCAATTTTCAAAATATCATAAAAAATACTAGCAAAGAGATTTTTTAAAAAAATTTTTGCATCTGTATTTAAATTCTATCAGTTTTTAGCTGTCGTTGAAAAATTTCTAAAGTAATTTTCTTGGGTGCCAAACGACCAGAAAAAGTGAATTTGTTAAAGGTTACAACCCGGCTGTTATAAAGTGTTAAAGATAGATGTACATTGAGCATTAATAACATACGTTTGATAGTTTTTTGTTTTGAAAGATGCGCTTGAAGCGCTTCACATACTGCTTGTATTCCTGAGCGGTAGCTATGTTACCCTCATCCAGTAAATCACCCAAGAAAACTATGATGTGTGGCTGTGTAAATGAAATGGCGCGCTCAAACGACTTTTGCAAATATCTATCCGAATCGTAGCGTGCCAGAGAACTGTGCGATGATCGATCATAGGAGTTGCCCAGAATTTGAGGATCCGCAATTAGTAAAAGGCGTGTGCAGTTCTCTGAAAGCATCAAATATATATTATTGCATGTAATTATCTGTAATATAAAACAGTCCAAATAAACTTACCCTGCTGACAATCGATGGGATGCCAGCTGGATTGTGCTATATAATATATAAGTACTTCATTGAAGAACATGAGCAAAAGCGTGAGCACAATAAAACCACGACATCTGTAAAAATCAATGCATGTTATTAGACAATTATAATTAATTTTCATATTTTCACTGTAAAAAAAATATGTACATTGTTCTCTGATTTATTTTATACTTTATATTATTTAATTGTTTTCATTATTTAATGTGTAGAATTGTACATTTTTAAAACCAAAATAAAAAAAAACAGATAAATTTGTCTGAAATTTAAATATTTACACTTTGGATTATGGCTAATTTATTTTTGAAAATAATCTAAATACAATGTCATTAACTTTATAACCTTTTTAAACTTTAAAAATATGGTTTTTTAATTTTTAGATGTTTTTTCTATATTTTTAACTTTTTTTGACTAAATTTAGTATTATTTCAGTTAAATCGGTTTTTTTTTTTTTTGGGTGTAATATTAAAGCTATACATAAAAAAAAATTTGCATTTATTTTTAAATAAATTAGATTTACTTTATAATTTTTTTTTTATAATTTTCATGTGCAGTGGAAACAGGCTAAAAGTTGTTCTTACCTATTAACGCCGCGCAAAGAAGCCATAATTGTGTTGAGCTTTGGGCCTCCTCACATTGCTTGATTAAGTTGTATAATTTGCCAACTATTCGCACTCTTTCTTACTTAAGTATCATTGCGTTTGCCACACAAGTATTCGCTAAACTTAATCACATCAGTTGCAAGCTGTTAGTTGATGTTGCTGCCGCCAATTGAAAAATGCAACTGATTCACGTGGCGTTGTGTCTTGCGGCGTTGTCACTGCTGCAGCCTTAATTAAATTAGAAAGCATTACAAGAGCTATGACCGGTGGTAATTAGGACAACAATAACAACAACAAACAATTGCACTTACCACCAAAAATATTGTTGTTTGTTGTTTATTGCCAATGTTGTTAGCCATGCGCGCCTGTCGTTGTTTCTCGGTTGTCATGAGCGCTGTTTTTGAATTAGAAATGCCAAAACGGCCGTTACAAACTGTTTGTGTACAAATTTAAAAGCGGCATTTATTAATCACATTTCAAGATAAGGCGAAAGCAATTTTTCTTACAATAACTGTAGTGCAAACAGCTGTGTTGCACACACACATATGCATATAAAACAGCATTTAACATTTCCCACACATATGCTAACAGTAACAACTTATTTATTTCCGGATAAAACTTATGTAAATTTTATAAAAATAAATTAATGCAAACACTCCTCTGATTTGACAATTATAACTCAAATTAGCATTCTAACTAGACTTTACCAATTTCCAACGGGCGCCATTTTACAGTGTTTAACAGAGCAATAACAGCATGCATATTTAAAAGATTTCATCTGTGCGAGAGTACAAACAAGCTTCTTCAACAAAAAATATTTATTTTTTAAATTCGTCTGCCAATTAAATAGAATAATTTTTCTACAAATTTGCTTAAATTAAAATGGAAGAGATTATAGGAAAAATAAATGTGTTATTTTTGTTTACAGCCCTGCTTATATTGCGCTTACATTATGTTAACGCAAAACGGAGCCAACATAGCTCTTGCAGTGCAAATTTGAGTTATGTTATTTTGAAAAGCAAATCAACAGTGATAGCGTTGCCCAACCCTTACGTTACTGTGCCCATCGATGTTTTCGATGTTTTAAAAAATCATCGAAGAAAACATCGCAAGAAGTTGTTTGAACACATACAAATTTTTGGAAACGGTTTTTAATGCTATGTCATCAGTACTGATTTGTAAAAGAGATTTATATTAAACATATTTTTCATAATATTTTGAAATTCTTACCTCCCAATATTTTAGAGGGCCGTAATTATCAGGATTGTTTAATTTTTGTTGTGTATAGAAACATTCGATAGTGGCCCACGAAACATCGATGGCTCCGATCGATGACATCGACGTTTCTCCACCTCTAGTTTCTCAACATCTGGCAACGTTATGCAGCGAGTAATGGCGTGCCACTTCGCAAAAAAAATGCGCTGTTAAAAAATTTTCTTGCGACAACAAACGCGCTATTTTACCATCGCAAACAATAAATGCATTAACAATGACAACGTAGTTGTGTATAAAAAGTATTTATGTGCTATAATTGTTGTTAAAAGCGTGCATTATTGCTTTACAAGTGCGTCCGCCGACAAACGAATTTGGCAAATTTTTTTTTACCGCTGACTACTGCACTCCGATTGTGAAAAGTAAGACCAGCTCTGCAAAAATTAGCAGCTGCAAAATGATTCTAATTTGCATGTGAAAATCTGTGAAATTGCTGTACAATAAAGCGGCTTGCAAATAAGTGTAATTGTTGCGTATTGTTTTTAAAATTGTCATAAAACGCATTTTTTGTCGAAGATGTGCGTTGCTCTGTGTGTGTGTGTGTGTGTGTTGTGGGTGTCTGCCAGTGTGTGTGTGTGTGTGTGGCTTGGCAATGCTGCCGCCCGCTGTAATCGTGGATTTGGCAATGCTGCCGCGCTGCCTTGGCGCTGTTATGTGCATTATATTTTTATGTTATGTTATGTTATGCTCTTAATTTGATTGTTTACCTTTACAGTTGCATATTGGATAGAGAGAGAGACAGAGTAGGGAACAGGGATAGCTGCTAACAATGGCGGATATTGTTTATCCCAACGGCTGTAGACCGTTGGTCGAGGATCTGGGCACCGATGAGCTTATACGCCGTCTCAAGGTACGTCTTGATATACCTTAATATTATGTATAGTAGTTAACCGTTTAATTCATCTACAGACACTGGCCAATGTGCTGCAGACCATGGATCAGGATGACAATCTGCATCAGCAGTATATACCTCTGGCCTTGCACTTACTCGACGATTTCTTTATGCAGCATCCGTCGCGAGATGTTCAATTGCTGATAGCATGCTGCATAGCAGATGTTTTGCGTGTCTATGCCCCCGAAGCACCCTACAAGGAGCAGGATCAAATTAAGGCGATATTCAAGTTTTTTATCAAACAATTGCATGGTCTAAAGGATCCACGGGATCCCTCGTTTAAGCGCTACTTTTACTTGCTGGAAAACTTGGCCTTTGTCAAGTCCTTTAATATGTGCTTCGAGCTCGAAGATTGCCAGGAAATATTTTACGAACTGTTTACCACCGTTTTCAAGCTCATCAAGTGAGTCGGGTTTTTAAATAATTGCCCACAATTAATTATAATAATTAATCTAATTTGTTATTGTAGCGATCAGCACAGTCATAAAGTGAAGAACTTTTTTCTGGATGTTTTAAGTCCACTCATAACCGAGGCCGATAATTTATCCGTGGAGCTTTTGGATCTGATACTGATCAACATTGTGGAGCCCAACAAGTCAACCAACAAGCATGCACATGAGCTGACGGAGCAGCTGCTGGTCAAAACTGGCGATGCCTTTGAGGCAACCATTAAATTGGTAAAATATTTGTCAACATTTGTCAACAAATTGTGGTTTAAATATCCATTTAATTTGTAGTTCTTCAATCGTTCACTGGTCATGGACAGGCCGAATTCGAAACTGTCGATAACGGGCAAGATCTATGATCTCATCTATGAGCTTAATCAAATCAACAGTGATTTGTTGGTTTCCGTGCTGCCGCAGTTGGAGAATAAACTGCTATCTACCGACGATGCCGAGCGATTGAGTGAGTATTCACGTAACAGTCAGAAGAAGGCGTGGCAGACCCCATAAAGTATACATATTCTTGATCAGCATCAATAGACAAGTCGATATAGCCATTTTCGTCTGTAATAGCGCCTAGATCTCAGAAACTATAAGAGCTAGAGATTTCAAACTTGGTATGTAGGTTCGTCTATATTGCACGCAGATCGAGTTTGTCTTAGATTTTGGATCGGACCACTATATCACATAGCTGCCATAGAAACGATAAGTCGAACATCAAGTTTTAGTATGAAAAACTTTTTGTTGTTTGAGATATCTGAATCAAACTGACAAAATATGCATATGGGATGGTCCCATACATCCTGACTTAATTTGGTTAAAATCGGACCACTATATCATATAGCTGCCATAGGAACAATCAGTCAAAAATCAAGTCTTAGTATGAGAAACTTTTTTGTTGTATAATATATCTGAACCAAACCAAGAGAATATGCATATGGGATGGTCCCATATATCCTGACCAAATTTGGTTTGAATCAGACCACTATATCATATAGCTGCCATAGGAACGATCAGTGGAACATCAAGTCTTAGTATGAGAAACTTTTTTGCTGTTTGAGATATCTAAACCAAAATGACAAAATATGCATATGGGACAGTCCCATACATCCAGACCAAATTTGGTTTAAATCGGACCACCATATCATATAGCTGCCACAGGAACGATCAGACGAAAACCAAGTCTTAGTCTGAAAAACTTTTTTCTTGTTTAATATATCTGAGCCAAACTGACAAAATATGCATATGGGATGGTCCTATAAATCCTGACTAATTTTGGCTGAAATCGGACCACTATATCTTATAGCTGCCACAGGAATGATCAGTCTTACTTTAAGTCTTAGTATGAAAAACCTTTTTGTTGTTTGAGTTATCTGAACCAATAGCGATTTATATAGTATTATTTTAAGCAGTGTTTGCTTTTTTATATTAAGTACGGGGTCTCCGACAGTCGAGCATGCACCGTCCACTAGTTTTGATTTACTTTAATATATATTTCTTATAATTAATAAATTTTTTATTGATCTACACTATCATTTGCAAACTATGTTGTAAACACAATTTCCATTTCCTTCCATTAACAGAAGCCACAACGCTGCTGGCGCGCATGTTCTCCGAGAAGGATTCCCAGCTGTCCAAGAAGTATCCATCGCTATTGCGTACGTTCTTTGGTCGCTTTTGCGACATCACCGAGCCAGTGCGTGTGAAATGTGTTCAATCCTCGATGCACTTTCTGCTCAATCATCCGCATCTGCAGCCGGAAATCACTGAGAAGTTGCGCCTGCGTCATCACGATCTCGATGAGCTGGTGCGCTATGAAGTGGTCATGGCCATTGTGGAGACGGCCAAGCGAAACTTTGAGATTGTCGTCAAGTCACCGGAATTGCTGGAAATTGTGCGAGAGCGTACGATGGACAAGAAATATAAGATCCGTCGCGATGCAATGAATGGTCTGGGCTACATCTATAGGCGCGCCATTTGCGAGCCAAATGATTTGAGTGCGGAGGTGAAGCAACAAGTGGATTGGATTAAAAACAAAATCATGCATGGCTACTATAAAGTGTGTCTCGAGGACAAACTGATGGTGGAGCGATTGCTGATCACCTGCTTGGTTCCATACAAACTGGCGCCCGAGGAGCGCATGAAGAAGCTGTATCATCTGCTGGGCGATCTCGATACGAATGCCACGAAAGCTTTTGTGGAACTGCAAAAGAATCAAATGAAATCGCGTCACACGGTCAGCGATTGGATCAAGCTGCATCACTCCAAGGAGTTTACGCCACGCGTGCTCAGTCAACTGGCTGCCAAACAGAGCAATATTGCCAAGTAAACATGTTTAAAACTATTTGCAAACCTTAATTAATGCATATTTAATGTTTAATCTGTAGATTACTGCCGGAACCATTGAAGGCCAGCGAGTTTATCACTCAGTTCAGTCAGCATCTGCGCAAGGATGCGCAACTATTGCGCTGTATCAACATTGTCCTGAAACGCGACGTCAGTTGCCGCGAGTGTGCGGATACGATGAGTGTGCTGCTCAAGAAACTGGGCGCCCACGTGATGACGAATCTGTACTACAACACGGTCAAGATGCTCGTGGAACGTGTCGCCTCCGTCATGGTGGATAAGGAGTCCATTGGTGTGCTCATCGGGTAAGTTTGAAAGGCATTTGAAATAAACGTAAATAAGAGTTATGAATGCAAATTTCAACTAAACTAAAGAAATTAAAGTGAAGGAAATATGCTATAGTAAAATGGTAAACACCGAAATTCCTATTTCAGTCGGAACTATCGATATTAGCCAAAAACTTCTATACTTCTATACTTCTTACCTTTAGTTTGAAATTAAAAAAACAAATATAATCATAAAAATTAAATTTTTAATAAAGTTGTGAAATAACATTTATTTCTGATTTTTTCAATAAAAATAAAAAATAAGAGTTATTTTTGACTTTGATTTTAAGAGTTACAAATAAGAGTTATTCCGTAACTTTTATTTTAAAAAGTAAAAATAAAAGTTAAAGTTATACTATTTTTTGGTATTTTTTATGATTCCAAGTATATTTTTGGTATTTTTAGTATCAATTATTATTTTGTTTGCCAATTATTACTTCATACATACACTATTGGCTATAACAGGTATTGTAAGTCGTCTTCATATTTTTAAAAATATATTTGGTAGGTCGTTTAAATTCCGTTTGAATGATGCAAAACTTTCCTTAACCCATTAAGTACCCATTAAAAATTTCGAATTTATGTAAATGTCTACTTTTTCAACTTTTTTCCTCGATTTAAAAAAAAAAATGTTTCTATGCAGAAAAATTCTTCAAACAATTCTAAGAGTGACTGCAAAAATTTTTCAAAAATCTCTTCGCTTGTATTTTTTATGATATTTTGAAAATTGCTAAAAAAAAAAAAAAAAAAAAAAAGATTACTATTTTAAACCATTTTTCCTCTATTTCATACAAAAAGTGGCTTTTTAGTAATTTTCAAAAAATCATAAAAAGTACTAGCGAAGAGATTTTTGAAAATCTTTTATTTTTAAAAATAAAAGATACGGAATAACTCTTATTTGTAAATTTTAAAATATAACTCTTATATTTTATTTTTATAGAAAAAATCAGAAATAAGTGTTATTTCACAACTTTTTTTTTTAAAATTGAGTTTTAATGAATATTTTTGACTTTTTAA
This sequence comes from Drosophila subquinaria, assembly GCA_037043405.1. Classification (NCBI taxonomy): domain Eukaryota; kingdom Metazoa; phylum Arthropoda; class Insecta; order Diptera; family Drosophilidae; genus Drosophila; species Drosophila subquinaria. The sequence continues at coordinate 152,564 of JBAMBL010003020.1, forward strand.
ATAAAAACTAAAAATAATTGTAATTTCGTAAATAAAAAATATAAATTTTAAAATAATTGTTAATTTGCAATTTCCATTTTAAAACTTATAACCGTTACGTTGCCTGGTTTTAATCTCTTGTCATGTCTGTTTTTTCCAGCCTAATCGAGCAGTGCATTCAGGGCGGCGATATCTGCAATGAGATTGGAATATCGCCACACGAAGCTGGCGAGCGTGGCCTCAAGTTGTTAAGCGTGAGTCCAAGAAACATATTTAAACCTGATGCAAGTGAATTCATATGAAATGTATTTCCTTTGTAGATGCTATCGTATGTGTTTTCGGCTCATTTCTTTACGGATACCTCGTTGCGTCGACTGATTTCACTGCTGAGCTATGACCACGAATATGTTGCGCCGCTGGTGCTGAAAACATTGACGCATTTGGGTCGCTATCAGCCCCTGATTGACGAGGCCAATCCGGCCATTTTGAACGAGCTGGCGCCCATCTGCAAGGACTTTGCGCTGCTGGGCACGCCCAAGCAGGCGAAGCATGCAGTCCGCTGCATCTTTGTCAACAGCCAATCCTCATCGACGGCCACCACGGATGGCGGCGGCAGTGCGTCGACAACGACCCAGACGGTGCATCCCATATTCAATGAGATCATTGAGGAGCTGCGTCTTAAACTCGCGCCCAATTGCGAGCATCAACGCACGAAGATTGTGACCTTAGGACACATTGCGTACAATATGCCGCAGGCATTTTTAACGCCCGTTAAGAATATGATTGCCCGTCGCATTGTCAAGGAATTGCTCATACAGGAGGTGCCGGCTCAAAGGGAGCATGATCTGCCCGCGGACAGCGATTGGTGCGAACAGGACGAACTGCCGCCGGATACGCTCTGCAAGCTGGATGCGCTCAAGACAATGGCACGCTGGCTGCTCGGCCTGCGCTCCGATGAGCATGCGGCGCAGAAAACCTTCCGTATGTTGGCCGCCTTTGTTAATCAACGGGGCGATCTGTTGGCCCAGAATCGATTGTGCGGCGCTGAAAAGTCCTGGTTGCGTCTGGGCGCCGCCTGCGCCATGTTGAAAGTGTGCGAGCAAAAAGGCGTGGGCGATCAATATAGCGCCGAGCAGTATTTACAGCTCTCCCAGCTGATGGTTAGTTTTTAATTAAGTGATTACTATTTATTGTTTATAAAATATTACTTGTTTACAGGAGGATCCTGTGCTGGAGGTGCGCGAGATCTTTGCACGCAAGTTGCACAAGGGCTTGGGCCGAAGTTTGCCCCGTAATTGCCTGCCCCTCGACTTTATGGGCTTCTATGTGCTAAGCGGCATGGAGCCCAATAGAAAGTGAGTTGACAGTGATTTTTATCAGGGATTAAAACCGAAACGAATATCGGTTTCAGTTACGGTTTCGGTTATGTTCGCATTTAGGTTTCGGTGAACCGGCTTTGTATGTTTCGGTTTTGAAATACCGGTATGGGTTTGCTTCACAAAAAAAAATTTTGTTTTCCAAAAATAAATAACTATATATTTATAATTTAATAACAATTAAATAGCCATTATTTTCTTAATGTTTCATTCAAACATTCTTTTCACATATTCTTCAGTTTGATGTAGTTTAGTTAAATTCTAACAATTTTAATATTTCGTTTAAAAAGTTTATTTTATTTGCGCTTATTTAGTGCTTTGAAAATTAGATTATGAATATTACAAATAAAAATTCAAAACTAAACATAATAGAATTAAAATCAATCATCAAAATTAAAAATAAAAAAGGAACTCAAAAATAAAATACATAACTTATAACAAAATATCAGAGATGGCAAAGAAACAAAATTGTTCGTTTTAAATTATTTTTAACTTGCTTTTTAAATTTTTATAATCAAAATTGAAAGTAAAACATGTTTTTAAAATTGTATTTAAAAGTTATACCATAACTCTTATCTGCAATTTTTAAAATAACAATTAAATATACAACTTTTTTCAATTTTTATTATAAAAAAAAATTGGAAATAAAAATTAAAAAAAGTTTTATTTTTTTGGATGTATGAAAAACCGAAATTATCTCTTATAAATGAAACAGTTACTGAACGGTTATTTTGGTTTAAAGAGTTTCAATTTTAAGGTTTTGGTAAGATGAAATTTTTTTTTTCGATTACGGTTTCAGATACGGTTTTAATTTCAATCGGTTTTTATCGGTTACGGTTTCAGTTAGGGTTTTAATCCCTGGCTTTCACTGATTTTTACTATTGCAATTCAAATGTTTAACTTAAATCCCAAACAGATTGCAGGATCAAATACGCCACTATGTGGAAGCGGATGTAAATAAACGACGGGAATATCTTAAAACTGTGGCAATGACGTGTAAGAAACCTGCTAAACTAATTAAACAAATGTATATTAAAGAATCATGTATTATTCTGTTTTACAGCGCCGGATAGCTCGACGGAATCACAGTCGTTGCACATATTACCTGACTACATGCTGGCCTTTGCCATACCCGTGCTGGTGCATGATCCCAGCTATACGAATCACGAGGATTATGTGCAGCTGCGCCGAATGGAGAAGTGCTTGCGTTTCATACTCGAACCGCTGATGGCGAAACGCGAATCATTTGTGTATAGCTTCTATAAGCAGCTGCTGCAGCTGATCAAACATCGCGAGTATAGTCAGAGCTCGGAAAAGGATAGAATGCAAAATAACTATGTACGTTAAGTTGTCAGATATTGTCAGTTGTAACAACAACAACATGTAATGTTGAATTTCTTTGTAGAAAATGTGGGCGCTCTGTGATCTCGCCATGCACATAATCGATGCCAAAGTTGGCCAATGTGATGGCAATTCGAGCGCATTCTCAATGCCACTGGCGCTGCCTCAAATGTACTATAAACTGCCTGCCGTTGCGAATTTCCAGAATAATGAAATCTATATACCACTGGATGTCTACACACTCGGCGCCAAATCAAGCAAAGCGTCCGCATCGACATCGTCCTCGCATGCAACTGCCGCTGGTACCAAAAGAGCCGCTGACTTGGCCATTTTGGATGATGATAATTCACAGGTAAATGTGCACTTGACAAACACTATTAAAATGCATATGTTAATGGTTATTTATTGGTTGATTGCAGGAGAACAATCTATTTGATAACATACGTGCCGCAGACACAACGGAGCCGATGGTCAAGAGGACGCGCGGTGGTGCTGCAACGGCACCCAAATCGTAGAGAAGAAGGAGCGCCTACTTGTTAGTTTAGTATTAGTTTAGGTCCTAAGTTAACTAAATATTTAAGAGTACTACAATTAGAGAACATAAACAACAACACACACACAAACAAAATCACTCAGCATGCTTGAAACTCCTGGAATCCTTTTCTTGTGTGTGTATGGAAGAAGAAACTGACCAACCAACCGACGAATAAGTCCTTTAATTTTGTTACTTTTAGTTGTAAATTTACAAAAAATTTAAAATGAAAGTTTGTAGTTTTTAAATTTTTATTTTACTTGTGTCGTGTTTTCGTATTATACCATGCCCCATTTTGGCTTATTTTATTGTCCGCCTTTTGCACTACTATTTTAAAAAACAAGGAAAAAAACAATAATAATATTTTTTAGATATGTAACAGAGAAAAAATGTGTCGAATAAATGAAAGAATTAGAATGCAAATTAGTTGAAGTATATCGCGACGTAATGTAACAGAGCCTTATTAAGAAATTAATATTAACTTTTCTATGAACGCAGTTAAAATTTAGTTAATATAATAAAAAAAAACATGTATCGTAATACACTTTACATATACATATATACACATACATATTCAGAATATACAGAATGCATTGAAAATGTATTAAGACGATTGATTAAAATGTTGAAATAACATTCAAATTGACAAACAATATTGTATATTTAATTATTATTACTGTTTTTCAAATACAAAATAATTATTTAAAAATAAGTTATTGAAATAAACTTGTCGATAAGAGAAAATTCATTTACAATTTAAAATTTTTGGGCTGCGCGCGCTCTCACACAGTTGAGAGCGTACGGTAACACTGCGCGGCAGAGAGTTGCCACTATGCGCACGCAGCTTGGCAACGCTACAGCCAATTGCATTCGTATTGTTAGTGGGGGTGCGTCTCATGTGTGTGTGTGTACGTCTGTGCAAGTTTTTATTGTGTTCTGTTGCATTTATTTTGAACAAAAAATACATTTGATTGAATGAAAAGTGATTAAGTTTGTTAATAGCTATCTGGGAATAGCAGGCAATTGAAAAACTACATAAACTAACAAAATGCAGCCGAAAACTGCAACGCAAATAACGGACTGTGACGTCACACGAGCGCTAGTTGACGGCGACTGCGACGTCAACGCTGACGCTGGCAGAAGCCCGGTCGCTGCTATCAGTTGGAAAACAAACGCGCAGCCGAACGGGCAGAAGCAGCGCATATACACCTCAACCCCCAAAGCCGCATTCGAAAAGCAGCAGCAACAGCGCAACGACGCCATTGGTTTTTGTAATTTAGCCAAAGCAACAAGAAAACAACATTACATTTGCGTGGGTGGCAAGGGAGCACAAGGGCAAGGGCCAACTTCTGATGTGCGTCTGAAAGCGCTTTTATTGTTATTTGCCATTGTAATTATTGGCTACCGAATTGTCAGTTTAACAAGTGAGTACGCCTAAGTATGGAAAGTCGGTTAAATAAGTAGTTTGACAAAAAAAACAAAATTCGATTTTATTATTTGTATAAAAAATAATAATACGCATTGAATTCCACTATTTAAAAAAAAAAAACAACTATGTAATTGTTTAATTTGTCAAAATAATTACTTGCCGTACTGTATATTTAAAGTAAGCGCAGCACTCAAGGCTGCACTTGTGACGTTTGTTATTGTTAGTGTATGTATATTAATAGCACCGTCTGTATATGCATATTGACTTATTTAGCGGCAATGGCAAATGTATGATCTCATAACAATTTTCATTCTCATTGCTTTTGTGTGTGTGTTTGTGTTTGTTTCAACCTTCCAGGAATGCGCTAAGCATCTAAATTAAGACTCACCAACGGCCAGTTGCGCATTTTGTTTAAGCCAACAAATCAAGCAAAAAACAAAGCTTGAAGCAATATTTACTAATTTCTTCAAAATGGCTTTTTTTTGTTAGAAGCTAACCTTTGTTTACATACACACATAGAACTGCTGTGTGTTTGTGTACATGTCTGTATGTGTGTGTATACAAATGTCAAGTTCTTCTTTTAGTTGTGAGCGACTTAACGGTATTTTCAACTCGCGCGAGTCACGCGACCTGTGGGCTACAGTCGCTGATAATTGTTTTGTACCTACAACAAAAATAATTCTAAACATGTCAACATTTATTTATGACTGCTAAACATGCATTTTATAAAACTTCGCTATCTTAATGACAACTTGACAAACTTGCAACTTTCATAATTTTTTTCAAATTTTCACGGTTTTTTTTAAATATTTTCATTTTATTTATACTTTTTCGGTATACTTTATCCAACAAAATTATATCTGTAATTTTCTCATTAAAAAAGATCATTTTTTGCGCTTCATTTTAAATCAGGAACCGTAACGATTATAATTTTCAAAATATAAATTATTAAATAAAAGTTATTTATTGATTTTTATAAAAAAAATTAAAAATAAAAAATATTGTTCGATATAAATAAAAAAGTTATACAATTATATTTAAATTTATATTTAAAAATTATAGTTTAACTCTTATTTTTAATTTTTATCGAAGCAATTGAAAATAAAAGTTATTTTAAATTTTTTTAATAAGAAATGAAGAATAATTTTTATTATTTTATTTTTCCATTTTTATTATAAACATTGAAAAATAACTTTTGCTTTTAATTTTTATAATACAAATTTAAATTTAACTTTTATTTTATAGTTTTTAATATCTTTAACATGACATTTAGAAACTTGCCCATCACATGTTGTACCACTGTGCAATCTTTGGGTGGGCGTCAAAACTGGTCTTCCTCAAGTTTTCCTCGCATAGCATTTCTTGGCAGCGTTTTGCCTTGTGAATTAAATATTGTGCAAGAGTTTTGTTTGTTTATCATGCCGCTGACTGATATAAACGTCATTATCAGTGAAATGACCTTGATCTAATACAATTTCTTGTTTTATTTATAACAGTGCCGTTGATCAACAGCGAGATGGTGCAAGAGCTGAGCAGCTATGTGCAGGCACAGCTGAGTGCTGCCCAGGATTGGAGCGAGGAGCACCAACTGCGCTCCAAGTTGAGTCCATTGTTGTGTGGTTTCCTCATCGCGTCCTTTTTCTACGGCATGGTTTACATGGACAGCCTTGAGCCGGGCGTGAATCCACCTTCACCATTTTCCAAGCGTTCCAAGCAGCGGTAAGTTCAAGTTGGCTTATTAATGGAAATCATTGTCTTAGCCATGTTTGTCTTTTTTTTGGCTTACAGCAATCGCGAGAGGAGCACAATTCAGTTAAGCTATTTGGGAGCAATAGGAACGGGAATTATGGTGACTCTCATGATGTATCTGGATAAGTGAGAATTTCCATTTCCATTGAATCAAATATGGCAACAGTATTAGAATTTAAAACCAGTCCAATTAATTGTTAATTGTAAACACTTTCTTTATTTAATTTAATTTAACTTAATTTATTTGTAATTGTGCAATGCTCTTGAAGTGAAACCAAACATCTTAAATGTATTCTTAAATGAATTTAATGAAGCTACAGAAGCTAAACTGAAAAGCACGTCAAAAGTTACTAACTCTTATATTTAAGTAAACAAATTATATTATATACATACATATATGTAGCTAACTTATTTATGAGAATATGTAAAGTACAAAGTGAAGAAATTATATATACTAATATATCTAATTGGTTTGCATTAATATATATGATGTGAGGTTCTCAACACGCGTGAAATTCTGCTGCCAATCGGCAGTGCTTACCTGTGTCACACTGAACGTATTCAGGCGATTCTCACCTGTAAAACGGCCCACAACATGAACATAACAACCTGTGGAGCAAAGACACTTGAAATTACAAGTACATTTTAATTAAAGTAATCAGGGGTGCCACAAAGATCGCTTTCGCTCGAATTATTTCAACTTCAATTTCAAACTCGCGCTAAATCCGCTGGCGTCTGATGCTGCCACCTAGTCCGATTAAGATTTTCGCAGTCATGATCAGCGATGCCACATTTTTTTGTCAGAATTGTCGGAATTGCTTTCTGCGGAATTCTATTTCGCTAGCGATTTCTGTGGCACCTCTGAATATGTGTAATGCTTGCCATTATTTAGGGAATTCAGTTCACCATCGAAATCGTAGAAAATGCTCTGCAGGATTGGACCTTTATCATCGTTGCGGAGCAACAGCGTATTTTCCCCCCGTTTGCCCACAATAATGCGTAAAAGCTTACCTGTTAATTATAGAATTTTCAAAGGGAATTATATTTTAGCTTAAATGTTTCTCGGCTTACCGTAGACATTCCAAATGGCATTCAAATCCGGCTGCGTTTTGTGCATTTTAATGCAAAAATCCACACGTCCAATTAAGCTGCGCAAGTTGCGTCCCGGCCTGGACATGGATGTAGTTGGCAACGCGGGCAGCGGCTCCATTTTTTGTGCTGGCAACGCGGGCAGGGGCTCACTTTTTTGTGCTGCCAGCAATGGCGTTGATTTTTTCAGCAGCTTTTTGGGTGGCATATAGACAAACTCTTGCTTGAGCTTAGTTTGAATGGGCTCTTCCACAAATCCAGAAAATATTAGCTTATTCTCCTTTTGGCAAAGACTCAACTTGGTTTGCTTCAGTTGACTTCCATTTTTGCGCAAAATTCCAGAGGCAGTTTCAAAGCTGCGATTGCAAAGCTCTGCCTTGAATTTTTGCTGGGTGTTATTGGCCAAGCTGTTGCTCTTCTTAACTATGATCAATAATTGTTAATAAATTAACAATCAATTAAGAAATTATAGTAAAATAAGTTTATCATTCATACCTTTGTGCGTGAACATTTTGACTGGAATACTGGCAGTTACAGTTACCCAACAAAACTGTGCCAGTTACCCCACAACTGTAACTAATCATCTGGCAGCCTTGGCTAAGACTGCCAAAAAAAAAAAAAGTGGCAGCCTGTCGCGTCCCTACTTTTCGCATTTTCAAAAGTGCGAAGTTTTTTCGCTAGTTCAAAATCAATTTTTTCAATTTTGAAGCTAGAATTTTAAAAATTTTACCAGAATTTTTGTTGAATTTTTTTCGAATTTCAAATTTTCTTGTATTTTGATTTTTTACAAACTTCGCCACGCGAAGAGAAAATGGGACTAAACTAATTTTAGAATAAACTAAATTATTTTACCTAATTTTGGATTTTGTTGTTTTTATTTTTTAAATTGTTTTTATTTAATTTTTAATTGATTTTTGAAAATCTAAAATTTTTATTTCAAACTTCCCGCTCGTGAGCGAACAAAAAAGAACCAGACAACTGAACGACAATTTATTGTCTCGCAACTGACGACAGAAAAGGGACGATACTCTACGATAATTTGTGGCAGGCGGTCACACTGTTCAGCTCATTGGGTCAATTATCGACTCGAAATTATCGATAAAGCGACACTCCACGCGAGTTTATTTTCATTTTAATGCATTACAAATTTGTAAATATCTGAGGATTTAAAATTACGTAGCAACCAACTAAATTCGCAACAATGAGTACAATTCTGGAGAAGATTGCGGCCATTGAGTCGGAGGTAAGCGCGTTAAGGGGTAATCTAAAAATATGCCAGCTAGAAAACTAACCTGTCTCCCGTTTCTATGTATATATGAATGTGTGTACACACACACATGTAGATGGCACGCACGCAAAAGAATAAGGCGACGTCGGCTCATTTGGGTTTATTGAAAGCCAAGTTAGCGAAGCTGCGACGCGAGCTCATCTCGCCCAAAGGCGGCGGCGGCGGCACCGGCGAGGGTAAGTGATAATTTGTGATAAATAACTGAATAGCTTATTTATGAATTAAAATTGCAGCTGGCTTTGAGGTGGCCAAAACGGGCGATGCCCGGGTGGGATTCGTGGGCTTTCCATCGGTTGGCAAGTCCACGTTACTTTCGAATTTGGCCGGCGTTTACTCTGAGGTAGCTGCCTACGAGTTCACAACGCTGACCACAGTGCCAGGCTGCATCAAGTACAAGGGCGCCAAAATACAACTGCTGGATTTGCCGGGTATCATCGAAGGCGCCAAGGATGGCAAGGGTCGTGGTCGCCAGGTGATTGCTGTGGCGCGTACCTGCAATTTAATCTTCATGGTGCTGGACTGCCTCAAACCGCTGGGTCACAAAAAGCTGCTGGAGCACGAGTTGGAAGGCTTTGGCATTAGGTTGAATAAGAAACCGCCAAATATTTATTACAAACGCAAGGATAAGGGCGGCATCAATCTGAATGCGATGGTGCCACAATCGGAATTGGACTCGGATCTGGTAAAGACCATTTTGTCGGAATACAAAATACATAATGCGGATATAACACTGCGTTATGATGCGACTAGCGACGATTTAATTGATATTATCGAAGGCAATCGCATTTATATACCCTGTATCTATCTGCTAAACAAGATTGATCAGATTAGCATTGAGGAACTCGATGTCATCTACAAGATACCGCATTGTGTGCCCATCTCAGCGCATCACCACTGGAACTTCGACGATCTGCTCGAACTGATGTGGGAATACTTGTGTCTGGTGCGAATTTACACCAAGCCCAAGGGACAACTGCCGGATTATAGCTCGCCAGTCGTGCTGCACAACGAGCGCACCAGCATCGAGGACTTTTGCAACAAACTGCATCGCTCCATCGCCAAGGAGTTCAAATAGTAAGTCACAATTATCATTTATTTTGATATGTTATTTAAATTTCTATACTTTCCATTTAATAGTGCGTTGGTTTGGGGCTCCTCGGTCAAGCATCAGCCGCAAAAAGTGGGCATTGAGCATGTACTCAACGACGAAGATGTTGTGCAAATTGTGAAAAAGGTCTAAGACCTGCTAAAAAAACTATATTCTTTGGATTTTGATTGTGTTTTAATGCATTTTTTTGAAATAAAAACCATAAATGCCCTGACTACCAGCGTTGCCACCTGGAATTATTGCATTTTTAAATAAGGCGCGCAGCGAGCTTAAAAATAATTCGATATGTTCGCCGTGTTTATGTGGTAAGCTATCGATGACGCACTTTATCAATAAGAGCTCGCCTCTAGCCGCACATATTTCTTTTGTTTTCAATAAATATTAATCAACTTAATTTTATAATTCATAATTTGTTTCATTGCATATTTTTTTAATTAAAAACTATAATTATCCCGACGGCTAGCAAGCACGGCCACATTTTATATTTGCTTTTTTTAAATGAGCGCGCAATGATTGAAGTATATCGATATGTTCGCCGTGTTTATTATATGCTATCGATGACACACTTTGATATGTCTATTATCGAAATCCCGCCTCTAGCCGCACATTATTGTTGTTTTCTTTAATAAGAAAATACTGATCGAAAGTCATTTTATGATCAATGCGCATTTTTGTTAGTAAAAAGTATAATTGTTTTAACAACTAGCCATTATAGCCGTATTTTATGCTTGCGTTTTTCAAAATGAGCGCGCACCTAGTGAAGTATATCGATATGTTCGTTGCGTTTATGTTAAGCTATCGATACTACAATTTGCAATATTATTATCGATAAAATTCCGTCTAGCCGCACGTTGTTTATTTTTATTTGCAAAGTCAAATCAAGTTGAATTAAATGGTAGAATTAAAAAAACCGGATGCCCATGTAGAGGACAATGGCTGGGAGCCCGGCGACAGCAAGGAGTGGGCCAAGCCCATCAAGCCGTTGGAGGAGAAATGGAAACTGGTGCCGGCATTTCTGCAGGTTAAGGGATTGGTGAAACAACACATTGATTCCTTCAATCACTTCATCAACGTGGACATCAAGAAGATTGTCAAAGCGAACGAGATTGTGACGAGCGGCGCCGATCCGCTGTTCTATTTGAAGTATCTGGATGTGCGCGTGGGCAAGCCGGACATCGATGATGGATTTAACATAACGAAGGCGACGACGCCGCACGAGTGCCGACTGAGAGATACCACGTACTCGGCGCCCATCAGCGTGGACATTGAGTATACGCGTGGCACGCAGCGCATCAAGCGCAACAATTTGTTGATTGGACGCATGCCTTTGATGTTGAGATGCTCCAACTGCGTGCTCACGGGCAAATCCGAATTCGAGTTGTCCAAACTCAATGAATGTCCCTTGGATCCGGGCGGTTATTTTGTGGTGCGCGGCCAGGAGAAGGTCATTCTCATCCAGGAGCAGCTGTCGTGGAACAAGATGCTCACCGAGGACTTCAATGGCGTCGTCCAGTGTCAGGTCACGTCGTCCACGCACGAGAAGAAGTCGCGCACCTTGGTGCTGAGCAAACATGGCAAATACTATCTGAAGCACAACTCCATGACGGACGATATACCCATTGTGGTCATCTTCAAGGCGCTGGGCGTCGTCTCCGACCAGGAGATCATGGCCCACATTGGCCTGGATGCGCGCTCCCAGAATCGCTTTGGCGCCTCGCTCTTGGAGGCCTTCAATCTCAAGGTGTTCACACAGCAGCGCGCTCTTGACTATATGGGTGAGTGTTGAATGAATCGGGGACCGCAAATAAGTCATGAAAATACTAAAAAAATACAAGTCAAAAAAATACTAACAAACATACTACAAATACTAAAAAAATACTAGAAATCATAAAAATAAAAATAAATCAGGGACCGCAAATAAGTCATATAGATACTAAAAAAATACTACAAGTCAAAAAAATACTACAAATCATAAAAATACCAAAACAATACTAAAAAAGCATAAAAATACTTAAAAAAATACTACAAATCATAAAAATACTAAAACAATACTAAAAAGTCATAATAATTAAATAAAAATATACTAAAAAAAATTCATAAATATAAATTCATATAAATTTGACTACTTTTTATAAAAAATACGCGTTGCATGGCTCGATCATCATCGATCATCAAAATCCGACGACTGGTTTAAAAGATAATTTATTTTGAAATTTTTAATGGCGTTCAGAAAATGAGAGGAAAAGTCAGTCTGTTTGAATAAAATCGTTGATATAGCTTAAAAGTTTGTATAAGGACTTGATACCGATCAAAAATCTAGAAACTTTTGCTCTACGACTATTTCGAAAAATCGCTAGTTTAGCGGGAAATCGCAAAAACCCGCTAAAATTAAAACCCCCACAGTATCCAAACGATAGAAGCTACAGATATGATCTATATATCGTTGAAAAGGTATTTTCGAGGGCTCTTAGGCATACCTTTAACGTTTTTTTAAAGTACATAGGTAAACAGCTACAGGTGAAATACGTTTTTTTTTCCCACATTTTGGCGGTTTTTGAGAAAACGTCCCTAACGATTTTTTTTAATTTTCCATATGTTGTAGTTTGTACAATTTCGCGTTTTTTGGTACACACATTGAAATTTTAGTAATTTATATGCACAACTGAATATTATTCGTCACAAAATTGGATATCAGAAATTTTGGGGCATGAAAATGTTTTTGTCACTAGACTTTTACTAAGTATATATTTAATTGTATGTCCGCTTTACAGGCTCCAAGTTGGTGGTGAAGCGCTTTCAGAGTGCCACGACCAAGACGCCCTCGGAGGAGGCCCGTGAGCTGCTCCTGACCACCATATTGGCCCACGTGCCCGTGGACAACTTCAACTTTCAGATGAAGGCGATCTATGTGTCGTTGATGGTGCGTCGCGTGATGGCCGCCGAGTTGGACAAGACGCTGTTCGATGATCGCGACTATTATGGCAACAAGCGACTGGAGCTGGCCGGATCACTGATCTCGCTGATGTTCGAGGATCTGTTCAAGCGCATGAACTGGGAGCTCAAGATGATAGCGGACAAGAATATACCCAAGGTGAAGGCGGCCCAATTTGATGTGGTCAAGCACATGAGGGCGGCACAAATAACAGTTGGCCTGGAATCGGCCATAAGTTCCGGCAATTGGACGATTAAACGCTTTAAAATGGAACGTGCTGGGGTGACCCAAGTGCTGTCCCGTCTCAGCTATATATCGGCGCTGGGCATGATGACACGCGTCAATTCGCAGTTCGAGAAGACGAGGAAAGTGTCGGGGCCACGTTCATTGCAGCCGAGTCAATGGGGCATGCTGTGTCCCTCGGATACGCCCGAGGGTGAGGCCTGTGGTTTGGTCAAGAATCTGGCACTGATGACGCACATCACGACGGAGGTGGACGAGCGTCCGGTGATGACGTTGGCCTACAATGCCGGGGTGGAGGATATACGCGAGGTCAGCGGCAATCCCATCAACAATCCGCATGTATTTCTCGTCTTCATCAATGGCAATGTGCTGGGATTGACCATCAATCAGCGGCATCTGGTGCGCAACTTGCGCTATATGCGACGCAAGGGACGCATGGGCAGCTTTGTCTCCATCCACACGTCCTACACACAACGTTGTATCTTTATACACACCGATGGTGGTCGATTGTGTCGTCCGTATATTATTGTGGAGCAATCTCTGCCCCGTGTGCAGCAACGTCATCTGGATGAACTGCAGCGTGGAGTACGCAAATTTGATGACTTTCTGCATGATGGACTGATCGAGTATCTGGATGTGAATGAGGAGAACGATTCGTTTATAGCGTGGAATGAGGAGCACATTGAGGCGCACACAACGCATCTGGAAATTGAACCCTTCACCTTGCTGGGCGTCTGTGCTGGACTCGTGCCGTATCCGCATCACAATCAGAGTCCTAGGAACACGTATCAATGTGCCATGGGCAAACAGGCCATGGGCATGATTGGCTACAATCAAAAGAATCGCATCGATTCCTTGATGTACAATCTGGTTTATCCCCAAGCACCGATGGTCAAGTCCCGTACGATTGAGTTGACCAACTTTGATAAGCTGCCGGCGGGTCAGAATGCCACAGTGGCTGTGATGAGTTACTCCGGCTACGATATCGAGGATGCGCTCATCCTGAACAAGGCCTCCATTGATCGCGGCTATGGGCGTTGCCTGGTCTACAAGAATTCCAAATGCACCGTCAAACGTTATGCGAATCAAACATTTGATCGCATCATGGGACCCGTGAAAGATGCTTTGACCAACAAGGTGATCTTCAAGCACGATGTCCTGGACACGGACGGCATTGTGGCACCGGGCGAACAGGTGCAGAACAAGCAGATCATGATCAACAAGGAGATGCCCGCGGTGACGTCCATTAATCCACTCGAAGGTCAGTTTTATTCACTAGCATCGGGGATTAAAACCCTAACCGATAATAACCGATTCAAATTTAAAACCCTAACCGTAAACCGTAACCTTTAACCGGTAAAAACCGATTGAAATTGAAAACCGTAACCGAAAAAAAAAATTTTTCAATTTACCGATATCTTAAAACCGAAACTCTGTAAACCAAAATAACCGTTTAGTAACCGTTTCATTTATAAGGGTTAATTTCGGTTTTTCATGCATACAAAAATTAATTTTTATTTCCAATTTTTATAATAAAAATTGGAAAAAAGTTTTATTTTAAATTGTTATTTTAAAAATTGCAAATCAAAGTTATGGTATGACTTTTAAATACAATTTTAAAGGCATGTTTTATTTTAAATTTTTACTATACAATTTTAAAAAACAACTTAAAAATAATTTTAAACGAAAAATTTTGAGCTGTTTCAATTTTTTGCGATCTCAGATATTTTGTTAATAGTTTTATATTTTATTTTTGATTTTCTTTTTTATTTTTAATTTTTAATTTTTATTTATATGTAAAATAATTGTGTGAATGAAACATTAAGAAAAAACTGTCCCTTAATTTATTATTTTTATATTATTAATGCAATCATATTTTTGCATAGAAATTTAATATTTTTTATCCGAAACCATAGCGGTATTTCAAAACCGAAACATACAAAAACCGGTCCACCACTACAAAACCTTATTCAGTGCTATGAAAATTCGATCATGAATATCACAAATTAAAATTTAAAATTAGACATAAGAAAATTTAATACAAATAAATAAATTAAAAATTAAAAATAATTTTTTTTTTCGATGTTTAAAAAATCGAAATTAACCCTTATAAATTAAACGGTTATTTCGGTTTATAAAGTTTCGGTTTTAAGGTTTCGGTCAAATGAAATTTTTTTTTGTCGGTTACGGTTTCAGTTACGCTTTTAAATTTCAATCGGTTTTAACCGTTTTAAGGTTACGGTTTCAGTTAGGGTTTTAATCCCTGACTAACATAAATGATGGCAATTTTATTGATCTCATCTCGATCCTTAGGTCAAGCCCAGGTGCCCTACACGGCCGTGCCCATCAGCTACAAGGGACCGGAGCCCAGTTACATTGAGCGCGTCATGGTCTCGGCCAACTCCGAGGAGGACTTTCTCATCAAGATCCTGCTGCGACAGACGCGTATTCCGGAGATTGGCGACAAGTTCAGTTCGCGGCACGGACAGAAGGGCGTCACGGGTCTCATTGTGGAGCAGGAGGACATGCCCTTCAATGACTATGGCATCTGTCCGGATATGATCATGAATCCACATGGTTTCCCCTCCCGTATGACAGTGGGCAAGGTGCTGGAGCTGCTGGGCGGCAAAGCTGGCGTTTTGGAGGGTAAATTTCATTATGGCACCGCTTTTGGTGGCTCCAAGGCGGTCGATGTGCAGGCGGAGCTAGTGCGTCATGGTTTCAACTACATGGGCAAGGATTTCTTCTACTCGGGCATAACGGGCGCACCGCTGGAGGCGTACATTTACTCCGGCCCCGTGTACTATCAGAAACTGAAGCACATGGTGCAGGACAAGATGCATGCCCGAGCCCGTGGTCCGAAGGCCGTGCTGACCCGCCAACCCACCCAGGGCAGGAGTCGCGAGGGCGGATTACGTCTGGGCGAAATGGAACGGGATTGCCTGATATCGTACGGAGCGAGCATGCTGATAATGGAACGCCTCATGATTTCATCCGATGCCTTTGAGGTGGATGTGTGTCGCACCTGCGGCAGATTGGCCTACTGCTCCTGGTGTCACTTCTGTCAGTCGTCGGCGCATGTCTCCAAGATATCCATGCCGTATGCCTGCAAGCTGCTCTTCCAGGAGCTAACCAGCATGAATGTGGTGCCAAAACTCATATTGGAGAACTATTAATATACAGTCGAACTTCCCTAACTCGAACTTCCCTAACTCGAATTTTCTCTAACTCGAACAAAATCGAGTGGCAATAGCGTTTACTGAGCAAATTTCATACAATTCTGTCTCCCTAACTCGAACTTCCCTAACTCGAAGTTCTCCTTAACTCGAACAAAAACATTGGCCCGTACTTCTGTAAGTCGAATTTTTCGGGAAAATTCCCAATAAAGTTAGAAATTTTTTTTCGTTTCTATTTTATGCTTTCGTTACCGGCTCGTTTTGATACGTAATATTTATGTACATTAACATATGGTGATGGTATATGATAGATATTGCATCAAAAATTACTTAAGCTTGTGAAATTGCTTTAGGAAAGATGTCAGCGCATCAGCTCAAAAATATTTACCATGGCACCAGCGCGTGTA
This sequence comes from Drosophila subquinaria, assembly GCA_037043405.1. Lineage (NCBI taxonomy): Eukaryota > Metazoa > Arthropoda > Insecta > Diptera > Drosophilidae > Drosophila > Drosophila subquinaria. The sequence goes on from JBAMBL010003020.1 coordinate 169,213, forward strand.
CTAAAATGTTTATCTCTTTAAGAAATCTTTAAAATTATTAGTTAACGAATTCGAAAGTGGACCAAAAAAATTAAAGTGGCTGAAAAATATGGTATCTCATCGGTAACAGTTTCCATTATATTAAAAAATGGAAAATTAATTATGTCATTTGAATCGGGAACTTCTTCTGGATACAGCAAAAGAACGATAAAAACATTTTTTGAGATTATTAATAGGTCTTGAAAAAACTGGAATCCTGTTTTGTTGAAAATAACAAAAAAAATTTGCATTTTGAAATGTATTTATGATTGAATGAAATTGTAGTTTCATTTAAAAAACTAAAAAAAATAAATTCCCTAACTCGAAGTCTCCCTAACTCGAACTTTTTTCTGGGATAATGGTGATTCGAGTTAGGGAAGTTCGACTGTAGTAATATACAAGTTATTATCATTTTTAATTAGTAATTAATTTTAAAAATAATATTAATTGTTTACTTTTTTATCAAAGAACAATACAAATTAAAGTCAAATTTATTACGACTTGATATAAAATTGATAACATTTGTTAAGTTAACATTCCCAGTGGCAATGCTTCAAATATCTCTGTTAGTCAACAGCGAGCGGTACAGCTGTCTATTGGCTAACAGAGTGCTGTTAATTTGCAGACTAAAAGCGGCTTAAGCTTCTTTGCCTAATTGCATCTTTTATGACTTTCTCTGGCTTATCAAATTGCTGATTTTACTTGTTTTCGCTTGTGCGTCCTTTTGTGTAAACACAAAGTTATTGTCCAGGGCGTAATTCAATTTGGAAGTAGACATAATGACAGGATTAGCTGATGAAACAGAAAAGGGTTGGAAAAAATTTAAATAAATGGATATTTGCAGGGAATTTTTGTGTCCGTAATTAAATTTTCTCCGACTTGTTGATTATCAATTAGCTAAACAAACACTTCCAGCATACAGTGTGCCAAAAGTATTGAAACAAATTTAAATTTCCAAATGAACAAAACCAAGATGCAGAATAAAAGAAGAAAAGAAAGATAAGATAAGAAAAAATAAGATAGAGGGGAAATTATGATCAAAATGATATTCTGCATGAAAATCGGTTGAGTCTTAATAAAGTTACAGGTGCTCAAAGTTTTTGAAAAAATTTAAAGGTAAAGGGGGGAAATTTTCAAAAAATTAATTTTTTCACTTTAATAAAATTTAAATGCAAAATTAATTAAGTGGTCAAAATGAGTTAAGTTTTGGCTTAATTAAAATAGTTTGAAGTTGGTAAAACCTTTAAATTAAAAAAAATAAAATAATTGCGATTAGATTAAAAAATGTAAGTGCGGTATATTAAATTTGTATAACTTAAAATATAAGTAAAGGGGTATATTGAAATCGTTTCAATGTATGTGAAAGGGAGAAAGGGAGTATATATTCTTGATAAGCATCAACAGCCGAGTCCGTCTGTCCGCTTGCCTGTCAGTCCGTGTGAGGGCCTAGATCTCAGAGACTATAAGAGCTAGAGCAACTTCAAGTTTTTTTTTCAAACTTTTGCAAAGCCCCTTTCAAGTTTCAGTTTTCAAGATTTTATATTAGTATTTTTTTTACTAATTAACGTTAACTATCATCATACTAAATCGAAAAAAGATCGGACAAATAGAAAGGTGGTAATGGCTTTCTTAAGTTTCAAGCAATGTAAGTGCCTAAAAGCATGCAATAAAAAATAGTTTAAATTTATATAAATAAGTCGGGAGCTCGAATATAGCCTTTCCTGCTTGTTTTATTATATTTTAAGCGCTATTATTATACTACACTTATTAATTCTTATATGCAAATTAAAATCTATCACATATTTCTTTAGTTTTCTCTACACAAAAAGAGGTCGAGTTTTGTTGACTTATAAGAAAAGGAACTAAAAAGAATGAAACATAAAGAAACTGTCGTTGCACCTTAACTTTGAGTGCTGGTTGCGACTTTGAGGCTATTCATATATGCGGCCATTTTGGCCAAGTTTGTTGGCTTAGTGGGTCAATGCACTGGCAACGCACGTGACTCGGCAAATGGCAGTTGGCAACACCTACCAGGCAATGTCCTTGTTTGTCATTTCAAGTTGGCCAACAAGGGGCAGGGGGAGGGGTAGGGGGTTGATTGCAAGTGCAATGACAGCAATGGGGCCAAAAGCAACTTGTCCACAACCAATGGGGCACAATAACGATAAGACGGCTTTCAGCAACTGAACATCTTCCGTGTTTGTAAACCACGTATATAGACGGTAGATACATATGTATTAGGGTGTCCCTTATTTGGTCAAAGTCAATATTTTTAAACGCATACGGGCTAGTTCTGTTCATTAGGTCCTAAAGCACTCAGAAATAAATTTTTACCTCAATCGGAGTATGATAACCCGTGCCGACTTGGATCGGAAAATTTAAAAATTATATGGGACAAAAAAAATTTTTTTTTTTTTTTTTAATTTTTTATTTTTTTATTTTGTTTATTAGGTCCTAAAGAACTCAAAACCAAGTTTTCACCTTAATCGGAGTACGATAACCCATTCAAATTTGCATCGAAACATGAAAAAACAGTATTTTAACACTGATTAGACATTTTTCGATGATTTTTCATGTTTTGATGCAAATTTGAATGGGTCATCGTACTCCGATTAAGGTGAAAACTTGGTTTTGAGTTCTTTAGGACCTAATAAACAAAATAAAAAAAAAAAATTAAAAAAAAAAAAAAATTTTTTTTGTCCCATATAATCTTTAAATTTTCCGATCCAAGTCGGCACGGGTTATCATACTCCGATTGAGGTAAAAATTTATTTCTGAGTGCTTTAGGACCTAATGAACAGAACTAGCCCGTATGCGTTTTAAAATATTGACTTTGACCAAATAAGGGACACCCTAATATGTATCTATAAGATACTTTTCAATGTGTACAAACTTAAGCGCTGTTTAACTCTTAGCTAGTAAAATAAATAGACGCACAAGGGCTTCTTAAATATATATTATGCTTAGCTACTTATGCAACTCCTTGTCAGGCTTTACTCTAATCTCGTATTAATGCTAATAAACTCTTGCCACAAATTTCTGCAACTTTCGACGCCACCTGGGCCACTTAACAGCGCTCTGTTAAAGGACACGCAAAAGAGCGTTAAACAGCAAGTTAACATTGACTGCTCTCGAGAGATCTTTTGTAAGCTGCGAGTATTATTAACAGTGCTGAGAGCGAGAACAGTTTCTGTTAACCAAAGAGTTTAAAATATTTTGTTGTTATCTTGTTACATTAAGAGTCTTGTATTAAACTGCATTTAACAAAAATAGTTGACAGCAATTTGATTATATTTTGTTCATTTAATCTTTCATAAATAAATAAAATGTATTTTTTCGTATAAAATTACATATTTAAAATAAACAAAAATTTTGAATTGACATAAAAAAAGTTTTTAATATTCTTTAAAAACTTTTGTACACGTTTAGATTAAATATTTTATAATAATAATTCAAATATTAAATATATTATAATATTAATAATAATTCAAATAATAATAATTTCTTGCTATGTTGTCTATTTCGCGCCTTGAAAGCTCATTGGTCCCACTGTAATTCATACGCGCTCTCTCTCTCACTCACTCTCTCGCATTTTGGAACTGGGACTATAAAAGCCAGCGTCGGAGTTAAAGAGAGTTCAGTTGAAACCGGCGCTCGCTCGCGATTTTGCAACTGCAGGTTAAAGCTCGGCTGTGTGCTTGAATTCTAAATGGAAAGCTGGGCAAAAAACATTTTAAGTGCAATTTGTACAAAGCAATGATTGTTGCCAGTTTGTTGTGTGCGCAAAAATAAATGTTTACAAAGAAATAAGATAAAAAACAAACAAATGCTGCAAGTGTGCTAACAACTGTTTAAAATATATTTTAAAAAATAAACAAGAAATTTTAATTACTGCAATTTTATCAAAATGCCAAATGCGACGGAAATGACAGCAAATGCAAGTGACTCCAAAAAGCCATTCAAAGTAAGTTTGTTTTATGTATTTAATTGTTGTTTTGCAATTAAACTCAGACTGAGGCTATTAAACAAACGGTAATGCATTGCCATGCCCTTTTTTGGGCGTTGTGTCGCAGTTGTTGTTGTTGTTGTTGCTGATAACCGCGTGCGCTATTAAAAAAAAAAATGCCCATATTAAAACTGGGTGAACTTAAAGTTGCAGAGAGCGAGGCCAAAGAGCGTAAGCAAAAGAGAGAGAGAGTGCAAAAGCTCAAAGGCGTTGAGTGAGCGACGCGCTGTTAAATTTTTGTTTATTTGCGAGCGTGTGAGAGAGTGAGAGCGAGCGTGGAATTAAAAGAGCGCTGTAAAGTATTTTGACTTTGCAAACACAAAATGCGCGTACTTGACATGAATTTGTTTTGGCTTGTACTTTGTACTTGTTTTTCTATATTTTTACTTTTTGAGATTGTTTGTCTTTGGCATTTGTTTGTTTGCCTGCCTGCATTGTCTTTGTTGTCAACTAATTTGTTTATCCGCTGTATAAATACATATAGCATGGATATTTTCATTGTTTATGTTTTGGCCACCAAAAAGAAACTTCACGAAACGGAAAACTTAAAAGTTTCAACTTAACAGTGTCAGCTATTTAAATGTTAAGCTGTCATTTTTGAGCATTTGCTGTCCATTAAAATGTCGCTGCTCATTATAATAATTAATTCAAAATCTTTTGAAGCGCAATTCGGCTTAAAAGCAGACAACCATGAAAATGCTGTTAAGAAAAAAAGCAAAAAAAAAGTTGACATGTTTGTGTGTAATTAGTAAGTGCCACGCCCACAACGGCATTAATAATAAATTAAACAATTTACATAATTTTTGAATGGCATAGTTCAAACAGCAATTTTAACTTGCCGCCTGATTTCCCCAGCGACGACTCTCAAATCTGCGTTCTAGGCCTATCAAATATTTAGTATTCGGCTTGTGGTTGCAACAGTTCCCCCTTCCTCCCTCTCTTTCCCCTATATCCTTCTCCTTAAGCATCAAGTTGCAGTCCTGTCTTTGGTGCTTTGTAGGTGCCACAATGGAGACGAAGTCACGTAGCCAGCGGTGCCATTATGACAGCTAACCCAACGAGGGAACAGGATACGTTACGTTACTTTACGTGCGGAGAGTGTCCTTCGCATCCCTTAACTCCTTTAGCCACTTAAGTTATTTCCCTCCCTGGTCAGTCTTTGAAGATTGGCCAGCTTGCCAAGTGGACAGTTAGCTAAGCCAGATTCTCTTCATACACAAAAAAACCAAATAAAATTGATTAAAACTAATATGAGTTTCTAAAATAATAAATTTTAAATTTTTAAAATAAAAAAATTATTTAAAAAAATATATAAAAAAGAAAACAATTAGGGTATTTAAAATTACCATGAGTTTATAAAATAATAAATTTGGAAACTGAAAAACACAAAATTAAAAACAATAACAAAGTTATTCTACTAATACTAATACGAATTTGAAAAAAAAATATTAAAAAAAGACAAACAAAATAAATTTATTTAAAATTAACTGAATTTATGAATTGATAATTAAAAATAATTTTAAAAACTATATGAGAGGTTCAACTTATAGAGTTATTATCAGGGATTAAAACCGAAACGAATATCGGTTTCAGTTACGGTTTCGGTTATGTTCGGATTTAGGTTTTCGGTTATCGGTTACGCAAAATCTTTGAATAAAGGTTTCGTAACGGTGAACCGGTTTTTGTATGTTTCGGTTTTGAAATACCGGTATGGTTTCGGTTCACAAAAAAAGAATTTCTTTAAATAAATATAATTATATTTATAATATATGAAATAACAATTAAATAGGCAAAAATAGAAAAGAAAATCAAAAATCAAATATAAAACTAATAACAAAATATCAGAGATCGCAAACAAGACTTATGAGTCGGAAAAAATCTAAACAATTCAAACTTTTTCGCTAAAAATTATTTTTAGCTTGTTTTTTAAATTTAAAAAAAAAAATTAAAATAAAACATGCTTTTAAAATTGTATTTAAAAGGTTCACCATAACTCTTATATGCAATTTTTAAAATAACAATCAGAAATACAACTTTTTTGCAATTTTTATAATACATATATTATTTATTAACAACCGAAATTAACCCTTATAAATGAAACGGTTACTAAACGGTTATTTCGGTTTACAGAGTTTCGGTTTTAAGGTTTCGGTCAAATGAAAATATTTTTTTTCGGTTACGGTTTCAGTTACGGTTTTAAATTTCAATCGGTTTTTACCGGTTAAAGGTTACGGTTTCGGTTAGGGTTTTAATCCCTGGTTATTATTCTTAAGTTTATCAATTTTAGAAATTCGAGTTATAGAAGTTCGAGCTATGGAAGTTCAACTGTAAAGTTTCATATTTAAAATTAATTTGATTTTGAATAAATTTTTAAATGAAAAAGTTATTTAAAAAAATATTTATAACTTAAAGAAAACTAGAAAATTCACCTTTAATATATTATAGTGTGTATAATACTTTTTATGTTCAAACTCAAAAGTTGTCAAAAAAGGTTGAAATTTTTTTTTTTACTTTCCTCAAGATTAATTTGATTAAATTTTATAGTTTATATTACATAATTCACTTCAAGAAATTTTGATAAGTAAAACTGATTTTTGTGCTCTGAATATTTCCTTTATTTCAATTTATTTTTTACCATTCTTATTTTAGTTGTCTTACATTTAATGCACAGTTATTACTTCTTTCATTTTGTAATTATTAAAAATTTTTTTGGATTTCCATTTTTTGCAACCTGTTCGCTTAAATTACCTTCACTTTGTACCTTAATTAAGTTTATAAATCAGCCATAATGTATGCTTTATTAAATTACGCGGCATAAACTGGTTTCGTTTGGGAAATTGGCAAAATAGGTTTGTATAGACAGTAAAGCTTCGGGTAGAGATTTGTTCAAAGTTTTGCCAGCGACAATAACATGAAAACTTATTGAAAATGTATGTGTCGGTGTTTTGTTTTTGTTTTTTGGTTAATGAGTGCAGATTTTTGGGGTTTTAAGCCAGAAATACTTATGTATGTTGTGAGCTTAACAACCATAAAAGCCACAATTTAAAACCGATTTGCATCATGTGATTTAATTAAATTAAATTGCAGGTAGTCTGCATGAAAGTTGTTTTAATTTAAAGTAAATTACATTACTTGCTTCATGTTTTATTTAATTACGTAGTTTTTTTTTATTTATCTTTAAACGAAATTCATTTAATTTAATTGGATATCTGTGAAAACGACACTATTATTTAATAAATAAAAATGAAGAAAAATAAATAAAAATGTTGAGTGTTCACAAATAAACGTTTTAGTTTTATTTCATTCTGTGAAATTTATGTCTGAGTTTCTTGTAGAAATTTATGGCTTAAATAAAAATGACAAATATTTCTATCTATCTCTTTATTGACGCTTCAATAGTTTGCAAAAGTTTTGATTGTTGTCAAGTCTTTTTTTGGGTTTAATATGATTAATTTTTAATGCAAAAAAAGAAAGTTATATTTTTGAAGGCAATTTATTAGTGGAGAAGGTCTTTGAAAGTCCTTAGAGTTGAAAAGCATGTTTTCTACTTCATTCTTTGCTCTTATCCTTGGTGCAGTTTTGCTTTTCTTCAGCCTTTCCGGTAATTGTAATAAAAATGTTGTAATGCAAACTCGACTTGAATTTCATTTTGCACGTCTTGCTCGATTATTTATGAACTCTTGTTGCCAGAGCAGAGTGATAAATTTTTGTGCAAGTGCAGTCGTGCGGTTTTTGCCTTTGATGCTGCCACAGACTTGGCCACTCGGGCAACTCCTGCATCTCTTTTCGGCCAAGTCTAATTTATGTTCAGTTTAACCTTAACGCTCAGTCGCCATTTAACAAAACATGCAAGTTTAATATAGAGGCAGGAGCCAGGAGCATCACAAGAAGACAGGACAGTGCATGTCCTTGCAGTCAGCATTTCTCTGGCATGCGCTTAAAAGTATGCTGCATTAAATTGCTGACAGGCATAACTCTTATGAGCCAGGAAGTACGACAAATATTTGTGCGGCAGGCGGACGAGTGCATGTCAAACTGTGCTCAAGTTTTCCGCGCATCTAAACTGAAAGAAGAGGAGTTTGTCATGTACACATACATATTTATAAATATAAACAAGCATACACAAAATGGAGGACATTCCACAAAACACTTTCACAGCTATTTCGCTGTAAGTTAGATTTTTAAATAAAGCGATTAAAATATATTTTATATAAATTTAAATTTAGCTAAAATGTATAAAATTTGTAAAGTCAAAGTCTAGGTGAAATTAAATAATATTTAAATTATTCCACATTTATGGCAAGAAATGGGAGACAAAAATAATGATAAATTATTATTAAAATATACTAAACATATTTTTTAATTAAACTAAAGTGTATAAAGTTTATAAAGTTGAAGCTTAGCTGAATTTAAATAATAATTAAATCATTAAACATTTTTATTTAGCAATTAAAAGAAAAGATTCTGTTCTTCATTTTTCGATCTCAATAAATAAAATTATAAAATTATAATGAAATGTCAATTTTATTAAAAAATCATAGTATAACTCTTTTTTTTACACTTTAGTTAAACGAATAAATAAAAATAATTTTTTTGAATCGTTTATTTAAAATAGCAGCTTCCAATTTTGTTATAAATATTCAACTTTTGTTGTCTGCCCTTAGTTGAAAATAAATAAATAAATATATTTATAATTTTGTAAATTATTGAGCTAAATGACAAATAAATGATTTACAGAACACTATCGACCGCACAAAGTTATGCTATTTATTTATTTATTAGTTAAACGCTGGCCATTAATTTCAATTAGTGTGGCCAAAACAATCGACAGCTGACAGGCTAACGTGACGTATGCGCAATATTTCTTTTACCTGTATAACTTTTTGCATACTTGTTGTTGCTATTGTTAGATTTGTAATTAGTTGTTGTTGTCTTTGTTGTTGTTATTTGTGTGTACATCTCGAGGGCATAATTACTTGATGTTTGGCTTATAAATTACTCGAAAATTTGACTCTAATGAGCCTGGAAAACTGAACGATGCTTTTTTTATGGCAGTCAGTATAATCTTTGCTGTATAAGCAATTGCTCAATGTTGGTAAGAGTCTTAAAAATGACAGATCAACTGAAATATGAAATATGAGAATGGATTAATAATTGCAATTGTCATAGAATGAGCTTAAAGTTGACCTAAGTTGAGTGCCACATGAATAATAAATCATAACTCACATCCATTTGCATTTTCATTTCTGACAGTTCAAAGAATTCAGATTTCATTTAATTTGTGATTTATTAAGTTTTCTGACAGTAGAGATAGAGATACTCATTGTAGTGGGATTTGAAGTCAATGTTACAATCAAAGATGAACTCAAATTATTCTGTTGCAAGTAGAGAAACAATTTGTTCAAGTTCTGTATAATGCATACGAAAATATACTTCTATTGTAGATAGAGCCATAAATATCTAAGAATTATTTATTTTCATTTAAGGAATTTATCACTGCATTTCTTAATAATAGTTTGTAAATATCTTAACTCTAGTTTGTTAAGTTTTAATTAATCAAATATTATAAATAGTAAGAAGCATTTATTCAGATATAATTTATAAAATATTTTAGATTGACTCTTACTTTTTTTTTTAAACCATTTTCTAAAATCCTTCTCATTTTAATTTTTTTCTAATTTGTCTGAAAATTTCCAACAAATTTGCATTGATTTATTCAGGAACATGTTTGTTTGGGTTATGACAATGTTCTATCCTTCAGCTCTTCAGTTTAATCAGTAGGTCCTTTAATCCTAGCAGTTTTATCCTGTGAATCGTCCATGCTGTGCGAACAGTTATAAGACCAACTGTAGGCATACAAAAAAAAAAAAAAGACAAAACATGGCCAATGTCAATGCTACAGATAATTTCAGAAGTTGCTAAGCTGTTATTGTCTGTATGTTTTTGTGGGTTTGAGTGTGCGTGTGTGTGTAGGTGTGTGTAGGTGCGTGTAGGTGTGTGTTTCGGTGTTTGTTGTACGCCTACATGTTAGCAAAATTTGGCATTGGCCAACTTTGAGGCTGGTAATGATTTCACGTATCGTTCTCAACTGCGTAGCAACTGCGCCTAAGAGCCCACAGAACACACACACACACACATAGACACACACACGCATACCTACACATGCACCTATACTTATAGAAAAACATTTTCATCTGCACGCGCAGCCTAATGCCAAGTGGATTAAGCCAAAAGCCAACCCCAAAAACAAGAAACAAATGTTATTTTTGGCATGTGACAAATTGAATACCCTAACAGACTTAATTAGAATAATTAATATGAGTATAATAAATTAATAAAGTTAAATATAACAATTTTGATTAAAAAAAAATGTTTTATATAATTATTCATAGTGTTTATATAATTATTTTGATCCCGATAATTTTTATTTAATAATTAAAATTGATTAGGTATTTATAAATGAGACTATTATAAATTTAAATAAAATATAGGTAATTATTATTTTTTTATTGAGTATTTTTAATTGCTTAATGGAAAATTGTTCTGGTTTTTGGACTCTTGTAACAAATATGATGTTAAGAAAGGATGAATTACTTAACTATTTTTTGCTTTTATTTTCTTTTTAAAATATAGTAATTAATTTCAAAATGATTTTTATGCAATTACTCAAGTAATAAAAATGATTTTGGATTTGTTTGTCTTATAATAAGAAGTTTTTTCATATTCATTAAGAGGCTTCCAAAATATATACTATATAGATATCAGTATTAAAATTTACAAGACTTACAACACAATTTAAATATCCTTTGTAAGGGCATTGAATGGTTGAAGAAAACAAAACGAATCCTAAGCAAAACAAAACTTTTTTGGGTGTTTTGTCGAGTGCCCAGGCTTAAATATTTCATATGGGCTGCTGTTGGCATTAATTTATTATTCATTCAATGTGTATTGCCCATATGTCCATATGTACATATGTGACGGTTTAATATACCATTTTATCCTTTTCCTGTTTTGTTTTTTTTGAAAACTGTCTGATGCAGGTCAAGGACGTCACGCGCAACATTAAAAAATCCGTCTGCGCCTCGAGCTTGGAAGAAATTCGCGCCAAAGTAGCCGAGAAATTTGAGAAATGTGAACAGCAGCCAACGATTCATTTGGATTCGGATGGCACCGAGATCGACGACGAGGAATATTTCCGCACTCTGGACGAGAACACCGAGCTGGTAGCTGTCTTTCCAGGCGAGCATTGGATTGATGTGAGTAGAAACTTAAGTCTTTGTCCAATTCAATTATCTGTTTATGTATTTTATGTGACAGTTACTCGTATACCCTTTTGTAATATGCAGAGTGGCATTAAAAATATATAAATATAGCAAATATTTACATTACTATTCACTTAAATTAGCAGTTCTTTTAATTAATAAATTTGTACGCTTAAGAAATAAAAAAGGTAGTAATTTTATCTAATATCTTAGGTTTATTAAAAAACTGAATATTTTTGCCTTTAAAATATTATTTTTAACTCACATCTTTTAAAATAATTAAAACTATTTTTAGTGTAATCGTTTTTTTATTTATGGGAAAATAATTTCCAAAATTATTTAAATTATAAAAACTATTATTATTTACATATATATTACTGTAAACTGCAAATAAACGTGTCATGGTATCTCTTGGTCGAGCAAACTCGATTGTAGTATGCATACTTTATTGTTTCGAATGAATTTAATTAGTTTTACGAGCGAAACGCGTCTGTTGTGACAATAATTCAATTATTGTTGCCACATAAACAACACGTTGTCCAATTTGAAATATAATAATAATGATTTAATATGATTTGGTTTTATAGCCAACGCACTACGTGACAATAACGACACCGAATGGCAGCACCGCCAATGGCAGTGGCAACGCTGGAAATCCAGAGAACGGCGATACTACGGATGCCAACAGCTCGGAATCGGCACGGATCCGTCAATTGGTGGGTCAGCTGCAGAATAACCTGTGCAATGTGTCGGTCATGAATGATGCCGACCTGGACTCGCTGTCCAACATGGATCCCAATTCGCTGGTGGACATAACGGGCAAGGAGTTTATGGAGCAGCTCAAGGATGCGGGCAGGTGAGTCAGTCCCTTTTTATTTTAAGTTTATTTAAAATAACATTTTGAATCAACATGATAAAATACATATTTCATTATTCTACATTTTTCACAGTCTTCAAAAGCTATTTGAGATTTAAAATAAAATTACAATTTTAAAGTTGAATTGAATTGAAATGAATTGGACTCAAACAATAATTTAGGAAATATTGGATACAATTCGAAAAGTATAAAAATAAATTTTATTTATTTTTTAATTTTATTAATAATTTATAGTTTTGTTTAAATGTGAAATAAATTAATTTTTGTCATAAAACCGCTTTAAATAAATATTACCCTTAGTATTAAATATTCTAAATTATGTTATTAAAATCAATTAAAGTATTAAAATCAAATAAATTAAATTTAAATTTAATGTTCAGATATTAACAGTGCACAGTGGTTGGGCTTGTATGGAGCCGCGGCCATAAATATTTCCCGTTGAGATATCGTTATGAAATTTTCCCCAAAAATCTAAAAAAATATTTTGAATTTATAGTAAAAAAATTGGTTACATCAGAAGACTGTATCCTATAGCTCACATAACACCTTAGTATGGCTTATTTTTTTAAAAAAAAATTTTTGATGCAGAAAGTTTCTTTAAACAATTTAAATATTAACTGCAAAAATATTTTTTCAAATATCTCTTAGCTAGTATTTTTTTAAATTTTTTGAAAATGGCGAAAAGGCACTTTTTCCTCATTTTCTTGCAAAAAGTGCCTTTTTCGACAGTAAGACGGCTTGGCTTAAAGCTACTAGAACGACGCTCAGCACCATTCAGCAGCTAAACATTACTTTTTTAGAATCTAAATTGATTAACTTACACGACACAAAAAGTCCCGTTGGGGGATTTTTGGGGGGAAACAACTATAAGCTTACTAGAAAATCATTTTTATGAATGAAAAACACAAAAAAAATGAACAGACAAACTTAAGGTTCTACAAGACAAACGCACAAAACAAAATAATTTTAAATTACAAATAAACAAAGTAATTACCTTTCTTTTCAATATTCATATTGATCTATGAAGTAAAAAATCCTTTTTCCTTAATATTTTTCTAATCGCTTGCAGCACGTACTTGCCAGCTTTCTGCACAGAAAAATCAAAGTGAGTCATTTGGCGCTCTTTTGACTCTAATTAGCGAAAAACCGCGTAAAATGGAATAAAATAATCTATTCTACCAAATAACTAGTTCTTTTGAGAAGCACAATTAATTAATTTGGAGTCGATATATTGAAATTCACTTTTTTTATTTTTGTCTTCTGACGCAACCACTGTGCAGTGCGAGCATATTAAAAATTAAAAAAAAATTAAAAATTAAATTATTTTTTTTAAAAATTAATACAATTTTGAAGTTTTTTTTTTCTTTAATAACTTATGCAAATTTGTTTTTTTTTTTTATTCATTTTTTTGTATAAATTAAAAATTTAAAAAATTAAAAACTAAGTTGTTTTTTTTTTATAAAACGAATAAAATTTTAATGTTTTTTTTTAATAATTAATAATAATTAATAATTTTAAAAATTCCTATTACTTTAATAAATTCATAATTTATTAATTTATTAGGTTAAATTGGTGTCAGGAATCGTTGTTAAACCAATTATATAAATAAATTATAATTAAAAATAGTTGATTTGGAAATACAATTAAATTTATTGAATGGAATTTTAAATTTAAATATTTTTGAAGTTGAACAGATTTCTATTCATATATTTTCTTTGTATTCATTTTGTTTGCTTTAGACCGCTGTGTGCCAAGCGAAATGCGGAGGATCGCTTGAATCTGTTGAAGCTGCTGAAGGCAGGCGCCATCTTCTGCTCGGAGCGTTATCCGGAGGATGCGGAGGCCATTGACCGTGAGATTGGGCGGCAGCTGAATGAGGCGGAGACGGGCAGCGGACAGGTGGAGAGGAATGGCACAGTGAGTGCAAGCAATACACGCACCATCGAGGTGGTGCAGTGCGACAATCAAAATACCACCATAACCATAACAGTGGCCGAGGCAATTAATTGCACAGCCAATACTGAATCAAATGCCGAGGCGGCAAATGAAGCGAATGCGAATGGAAGTGGAAATGGCAATGGACATGGAAATGGCAACAATGGCGACATCTGACTGCCCATTTTGGGCAGCCTTAGATGAAGCCTGGCCGACAAGAAATAATGGCCAAACTAAGGATCCACAAGGCGATGGCAATTTTTTATCAAATGAAGTTTCAAAAAATACCATGAAAATAAAACAAACAAACAAACAAATCTATACCGAAGAAATCAGTCCTGCAACATTGGGTTAACATACACGTATTTGTAGCAAATAAAACTAATGAAAATCATACATAAATAGAACGAAACATAAAGAAATCTTCAGAGAATGCTTCGTAGAATTTAAGAGCAAATGAAAGTTAACGAAATATTACACGTATTAGCATTAAATTGTCAAAAAAGGTTGGAAAACAAAAACATTCTCAACAATAAATTTTGAGAATGGAAACTGAAAAAAAAACGAACTCAAAAAGAATTCTTTTAATTCTATGCAAATTTCAAAGTTTTTATTAGCTGAGAAGGGAGTATCAATTTACAATTTACAAATTAAAATACACAGATACATTTCCTGCAGAATTAAGAAGGAAAGAAATTGAAAGCACTCCCGATTGTCAGTTAGAAAATGCTATTCAATGTCAATAAACAAAATTTCGTAGTTAAAATTTGCTGACAGTTTTGTCAAAAGCACCTGAAAAAATGGAAAAAAATAAATCAAAATAAATCGGCAACAATAAATGAAAATAATAAAATATATATAAATATATATCATATATAAGTAAAGAGAAGAAAATATCATGTTAATTTTAAATGCATTAGTTAAAATATATATAAAAGGTTTTATTGTTCAAATTACTAAAGTGAAGAGTGTAGAAATTCATTGAAAATTAATTTTTTTTGAGTAGCTAGAATTAAAAATTAAAAGCTCCTTTATTATTTGTAATTTTCTATAAACATTTGAGATATTTTAAACAAATTTAAATTAGCTTTTTTATTGAATGCATGATTTAAGTTTGAGTTTTGTTGAAATTGAGTTAATGATATGCTATGGTTAATTAGGTTAATAAATATGATGTTTGATATGATGAGACGCACATGAAATTGTTTTTAGACTAATGCCATTACAAATGTCATTTGTCAAAGCCAATTGAGACTGACTGTAATTATGTGTAATAATTATTTTGAGAGTACAATAGAAACTTAAATGATTGTACTTATAGATTGTACTCGATCTGGTTTGAAATTGCTTCAAGTGAACCCCCCACAAATATATAATGTACTTATAATGTATTGTAGTCAAATAACAAACGTGAAGAATTTAAAAACGAAAGAAAGAAAAGAAACCTACACTTAATATTAGTACATTTAAACAATAAATGCAAATCAAGAGCAAAAATGGCAATTACACTCTTATACTCATAATTAATTATACAAAAACAAACAGAACAGAAATCAATGAAATGCAGTATGAATTAAGCAATAAATATAATATATGACAAGTTATTAATTTAGGAGTAACAGCATACACCAAGCAAACAATATACATACATAACTAAATAAAATGCATATTAAAAACGAATAAAAGGAAAAGTTTTTTATTTGTTTATTTAGAACAGAGGTAAATTAATTAGAATTTTAAATAAAGTAAGAAAAATAAATATATTATGTATAAAATAATTAACAATTATATAAAATAAATAAATAAATAACACGATAAAAAAATTAATTTCAGTTTAATGTTTTTTTTTTATTTATTTATTTTGAACAGAATGAAATAATACAAATTTCAAATATAATTATATTAAAATAAAAATAAATAATATGAATAACAATAAAATAGTTAAATATTAAATAAATAAATAACAAAGATTAGAGAGTAATTAATTAGAATTTTAAAAATAATTAGAAGTTAATTAACAATTAAATAGTAAAATATAAAATAAATAAATAACACGATAATAAAGTTAATTTCAGTTTAATGTTTATTTATTTATTTATTTCGAACAGAAAGGAATTAATTAAAATTTTAAACAAAATTAGAAATATAAATATATAATATGAATCGCAATTAATTAATTAAATATTAAATAAATAAATAACAAAGATTATTATGTTAAACTAAGTTTGAGAGCGTCAAACTAGGCGTATGCGTAATTTTAAAAAATAAATGTTATTATTTTATTTATTTTGAATGAGACATAAAATTGATATAATGTAATAAGCAATTAAATAGAAAAATATGCAATAAATAGCCAAAAAGATAGAAATGTTAAACTAAGTTTGAGCGCGTCAAACGAGGCGTATGCGCATTATACGCAAGTGTGCAACAGGGCGTATGAAAGCCAAACTCGATTTGTCTTTATGCGCTGGCTAAAGAGAACAAGTGCGTGAGAGAAAGAGAGAGTGCAGAAGAGAGAGAGAGAGTGAGCTTTTAGAAGAGAACTTTTGAGTTGAACTTCGTGTTGCAATTTGGCGCAGTTAATTGCATTAAACACACAACGACTAGTGACGTCACAAAAAGGCGCTGTGACGTGCGCAAATAGGGGGCCATGTCCAGGTTCAGGTCGGAGCCAGGCCTGAATCTGGCCTGAGACACCGACGCTGCCCTACTAACACACTTCAAAGCTCACAGTCACAGTCACAGTCAGAGTCAGAGTCAGAGTCATATAGACAGTCAGTCAGCTGGTCTCGATTTGCAGCCCGTAACTGACCTAAATTCATGACGACAGCATTTTGACCTGGCCCACACTTCCTTGTCGGCGTGGGCGTTGTTTTATGTTCATGAGCGTGGTCGTCGTTTTTGTCATCAGACTATTTGCAAATTCGATTTCAACTTTGCTTTGCATTTTTAATGCGCTCAAATTAACCAAAAAAAAATCTTTGCCTTTGACTTGTCAACCTTTTTCGGCTTTTAATATGCTTTTAATTTCCCGTCGTTGTTGTTGTTCTTCCTTGTTGGCGGTTTCGTGTCCTTGACATGACGCATTTGTTAGGTCAAAGCATGCGATATTTATTTTAAAATATAAATACGAAACCAAGCTGAAATTTATGACTGTATTTGACTGCCTTTGATGTTGCGGCTACAATTTTCATTAAAAAGTCACATTTTCTATATACATACATAAGTATTAAAGGGTCGTGTGCCAGTGACGGGTTTCCTTTTTATTTTACTCACTCTCTCGCAGAAATTGACGCCCATCAAAAATATAATTTGGCTTGAGTTTTTTTTCGCTGTCGGGGCCAAAAGTGCTTTGAAGTGCGATAAAGCGAGACTGCGACAATTTAGCAAAGTTGGATACATTTTTAAAAGCGTGCACAGTGGGCTAAAATACAAACAATTTGAGAAAATATTTTGCATAAAAAAATTCACACGAAAAATTAATATTGATGAAAAGATCACAATCAGAATGGTTCTGATATTTAGAATTTTGAAAGGTATTTTGTATGAATTTAAGAATTGAGTTAATAAGTGTTAAAAGATATTATCGAAAAATATATTTTTTAATTTGCATGCAGAATAAATTTAGTTATAAAAAAATTATTAGATTTATATTTTAAATAATTGAAATTAAAAATTTCAAGAATTTTTTTTTTTCAGGTTTGGATGAAACAATATTTTGAAAATTATTTTTCATATACATACATACATACATTCCACATTTCTTGTATTCCAGTTTTGCAATAGATTTTTGATCTTTGAAAATGTACATAAAGATTTGTTTAATTTTATTTAATAAAGTTGTAATAATTTCCTATTATTAATTAATAATTTTAAGTTTGATTTTTATTTTGATTATTTTAAATAAAATTAAATCAAATATTTCAGTCTTTCACTTTGCGACATCTATAACAAATATTTGCATTGAATATACGATTAATTTAATAATCATAAATTGTGATAAGTTTTTACTTAAATCATTTCATTCCTCACTTCTTCCCACATGATTTCACTGTACAGGCTGCTCTTCCTGCCACTGCAACAATTCCATTTTGCAGACAAGCAAATGTAGGCGAGCACAGAGCACAGCGTAAGAAAATCGAGGTTCATGGCCAGACAAGTGAGTAAATATGGAAGTGAGTAAATGGCAGAGCACTGAGCACTGAGCACAAATGTCAAATGTCTGACATCAGTGGCAGCTGCGAGGGCGGGCAGCAGCAGCAGCAGCAGCGGGGGGCGTGGCCGAGTAAACAACATATCGAGCTCATAATTTTCTACAATTTCGTTGTTAACTTTCTTATTTTTTCCCTTTGCCGAATAATACATATGTAAAAGAGCTGCGGGAAGTGTTGTTGTATATTCTGTGTGTGTGTATTTGTTTGTGTGTGTGAGTTTCGCATTGCACATAAACAACAAGTTTCTGTAATAGATGCCGCAATGGGCATTGCTAATACGCCCCGTGGCACATGTGGCAGGAGGCGGCAAAAGACACGGCGAAAGAGGAAGAGCAAGAGGCAGAGGGAGAGAGGGAGAGAGGAAGAGCAAGAGGCAGCAATGCGACACAGCGTTGCACTATGGGGCAGTTGACCCGTTTTTCTGACATTAATAATAACTCGGAAACTACAAAAAAATATTTTGATGCTCTTTTATATTTTGAGAAGTATTCTTGAAAAATACTTCTGATTATACTTTATTTTTTTTTTGTTAAAAAATTAGTAATTTTATTAAACAAGCTTGCTGTTACCTAAGGGGCAACTTAGTCTAGTTTTAAATTTGTGAAACAGTTTAGGTCACATGGACGTTAAATAGGAACTTAAAACTAAAAATTACATAAAAATTATGATTTCTACTGCAATTAACATTAACAGGCGCTATTTTAACATTGGACTGTTATGTTAACATTTCCGGTATGTAACATAACAGTTTGATGTACTTAGGCCCGTTTTTTCAATGTCTCAATAAGGTGGAAAAGAGAATTTGACGTAAAGTGTATAGAAATTATTGTCAAATTTGAATTTATTTGTTAAATAAAACTTAAATGTACATTGAAAAAACGGCTCTAAGTATAATGTGTTTGCATTAAAATTTCATAAATTAGCATACTTGTGAAAAATGAATTTATGCTACAAAAACTGGTCAAATGTCCCATAGAGCACAGAAATGGGCGGTGGGCGGGGGTGAAAGGTGGGGGTTCTTGTGGGCGTCACCATAATTGTGCACTTCGTGCCGGCGGCAAGCGGCAAAAACAACAACCACTTAAATTGCCTCATTTGCCACTGTATTTGTGTGTGTTTGTGTTTGTGTAAGAGTGTCTGTGTGTCTGAGTCTGTGTGCTTATGCTTGTATTTGTGTCTGTCTATCTGTCTGTCACTCTGATTTGTTTTGGGCCAAATCCAAACTCATTAGCTGCTGCCACAGGGTCCATAGACGAGCATATGCCCGCCCAGACACAGCTGCGGATAATGCAAATTTTTAGTATTAGACCAACACAAATAAGAGAAAAGTAAGGGAAAATTATAATGCCGTTGAATGTGTCCAATTTGAGCGAATGAAAGCGCCGCCAAGTTGACCTTTTTATCGCAGCTGGACGTCGATCAGCGGGTCGGCAAAGTCCTTCAACAAAAATAACAGGCAACATGGCGCGTTGTCTGATTGAGCGTCAAACGAAATGTGGTCAATGGGCAACCACAATTTACACAGTATCTGAAGGTCTTGTAGCTACAGGATATCTCTAAAATAAAGTCAACTTTAACTATACATCAGATTTAATGATAATACTATAAGAAGAGAATTTAAGTATATTATAAAACAACTTATTTATTTGTTAGTTTGACGATTAAATTTAAATATTTTTAAATATTTTACAAAGCAAGCAACTTTAATTATGTATAAGTCTAAATTTAAATTAAGCAGCAGAAAAATAAATTTTATTTGTATTTTGCAGCAAAAGTTAAAATTTAATTTAATAATAGATTTACAAAATATTATTTTATTTTATTTTATAGCAAATAATACCAAAAATTATTTAAAATACATTTTTTTTTGTCAGTTATGGTATTTTTTGTGATAACTTTTATTTCCAATATTTATAATATAAATTAATCTTAACAAAAGAACCATTAAAAAGTGGCAATTAAAATAAAGTATCTTATAATTTGGTATAGAATGTAATATAAATTGATGATTTTTAAATGCAAGCTAAAATGTATTTATTATTACATAATTTTGTAGATAAAAAAATAGTATTTTTTTTTTTCAAATATTTGCTTTTAATAATATCAATATTTTTATTTTGTAATTTATATCTAAATCAACTCAGCCTTAAATTCGTAGCATACTTTTGTGGGCTGACATAAATTCAATTACATTTACCAAATTACATTTTGGACATAGCCGCTTAATTGATGATGAATGAGTTGTCTTGGTGACCAAAGCATTAGTTCAATTTGAAAACAAGGTGTCAGGTTCGAGTACAGCGTAATTTGAGAGTAATTATGATTTATTCGGCTAGTTGAAAAATGGATTTAATATTTAAAAAAAGAGCTCAGCTGAAATTCTCTTTTAAATGATAATATATTATATTATATGAAATTGACTCAACATTTCTCAATACTTAGTAACAATTGAGTTCACTTCAAGCATTCAATTACTTAAATTTGAATCACTTAGCATTGAACAATTAAATAAGCACACAAGTGAATAATTTTATGTGCATTTAAATGCGGATAATTAATTATGGCCTTACGAGCAAATTTAATTGCTTGCTTCGGGCGAATAATCATACAAAAGGCGGCATTAAAACCAAAGTGAAAACTCAAAAAAATAAAAAGAGAAAACAAAAAACAATTGAGACATGGCACAAGCCG
Source organism: Drosophila subquinaria (assembly GCA_037043405.1). Taxonomy (NCBI): domain Eukaryota; kingdom Metazoa; phylum Arthropoda; class Insecta; order Diptera; family Drosophilidae; genus Drosophila; species Drosophila subquinaria. The sequence continues at coordinate 190,216 of JBAMBL010003020.1, forward strand.
GCATAAATTCCTTGCATAATTTGAATGTGTGCGAGAGTCAAAAGTCTCGTATTTCAATTTAATTAAATTGCTTGCGATTTGATGTGCGCTCTTTGGCATTCCCTTTTTTATTTAAATTCATTCAATTGTATTCAAATGCCAAACAAAGGCAGCAAATATTTAGCCACTTCATTGATACACAATTCACGATTTGTTTTAGTTTCAGTTACAGTTTCAGTTGCCGTTGTGAGTTTAAATTTGTGTTTTAGTTTTGTTTGCTGGACAAGTGGAAATGCCAAAGTTGAGAATCGGCCCAATGTCCTGGCAAGTGTCCAAAATTCGCTTGGCCATAGTCAAAACAATTAATCATAGCCACATGCGTTGTGTGACCTTTTTGTTACCAGCGACGACATGTGAGTTAATTAATCGAGCTGCCTTCCAGTGCTTGTCAAACTGCAGACATCGAAGGTCATGCAACATAATTAAACACGACAGTTGTTGCCTCGTTGTTACCTTGAGCCAACGGCTGCTGTAACGCATAAATTTCAATTTGTTATGCTGACCCTTTTACCTTCCTTTATCCAGCTTCCTCTTTACCTCCCTCTTCGCTTCGCTTTTTCGTATTGAAATGCAAACTTGGCCATATGCAAAAAAATATTCGCGCCTCGTTTCAATGCACAATTAGCGAGGTTGCCACATAAATTATTGCTCTGTTTGATTGCCGCAAGGAAATGAACACGGAAATTATTACTCTGACAATATTCGTGTACATGTGTGTGTGTGTGTATGTGCTTGTTATATTGCGAAACATATATGAAATATTGCGTGATATGCAAAATGTGCTGACGTTGGGTCAGCTCAAATGTAATGCTGAAATATGCAAAATGCATTGCATGCTTTTAGGCGCACATTGTTTGTCAAGGACATGCTGATAGGTAAGCTGAGATGCTCAAGTGATTTTTAGACACTCCTAAGTAAAAGATAACAGGATAGAAATAGGAAAATTATTTTCATATATTAAGAGAGGAGTTTCCTTAATTTAGACAAGTTTCTCTTAAACGTAAGGTAAAAAAAAAACGAAAAAAAATGTATTTTAAAAATAACTATAGTAAAAATCACACTCAAAAATCGATTAAATTGCCATAATTTAAATATACAGAAATGTGTAAAATAAAGAAATCAGTTTTAAAAAATTTGTTTCTAAGGGAGGAATTTATTTTAATTTATTTAAAAATTGTAATAGTCTAATAAAATGCGCTATTTAAAATTAGACACAATTTTACTACACAATTTTTAATATTGTACTATTTTTTTTTTAGATGTGTTGCTATTTTTAACAATATATTATATTATTTATTTTGCAAGTTACTAGTTATTTTTTAATATTTAAATGTTATAAATATAATTCCAAATATAATTCCAAGAGCTTTCAATATCATAGCACTAATGTTTTCATTTCAAGTGCTTTCATTCAATCCGTATCGTTTTATTATCGAATCTCAACAAAATTCAATTGATATTTGGTTCAATAAAATTGCAGCATTTTGTGTGATTTATTCGCCAGTCACGTAGACATCACTATTGTGATTCGCTTTGTAAATCGCAGCACATTTCGGCCAACTTCCGAGCTGCGTGTGCTGCATTGACAGACTGACAATTTCTGCAGTCGCGTTGCACAATGTTTTACTATTTTTTGTTTTGTATTTCGCAGGCTTAACTTGGCTATAAATGTGTATGCAAATTGGTTACTTACAACGGTTGGCAAAGTTAAATTTAGCGCTGGTTTATGTTAAAATATGGTTTGAATTTCGTTGCAAAATTCCATGAATTTCAATTCGATATCCGCGCGTAAATAAACTTGTTGAAATGGAGCTGATATGTAAATGTCACGCCCAATTCAAACAACAGGCTATAAATCAGCTCTTTTGTCTGACGATGCACCTTTGTTGAAAAGTTTTCTTCAAAGTGCCCAACAATTTAAATAATGCGTTAAGTGCAGGACCTTATTATCCTGAAATGACATTTTTCAGCTGCCTATTGAGTGTAGGCCAGAGTGAAGCGTATAGAAAGAAAGAGAGAGAGAGAGAGTGGCCAGAATGCTGCCTGCAAATTGCCAACTTTATTTTTATTGCATTTATAAACTTTGCCCTTACACAAAGTGCAGACCAAAAGTTCAAGTTCCAAATGTATGTGTGTGCAAATAATATATATATACATATACATGCATATTTATTTACGTTGTTGAGTGCAACAATTTACTAGGCGTTGCCTATGCATTTTTCTATTCCAAAAAAAAGGACAAAACAATTTAGGAAACTTTGCCTTTTGTGCAGGTGACCGAGCAGACCAGACATTGGTCTGGTCACAGGTGCAAGCCTAGTGCCGTTTAATGTACACAAAACTTTGTCTGGCAGTTGGAAATAAAAGAAAAGCACCAACAATGCCTTAACAGTCGCTTAACAGCGGCAACAATGCGTTAACAGTCTCTCAACAGTCGCTTCACAGTGCCAGCAATGCCTTAACAGTCGCTTAACAGTCTCGTAACAACCCTAACAATGCCTTAACAGTCGCCTAACAGCGCCAGCAATGCCTTAACAGTCGCAATGCCTTAACAGTCGCTCAACAGCGCACGCTCTTCGAAGCTCACTGTAAGCTGTGCTTTTACATTCTGCATTTGCTTTTTGTGTTTGTTTGGCTTTGCAAAGACAGCAGACAATTGGGCAAAGTCAGTGAGCTGCCTGTTTAAATACAGCACGCACAGTTGTCTGGCAATTTATTCCAAGTTCGGCCGGCTTGTGTTACAATTGGCGGGTGCGGCTGCCACGGCGAAATAGAAAACAAAACTCCGACAACAAAGAAACGCGTCTTCAATTAAAAACATTCTGCAAGAATGTGAATTCAATTTGCAACAAAAACTTTTTAAACAAAGTTGAAGTGGTTTTAATTGAGTAAAATAAATATAATTATTTTATGATTTTTAATTAAGTTAAAGAGTTAAATAAAAATTAAATAGAAACATATCACAAAACGACTGCTCATTAAAATTGCTGACAATGTTATAATAATTGCATTGTTATATTAATAAAAAAAAGGAGCACGCATAACAAAGAGGAAGCAAAAAACTAGCAACAAGTACTAAACATATTTTAATTAACGTTTTAATTGGTTTGACGTGTCAAACTAAAAAAAAAAGAAAAGAAAAATGACTGAAATTAATGCAGTGAAAACAGCAGCTGAAATAACGGAGACGACGCCTTCGATCCCGGGACGGAATCAGGTTCCTTTGGCAGCGACCATGTCGAAAACAACAACAGCAACAACAACAACAGGAACAAGACGACAAAGAACTTTGATGCGTGCTGCGGAAATGGACGCTGATACCGATGCCGATGATGTTGAAGATGACGAAGATGTTGATGGCCAAAATGGCGATGGCAATGGCGATGGCGTTGGCGATGTTGATGCGGATGTTATTGTTGCTGCTGATGTTGATGCGGATGCGGATGTTGATGCGGATGCGGATGATGCGGCAGACAGCATAACATTGGAGCTGGCATTGTCCCCAAACACGCCCACACCGCCGCCCACCACTGCGGACGAGGATCTCGCTGAGCTCGACAACAGCAAGCCATTCAAGGTGGGTTCACTTTACAATTACCCTGGGAACTTAAATATGAGTTAGGGTTGTTCCAAAATTAAGCTGATAGAATGGGAATTTTAAAAGTAAATTTATTAGAAAACAAAATACAATTTTTATTGAAGAAGTTATCATAAAAATACATTTTTGAATTTATTTCTGATGGAAAATATGAAAATATTTAAATAACTAGTAATAAAGTTACAACTTTTATTTGCGTAACTTATAGTTATTTTCAAGTTTTATTACACAAAGGGAAATAAAAATTGGTTTTGCTGTTTGAACTTTTAAAAATGAATAATAAATGCTAATTATTACCAGAAATACTAAAATATATTTTTTTTTATATAACTTTTAGTTTTTTAAATTATGAATTTTATATTTTACATTTTTACTATATATTTTTATATTGTTAAGTGAAAAAATAGCTTTGTATCAATTTTTGATTGCAATAATACTATGATTTTTAAATTAAAACTAAAGGTTAATTTTTTATTCTATATTAAATAAGCATTTAAATTTAGGGTTTACTTTATCCGCTAAAATTGAACGTTTATTCATATCATTTGCCCGCATCTGTTTTGGATATTCATGATGCAGCTTAACAATTGTTAACTGGCCCGCAATTCGTTAAGTGATTATGGCCTCCATTGTTGTTTTTGTTGTTGTTGTTTGACGCTGGGGCGCAAAACTTTTGATAGTCAGGAGCCAAGGAGCTAAAGAGCGAAGGAGCAAGCGACAGGACACTCGAAAGCATTTGGCTTCGAGAGTCTGGCACTTGAAACTGGACTTGGGTCTGATTTTTTGATGATTTTCTTTCATGCAGCCTTTAGGCTTGTTTAAATTTTGAAGGACCTCAGCAGCCCCCATTGCAAATTGAGTTTTTTAAATGTATACCCTCAATTTGCAGGACTCTCTGCTATAGACTTGCGTCCTTGCTATTGTTCTTATATGCCCAGTTAATTTTAACTGAAAATAAGCAAGAACTTTTTGGGCGAGTTGCCGACTAAAGTCTTATTTAATATACATATGAAAAAGTTTGATTTAATATAATTTAATTGTAAATTTTTTATTTACTTTATGATTATTTTATAACTGAATAATTTTTCTTTATATTTCTGTGATTTTCTGTGTATTTCATATAGGTAAAATGGTTCATTTTATTAACTTATTTTCTTGTTATATTATAATTTACAATTTTCTTCCATTTTATTTCTGTGATTTTCTGTGCATTTTATATAATATAATTGATAAATTTATTTACTTATTTTTTAAATATATCAAATAATTCCTTTCTGTAAATTTTTTTTAATTTTCTGTGTATTTCATATAATTAAATTGTTAGTTTTATTAACTTATTTTCTAGTTACATATATTATAGTAAACCATTTTCTTTTCTATTTCTGTTTTTTTTTAATATATATTAAATAATTTCTTTCTGTCAATTTTTTTAATTTTCTGTGGATTTCGTATAATTAAATTGTTAATTTTTTTAGTTTATTTTCTAATTTTATTAAAGTGGAAATACAAAGACATTGCAGTTAGCCAACAATCGAACTTAATTAAAATTGTTGGCTGAATTTAGAGCCTCGACTTGAGAAGCTCTTGGCCAAACGTAGCGGCTTTTGCAGTCCCTCATTGGTGGCTGCCACCACAGTCATTGGGGCGCAACAAAAGCTGCCACTGTCTGTGGTGCTGATAACGATAACGATGTGTCTGCCACTTCGCCATGCGTCACTAGACACGAAGCAGCCACTGCTCAACTGCTCAACTCCTCGACTCCTAGACTAGACCCTAATCGATTTATTGTGTGCTTAGAAAGTGCGCCTAACAAAACCAACTGTCTAAGACAAATCGTTTGCCGCACACACAACTTTATAACTGGCCAACGTTGGAAATGTTATGTGAGTGACTGTAAATTTGACAAGACTCGCATATTAATTGACAGCAGGAAAATGGGAAAACTCGCTTGGAAACTTTGCTTTGTGTTGCGTTTGTTTTATCAGTTGGTTTGGTTTCTGTGTGTGCCACGTCTCGTATGCGTAATTTATGTGGCATCCATCTAATTAATAAGCATGTAAATTATTCCGACATTCCGCTTCCTTTGCTAACATCTAACATCTGCCTTGATGCCTGTCTGTCTGTCTATCTATCTGTCTATCCGACAGGTTGTCTGTCTTTAAACTGGCGTGTAACACTTTTTCAACAATTGTAATTAATTAAATGAACCGCATTTTGTGTGTGTGTGTGTGTAAGGTGTGTGTGTGGGAATGTGTAGTAAATGAACAATTGATAATAAATGATAGATCTAACCTTTTAACACAAATTCATATATGTAAAAGGATAAAAAAATATAGTTTTTTACGCTCAAACAAATAAGCGATGATTATAAAATACAAATGAAAGGCACTTTAAAAAAAGTACCAGAATATTAAAAAAATTTGAGCTACTATTTTTGGTATTATCTATATTTGTTGAGAAATTTTGTCGTTGGATATTTGGTATTTGTTTTAATATTTAAATTATTTTAAATACACTCATTGAAATAAGTATATGTGAATGAAGTTATTCAAAAAAATATACTATTAACACAAAAGATTTGATGCAAATTTCTTAAAAACATCTTATCATTTAATTTCCGTTTGAATGACACAAAAATTTCCTTAACCCATTAAGTACCCATGGAAAATTTTGAACTACTTTTTTCCACGATTTTTTACAAAAAATATTTTAGTTCAAAAAAATTCTTCAAACAATTCTAAGAGTTACTGCAAAACAAAATTTTCAAAAATATTTTTGCTATTCTTTTTTAACATTTTTTGAAAGTCCTAAAAATTACTATTTTAACCTCTTTTTCCTACTTTTTTCTCCTTTTCATACAAAAAGTGACATTTTAGCAATTTTCAAAAAATTTAAAAAAAATACTAGCAAAAATATTTTTGAAAAGTTTGTTTTGCAGTCATTCTAAGAATTGTTTGAAGAATTTTTTTGCATCAAAATATTTTTTGTAAAAAATTGATCAAAAAAGTAGAAAAAAAGTTGAATGATATAATGTTAAATAAAAAAGTCAAATATAATTTTTATTTCATAATTTATTAATCAAGGTCAAAAACAAAATTCAGTTTATCTTTTCAACATCTATTCAAAAAAACATAAAATTTTTTTTTTTGGACATAAGACTATGACTAAGTCAAGGTCGTAATTATGTTTTTATATATTTTTCTTTGATATTTACTCGTCGTTTAAGTTGCGTGAAAAGTGTCAGCCAACAAAAAATTCACAGAAATTATAAAAGAAGAAAGTTTTCAACTTTCACTTAACTTTGAAACTTTTATTGAGTTTATAAAAAGGGAAGATTTCTTAAATGCACATTTTAAAAATGGACAAGTAGTTTTATAAAGACATCAGTTGATGCGCTTACATGATCCAGTTGATCCACATTTAATTTGTTTTCTCTTTATTTACCCGTTGAATATTTAACATATTTGTCCTTGCAACTTGAAAAGCAGCTTCTACTTGCCATCATAGAATGGCTATTAGGCAGTAGCCAAGGCTAATAACAACTGCAACTAGTAGTTGAACAAAACTCAAAGCATTTGCCTTTGGTTTTAATAGCTCGTTAGGTGATCGTAAAAGAGAGAGGGAGTAAAAAATCAGAATGAAATGCACCACAAGGACTCAAACAGGACATTTATACAAATGCGACATGGAAAACGCATTTGCTTTTTCATATCCAGTCAGACGAGGACAGTTGGTTTTCCACCTTGGCAATGGCTCAAAAATAAAAAAAATATAAATGAAATGGTAAAAGAAGCTCCAAAATCCCTGGGCAATGAATGTGAGGCAGAATAAAAAGCTGCTAGGGCAGGCAGGTGATGACAAGGGAGGGAAAGCAGGGAATTAAGTTACCAACAGATATGTAAATACAACAAGCAAAGGCATTCAGAGGCAGCTCGCACACAAATTGCGTATACGCAACGTTGCGCATTAAAACAAATAAACGAGCATTATTTATGTGGAGGCAAGCGTGCAACTTGACTACGACACTCCATGGGGCAGCATCAAATAGCCAAGTTAATGTGCTACACACATATCTGCTAATAAGTAATTGCAAATGCGTGTCAATGTGACGACAGTTATGTAAATTGCAGTGTAACGCACAGCTCTTCTCACAACTGTTTGCTATGACTGTCGAATATTTAATGGTCTCGCAAATGCAGTGGGACAACTATTTAAATGATTCGACTTAACCCATAACAATTGGAGAGTGCAACAATTTCCATGGCATTTTCATGACATGACATGACATGACATGGCATTTTTCGTGGCAAATTAGTTTCATCACAATGACAAACTGTGGAGCAACAATTCAGTTTTCAATGGAACAAAGTTCTACAAATGCGAGTAAGCTGATTGGGCAAGGCAGAACTGTGGATTAAGCAAATTGGTTTTACATGGAAAAATGTCTATGAATAAGCTGATTTTATATGACAACAGTATAGAGTAGTATGCCCATCAACTATTCAGTTTTTAATGGAAAAAGGAATGTGTATAAGTTATTAAAAGGGAAGCTTTTTTAAGGAATATAGGTTAGTAATTTTAAATGTGTTTTTAATTTAAGTCCATAAATAACCATTATTAATATTAATATTATAACTTTATTAGATGTTTGGGATACACTGTAAACTGTTAATTTTATTTTATATTTTTTATTTTATATTTTTAATTAAGATTAGGATGAAATAAATTAAAAAAATTAAACTAGATTTAGTAAACAGTTAAAACAAAAAATTAGGTTGCTAAATATGTATATTTTATACAAAATTTCTTATGTTATAACCTAGCTTTAAAAAGATTCCCTTATAAATTAATGTTAATTAATTAAAAAATTAAATTAAGCATAAAAGATTTAGTAAAAAGTTAAAACAAAAAATTAGGTTGCTAAATATATTTAATACAAAATTTCTTGTTATAACCTAGCTTTAAAAAGATTTTTTTTTAAATTAAATGGGAGTCCCACTAATAAATAATTAATTTTAATAACGTTTTAATTTGTTTTATTTATTGTTAATAAGCGTAAGTCGTATACTTTTTCTTTATGAGTTTTATTTGTTTATTACTGTAAAATTGAATTTGTTCATTTAATATTTTCATTTTATATTTTTGATATGATATGATAATTTGTAACATACGAGTAACTAAAGTTGTAAATGTGCTCCCAGTACATCTGCAATTCAATCTATCGAAATTCGAGAATTAATTGAGCCTTGGTTTAAGCCGAAACGTGCAGGTTAATTGCAATTTGCAATTGTGATGCCAGACAAATGTGTTGCCAGGATTTTGTCAGCTCGCTGTCTGCTTTGTTTAACTTCATTTCTATTGACAACAATTGTGATAGTCGAAATTCAGATGCAGATACGCATCTGTGATGAAGCTTCGTTTGAGATTGAGAGAAAGAGAGAGAGAGAGAGAAAGAGAGTGGGACAGATACAGAGATGGGATCATTATCTATGCATGGATGCATTGGCATCTGCCCATTGTCCTTGCTCTTTGCTCTTTACTCTGTGCTATTTGCCATGCTGGTCCCGTGTTGTCCTGTTCTGTCCTGTCCTGTCCCAGTGTCCTGTTAATGTCCTCTGAATTTGCCAGAACAATATTGACGCGTGAGCAGGTTGGAATGTCGACCAACAATGAACGTTGCCAGTTTAGTTCAATCTGGCAAACATGGCTTAAGTATTTGCCAGTGAATTTGTCCAACAACAGAATGTGAGCCACAAAGTGCTGTCAATTGACACTAAACAGAAGAACCAACAAATACCTGAAAGTTCTCTCTGTTAACTTTAAAATCAAACAACAACACTTGAGCCAAGACTGACACTCAATCAGACGTATGAAAAACGTAATTGAAAGACTTTCAATTAAATCAATCAAAGTGTAGTTGACTTTAAAGACTCAGTTGGTAAGATTAAAGTCAACTCAAGGCCATGGTCAATGAAAACAAGCGGAAAAGGCTATAATCGACTTACCTTTTATTTTTTTAAATAAATATAAAATATTTTTTTGTTGCATACTTTTAGGCATTTATTATACATTGCCTAAAAACTATAATCTTTCATTACTACCTTTCTGTTTGCCCGATCTTGTTGCAATTAACTAGGTTGATAGCTTATAAATATAGATAACGATAAATACAAAAAAAAAATAAACAATATACCCTTTTACTTGTTTTTTCAAGTAACGGGTATAAACATACTCGTAGTTGTGCTGCAGGAAAACATCTGCAAATTGTGTTGAGTTTTTTGGGAATAGGGGGTTGGGAGGATGGACAAAAGGTTGAGAACACGCAGCCAAAACAAAAAGTCAAGAAACGCATAAAGCGCAAACAAAGCCACAGGCCATTGGCATATGCCACTCCCACTGCCAGTCCTACTCCCAGTCCCAGTTTTCCCCATTTTCCCATTTCCACAGTTTCCCACCTTCCCATTCACTCCGTCTCTTGGCCAGTCTGGCAGTCGACCAGCTTCGCAGCTTCTCAGCTGGGCAACATGGCCAACAGCAAAAGTCGACACGAAGTTTGCTCCAAGAATTTGTGAAATTAGTTGACTTTACTAATATTTATACTTTTATTAATACTAAATATAGCTATTAGCACCTTATTATCTGTATAAGTTTCATAATATTTATTTATTTATATTTTTTAATTTTAAATATTTATCCTTTTAGCTTGAATTTAAATTTATGTAGAATTCATTTTTCATATAATTTTTCATTTTTCATAATTCATATAATTCATTCAGTTTTAATTTAAATTTCTTTATAATTCATAATTATTTAATATCGTATTTATATAATTTTTTCTTTATTTTATTTTAATTTTACCTACACCTAGTTGACATCAAATAAATAAATAAAAAAATTTATTGTTTTATACATTTTCACATTTTGACCAACACAAACTTCTGAAACGACCCTCGGTGCGGCAAATGTAGTTGGAAGTCAGTACGAGTTCAGGCCATGCCAAATGTAAATACAAGTTTAATGGCCAACACGCAGTCAAGCGGCCAAGTAGACGTGGCTAAAAAGGCAAACGAGGAGTCAAGGGGGAATTTCTATAGAAATTCGCATAAAATGCTTGATAAATTTTCATTGTTGAGTTGATGGATATTCCAGGCGATATAATTGGTCTGGATCAATGATTGATATGCTTTTGCAGGATATTAACTTGGCTTTTTGGCTTAACAAAATTGTCACGCCCCAGACAGATGTCTGGTTATCATAATGATAAAAGGTAATCATGATAATGATATCAGATCGATTCATCACTTGTGTTCAACATGGCGTATGCTTAATATTAATAAGGCACTATATAATTAAGTAAAAAGGCGAAGCAATTTGTTTAAGTTTACTTAGGACTTAGCTGGCATTTTCTTTTACCTTTCTCTGAGTGCTCCTTTTTCCTTAAATATTTAGGTCTTTGAAGTACGAAGAGCATTTTTGGGGCGCCTGAAATTTAATACGTTTGTTACCTGAACGCATGACATGCTAAAATTGCTTTTACCTTTTGTCGTTTGAGGCTTTATTGTTATGGCAAATAATAAATTGATTGTGTTAGTTGTTTGCCCCTATTTCATATTTGGTATTCGGTATTCGGTATTCAGTATTTGGTGTCCTTATCGTTGTCCTGCGCTTCGCTGGATTTTTATTGCCATTATTGGCAGCTTAATTGAGGACGGCAATTCGCAGACAGCCTCGGGACTATTTGAAATGAAGACAAACATCGTTTAATGCCCTTTGCTTTCGTTGTTGCCTTTGTTGTCTCGTCTTCAATGAAAACAGCGACATCTTCTCATAATTGGTTAAAGCGAATGACATTTTAAGCGAGAGTATTTAACTCTTGTATACAGTTACGACCCGGTTAAGAGTTCGGTGAACTTAAAGGAGACACCTAAGATCAATTAGCTGATGAAGTTAATGAAAAACTTAATTCAAATCAAGGGAATAGCTTAAGAAATAGTTTCTCGTACCTGGAATGAACTCGCATCAAATAAAGTAAAAGCTAAACCTTTCTACTCAAACATATTATGTACATAGACTTCAATATCGTTTTTTTTGTTTTGTTGTGCAACTCTTTTGGGAGATGAAAACCAATTAATTTGCCACCCACCACCCACTACCACCCACAGGTCAAGGACATTACAAGGAACATCCGCAAGGCCGTTGTGGCCACAACATTGGCCGAGCTGCGCCTCAAAATATCCGCGAAGTTTCAACGTCCTGAGCCGACGATTCATTTGGACTGCGATGGCACCGAAGTTGATGATGAGGAATACTTTTCCACACTGGAGCCAAATGCCGAGCTGATAGCCGTGTTTCCCGGCGAACAATGGCGGGATGTAAGTAAAAAAATAAATAATAAATAATAATAAATGATAATAAAAAATAATAAATAATAATAAATAATAATAAATAATAATAAATAATAATAATAAATAATAATAAATAATAATAAATAATAATAAATAATAATAAATAGTAATAAATAATAATAAATGATAATAAAAAATAATAAAAAATAATAAATAATAATAATAAATAATAATAAATAATAATAAATAATAATAAATAATAATAAATAATAATAAATAATAATAAATAATAATAAATAATAATAAATAATAATAAATAATAATAAATAATAATAAATAATAATAAATATGTAATAATAAATAAAACAAAATAAAATTAAAAAAAATAATAAAACAAAAAAGAAATACTATTAATTCACTGAGATTCCGAAGTTATATTTTATTTTAAAACTCTTATTTTTATACATAATTAATTTAATTTATTTTAATTTAATTATCATTTAATTGTTTATTTAATCTAACGTCTGTGTCTTTTTAGCATTTTATTAATATTGTTTTTCTTCTTTTACAGCCCAGCGATTATAATGCGAATATGCGTCGAACTTCGTTGGATGCGCAGCGTCTGCGTAAATTGGTGGGAAAACTACAACAGAATCTGTTGAACGATGCAGATTTGGATAAATTATCGAATATGGATCCCAATTCGCTGGCCGATATCACAGGACGTGAGCTAAAGGACAGTGATTACTGTGTCCAGAGCGAAACGGCACGACGATCCACGGAGTTGTCCTGTTAGAGGACATTTAAGCACTTGGAATACTTGTTTATGTGTCCCTTAATTTCCGAATCATCTAGAAAAGAAAAACCTACCTAATAGTCGTACTTACAGTGATGGAACAGATAATAGAAACGAGAGTAGTTTTATTGAAAGTAATGAATATAGAAAACAAATTATGAAACTTTAAAAACTATAATCGTTTCTATTATTTTGTTCATCACCGTTAATGGAATATACTTAGCACAGTGAAACGTCGCTTATGATAGATTTGTAAGGCATTTGTAAGAGTTTTGTATGACAAGCTGAAACTGACAAGAGAATGCAGTTTTCGGGTATTTTTGGAGCATGTTTTGATAGCAACTAATGAACGCGACAATTTATAGAAATATAAATATATAAATATATTTATTACACATGTGTATTTCTTTGTATTCTAGTTGTAGAGCACCTTTAAGATATTATAATCCTCAGCAACCTAAATCGTATTTTTTGAAGCTTAACTTGCAACAAGAATTTATAAAAAAGTGAAAATAGTGAAAAAACACTCCTCAAATAATAAGTAGAAGAAACCAATGTCTGTTCATAGAGTCACTAACTGTTCCTAGACCAATATGCCATATGAGGACCTTAGTCCAACCTAGTACTCCAAAGTCTACCTTAGCCAAAAGACTATAAACCAATTATGATGCCAAAAAACCAATGTAAAATATCTTTAAAATAATTGTTGTAAAATTCTGATTTATTTTTATTATCGATAAATACATGTAAATTGATCACAGATAATTTTGGTTAATAGGGAGCAAATCGTTAAACAATTAAATAAAATATAAATAAATTAAAGCGTTAATTGCAAAATGTATAAAATATAAAAAACAAATATATTTAATGAATGTGCCACATAATTGTTTAACAAACTCATGTACGTAATTTATGTATGTGAATAAAACTTAATGCACTTTGTTTAGCAATTAAGTATGAATAGAATGCAAAATGAATAAAATAAAAAAACTCATTCGTTGCAAATCTGAATACAATTTACGATTACAATGCAAGTTATTTTTTTCTATTGTGTGCACATTTTACAAACAAACAACAAATTGAAATTACCACACAAATCGATTGAATTGAAATTGGTAACTCGACATAAGAGTTAAACGAACGTACGAAAACTTTTTGCATTGTCTGTGAGTTCAACAATAAATTGAGATTAAATGTCTGCTAGATGTGTTTCTATTTTTATTGTTGTTGTTGTTTTATTGATGACGGGCAAACAAAATGCATTTACAAATCAATGTCAAGTTTAGAGAACGTTAAATGGGAAGAAGTGAGGTAAGTTATTTTAAAAAAGATAAAGAATAAAAAAAAGATAAAATATAATAAAGCAAATTAAAAGAATTAATAAAAAAAAAATCATAGCTTGGAAAAAAAATTAAGTAAAAATAAAAATTAAGTATAAATAACTTAAATTCTTTTTTTTTTAATTTTACAAAATTAAAATAATTTTTACATATTTGAAATAAAAGTTTAATATTGAGACTTAAAGTAAAAAATGTTCTTCAATAATCACAGTTTTTTTTCTAATACTACAAAACTAATAACACATTTTTTTTTTAATTTTTACAATAAAAATTAAATATTTATCTAAATATTTTCTTAGGATTTAGTTTTTTAAATTCTTATATCTTAACCACAACCCCTGATTATAATAAGTACTTGTATTTTTTTTATATTTTTTTCCTGTTCTCTTCATAGTTTTTCGCATTTAAGAATTTCTAGAATTTAATTAGAAATTCAGCGCACTATAAATCCAAGTCAGACTATTATGCTGCCATTATGCATAGTTTGTTGTTTCTTCCTCAAAACTTTCAATTTCCTTATGCAAAGTGTTCAAGGATTTGCCGACTGGCAAGGCAAATAAGATATAACAGCTGCTGTTGGTAAATTTACATATTTGTTTTGAGAAATTCGTGCAACTTTTGAATAAACAAAAGTTATGCCTAAAGAGAGGATGATAGTTTGAATTTTGTATTTAACCTGGCTCAGAATCTGTTTATGGTTCGTTGGAGAGCGCTTTGTGGTCCAGTTAATTGCGTCTGTTTGTCATCTGATGGATTTGGATTTGGTTTATTCCGGCTAATGCGTTTACAAAATGTCAAGGATCATTGGAGACTGAATCAAATGATAATTATACGCTCTTTTGTCCAATTTATTTGCTGACTAGCATTCTCGATGCATGAATTTAGTTTCTATTTTGTTCAGTTAGTTGTCTTCCTGTTCAGTTGTCCAGCTTTAGGTGCTATTTTAATTATGCAAAGTGCCTGATACAGCATGAATGCACATGCACGAACTTGCACAGCATTGCAAACTGGCAGCTGAGTGCAAGTTGAATGCTTTTTGAGCCAGACTCGATTGACATTGGGCTTATTAGTTGTTTGTCAAACTGAGTCCATTTAATGGACATTGTCCAGGCTCTCTCCGAATACGAGTATCTTTTTATTTCAAAATAATATCGACGCTGAATACATGAAAAATTCAACTATTCTGTTAAAGTTGCTCCTTGTGAAGGAGAAACATTTCACGGCAAAGTCACAAAGTGGCCTTAGGGCCTTTGTGTATGCAGCATAAAACAAAATAAAAGGCGAAATAAAACTACATATATTTGCCATGTGAAAACTGCAAACAGAATGCCCTGGGATAACGCGAAGTTTGATAAATGGCCAACTGATAAAGCTACCGAAAAAATTTATATCTATTTTCCATTTAAATCTAAAAAAATATATATCTAATCATGCATTTAAATTTGCAAAATTATTTGCATGTTATTTAATTATGGAGTACTTAAAATCTCAAGCATTTAAATTTGATTCATGGGAATTTTTCAGTCAATAAATAAATAAGAATACAATTATATCATGTAAATTTGTTTTGTAAATTGAGTGAAGTTTGGTTCAATCACTGTAAATAAAGTAATATTTTCAATTGCTGTAGATAACGGAAAAAAAGGAATGACACTAGATTAAAAACTATAAGAAATTGATACACATAAATTAATTTTATATGCTCTCCATAATTTTCTAAAAGTAAATTTGGTAATTAGTTCTGTATCAAAAGAACAAATTTGTATTTATTTTTAGTGGGTGTTGTTTATAATTAGAATCTTTTAATTAAGATTTCATTTAAGTTATTTTCATAATTTCCTGAAGATTCAACCGACCGCAACAATTCAGATACTATTTAAATAAATATGTGAAAAGCAACCGTCAAATTGTCCGACACTCTTATCTTAACGCTTGACCCGAGCCCCTATAAGTATGCAACACAAATATGTGACAAATTTTCAACTTAAACACAAACGCATTCACACATACACACATATGTATATACATGTGTTGCAAAAAAGGACAACGAATTTGAATTTATATGCATATTGAAAACATTGAAATATTTGTTCGTGTGTTGAACTGAATCGGAGAAGGTAAAATATCAGGGCGTGAGTGATAAATAGACTTACATACATATATACATATATACGTGACGTCTCTACGCACACAGCAACAGTGACTCAAAGCATATTTCAAGCATCACTGAGAAAAACTGTAAATCAGTTAAAATTACTAAGCTTATAGAGATAAAAAATAATAAAAAAAGCATGTTATAAAAGATTTTGAATAAAAATAAATAACAATGTAAGTTTATTTATTTAATTTTTTAAATATTTTTAAATAAATTAAGAAATAAATAAAATAATCAATATAATGTCACAGCTTATATAAAAGAAATCTGTAAGTTGAAATAAGCTGGGTTTTGGCTGAAAACATCTGTGAACCACTGTTTTTGTTATGTATTCGTTTGCTAAATACTCTTCAATAATTTAAGAAATAAAAAAATTATCATTATAATGTCACAGTTTATTCTGTCAGCTGAAATAAGCTGTGTCATTATTCTTAGCTGCTATAATTGATTAAACATTTTATCATGCACTGGCTGAAAACAGCTGTGAGCCACTGTCTATGTAAGGCAATGGTCAGTTATCGCTATCGACCTTGTCTGGGGTCGCATTCGAAAAGGGGAATTTGTGTTTTTTGTTTTTGCTTTATATTTTTAGCTAACCAGCTCATTTCCTATGCAGCTCCTTTTTTTATGCCCTCTTTTTTATTATTACTGTTGTTGTTGTTGTTGTCGAAAAGGGAAAAGTTCGAACGTGCAACGGCTGCCAACTGACAACGGGGCAATGTGGCAACTGTGGCAACTGTGGCAATGTGGCAACTGTGGCAACTGTCGGTCTGCCAACTGTCGGTTTGCATTAACAACTATGCGAGTGAGATTTATGCATGCAAAAGTTATGCGCTTCTTAGCAGCATCTTTTGCCGTTAGCTGCTTATGCGACCACGCCTCTTACGCCCCTCCGTCCGTCTGTATGTGGATTTTGTTTCTCACCTGAGCCTCAGCTGATTTTGTCCTTGACAAGTGCCGCTAAAAACGCTGCAGTTGCAGTTGCAGTTGCCATTGTTGGTTGCCACCAACTGAATCAGAGGTATTAAAAATTTATTGAATTTATTTTCATGTATGTCTGTGTGTGTGTGTGTGTGTGTAGGGGTATGTGTGTCTGTTGCCAGTCTAAGTTGTCGTTGTCATTTTCGTTGTCGTTGTTGTGCAAAATGCGCATTGAGTTGCACTTAAGCTTACGCTGTCAGAGTGGCCACAGGTGCGGATGCGCTTGTGTAGGCGTGGTCGTTGATGTGGGCGTGGCTAATGCGACTACCTGCACAGGAAAAAATACGGGATAAAATCAATCCAATCAGAAGTTCGGTAATCCCGGATTTTCTTAGGCCAAAAACAAAATAAACAATTCATGTCGATTTTCTTAATTCCTTCTCCAAAAATATTATATAAATATATATATATAAATATAAGCTTAAATTTTCAAATGATTTTTTTTCCAGTGTATATATATTTAGACATCAAGAAACCACACAGAACACAACACAGCTCTGGCACAACAATCAAGAAAAGTCAATCACCACAGCGTCGAATGAGAATCAAAGATCGTAATGTCACGAATACATTCACAAATATCTGTGTGTAGGTGTATGAATATTAGGGTGTCCCTTATTTGGTCAAAGTCAATATTTTTAAACGCATACGGGCTAGTTCTGTTCATTAGGTCCTAAAGCACTCAGAAATAAATTTTTACCTCAATCGGAGTATGATAACCCGTGCCGACTTGGATCGGAAAATTTCAAAATTATATGGGACATAAAAAAAAAAATTTTTTTTTTTTAATTTTTTATTTTTTTATATTGTTTATTAGGTCCTAAAGAACTCAAAACCAAGTTTTCACCTTGATCGGAGTACGATAACCCATTCAAATTTGCATCGAAACATGAAAAACCATCGAAAAATGTATAATCAGTGTTAAAATACTGTTTTTTCATGTTTCGATGCAAATTTGAATGGGTTATCGTACTCCGATCAAGGTGAAAACTTGGTTTTGAGTTCTTTAGGACCTAATAAACAATATAAAAAACTAAAAAATTAAAAAAAAAATTTTTTTTTTTTATGTCCCATATAATTTTGAAATTTTCCGATCCAAGTCGGCACGGGTTATCATACTCCGATTGAGGTAAAAATTTATTTCTGAGTGCTTTAGGACCTAATGAACAGAACTAGCCCGTATGCGTTTAAAAATATTGACTTTGACCAAATAAGGGACACCCTAATGAATATATATGTGAATGTCTGTTTGGATTAAAGTCACTTTTAAGTATATAAAAGTATAAAAGAATGAAATTAAATACATTCTCCATTAGCTGCTCTTTTTTGGGATTACTTTTGGTGTATCTTTTTTTTTTTGAAGTCAACTTTTATCTACTTTGCAGCTTAGATTTGTGTTTGTTGAACTATTTATTTCGGCTAAGACTAGAAAATGTTCTAAAAGATTTTAAAAAAATTTTTATAAATAGTAATATATAATATAACAGTAGTAAATAGTAGTTATAGTAATAGTAATTTTAGAAGTCGTCTCATATTGTTTAAACCTTAATGGTAATTTTCAGATTTTAAATGAATAAATTTTATACTAAATTAAATTACAGTCCAGTAATCATTTCCTTATAAAAAAGTTGATTTAATCACTGCAACTTAAATTGAATTTATATTTATTTGGTGACATGATTTATTGAATTTAAAAATAGAAAAAATTAATATAAAAAGCACTAATAATTTTCAAAATTCGTAAAGAATAGAATCAATCAATACTCAAATTATTATAAATTAAAGTGAATTTCCTGCAAATAATTTAAATAATTTATTATGTGTGACAAATAAATGAATATAAATTACAAATTATTCAAAATAGATTCCGATTTCCGGAATATTCTCATCTGTGAAGTTGCCAAGTGAATTCAGTTTTAATTGAATTTCTGAAAATAAATACAATCATTGGGAAAATTCTCTTTTTGAATTTGTACACATCGTTAAATTTGTAATAAGAAAATTATATATTTTTTGCTGCTGTTTGCAAAATAAATAAAACGAGTTTTCGTTTTCCTGTTATCATTGGTTTTATTTATCGTTTTTTATGAGTATAAGTATTACAATTCGCGCTAGAAACTAAAAAAAGAATATGCACAACAAAAAGAAAAACAAACATAATTATGCTGACGTACAATGTGTCCGAATAAAAAGAAAATAATCGAAAGAATAAAGGAAAGAGAACAAGTGATGAATACAAGACAAACGCTAAATGCTCAATGACGGACAATGTTTTGCTTTATATTTTTCATTTTTAAATGCGCTTTGGAAAACAGCGAAGCAAGAGATAAAAAATAAAAAATAAACAATAACAGACTCGAGGGAAACAAAATAATTCGTGAGGCAAAACGACTTTGACTTCGTCAGGGGGAGAAGAGAAAGTAAGGAAATTACTTAATAGACAAATTTCTTTTGTTCGCCATAGATGGACTCGTACAGTGAGGGCGCCAAGTGTTCGGCCAGGAAGATTTGCAGCTTCTCGGTGGCCGTCACGGGTGTGTAACGGGCCATGGGGAAGGTCCTGGTAACGGCATCGATGAGTACGCGCAACGTGGGCTGAATATCAGCAGCCTGAGAAGGGATGGAGAAAGAATGGAGAAAGGAGAGAGTGTGCTCGTTAGTTAAATCCAACTTCTTAATACACTTTCAGAGAGTATAACAATTTTGTCACGAGTTGTGATTTCAATAAGTATTTATAGTTACTATAAATAAGTGTATTTAAATAATTCTATGACCTGTTTAATTTATAAATCTGACTAGTGCTTTTATTTTAAGTAATCTTATGTACTTTAACTCTGGGAAGAAAAACGAATAAATACAAAAATACAAATATACAATACAAAAAAATAAATTTAAAGAAGAATGGAATTGAATTGTTTCAGTTTGACGATATCTATTCACGTTAAAATTTTTCTCAAATTGTTATTAAATCTATTCAAATTATGGAAATAATTATTTTGACCAAAGCGCAGTGGATTTATATTTTGTTTTATTGTAAGAAAATTAAAATTAATCAATTTTTTGTTGACTAAAGCCCAAAATATTCAATTTTTGTTATTAATTATTATTTTTAACTTGTTCTTTAAACTGCTTAAAATATTTACAAGTTAAGCAGTATTATTAAAATCAATTAAAATATATATTTTATTTGCAATGTAAAATTTGCAATTTTTTTTAAAGAAAATGTTTCTTGTATTGTTTTGAGATATCGCAGCTAATTATACCGATTATGAAATACATGCTTAGTAAATTTGTCTAAAATCAGGCTATTTATCATATAGTTTTAATAGAATGTTTTCTAGGGTATCAAAACTTTGCAATGTCTAAGAATGTCTTTCATTTATTTTAATTTTTTTCTCCTTGGTATTAGGAGCAGCTTACCTGGCGCGAGTATTTCTCCACGGATGTCATGGCCGCCTCGTAGTAGTCCTCGCCATAGGTTTTCTTCTGCTCGGAGGATAGTTGATTCCACATTTGTTTGGCCTGCAAACAGAGAGAGGGAGGGAGAGAGGGGAGATATAGAATGAGACAGAGTAAGAAACAAGAGTTTTAATGAGCCTCTCACTCATCTGCTATCTGCAACTATTTTAGTGCCCCATTCCCATTCCCACTTCCATTTCCATTCCCGCCTGCTCTTAACTGGCGCATTATCGTAAAAACTGGAACAAGACGAGACAAGACGAGACCAAAGAACATGCCACATTCCACATGCAACATGCAACATGCCATGGCCTTGTCATTAAGCACGGAATGTCCTGAGCTGCTCTCCTTGCTCCTTGCTCCTTGCTCCTTGATGTGCCATCGCTTGGTCAATGAATATAGCTTCATAGTTCGTTCTCACCTGGTCGCGCAGCTCCGTCTCGCTTAGCCAACCGTTGCCCGGTGCAAACTCGCCGGCTGCCACAACGGACACGTCCACTCCCCGGGTGCGCATCTCCTGGCGCAGACAGGCGGCGAAGCAGTCGACGGCGGCCTGCGTGGCACACTGGATGCCCCGCACGGGCGATGGCACGCGGTTCAGTCCGGAGGTGAGGAACACGACACGCCCGTGGGCACGACGCACCAGCGGCAGGAAGATCTGAGTCAGGCGAGCGGCGCCTGAAAAAGAAAAACAGAAATTCAGTTAGTTTAGAATGTGGTAATATTTTAAATTAATTTATTAAAATAACCATGTACAGTGTGCCACTAATGTCTTCATACAGCATAAATTTGTAAAACTCAGTCACTCTAAGAATTGTTTGAAAAAATTTTCTGCATCAAAATATTTTTTGGACAAAATCGAGGAAAAAAGTTGAAAAATTTACTTTTTTTAAAATTTAAAATTTTTAATGGGTTCTTAATGGGTTAAAGAAATTTTTGCATAATAGGAACGGAATTTAATTGAATAAAAGATTAGTATAAGAAACCCGCATCAAAACATCTTTATTATACGCAAATTTGACAAATTCAGAAGTTATAAGGCTATTAAATAAATACATTTCAATTTCAAATTGTTTATTTTATTTGCACTCTGACTCCAGAAAATATAAATTAAAATTTAAATTAAATAATAGCCAAAATCTTAAAAAAAATATAATATGCTGATAATTAAAAAAAAAAGCAACTAATTTTATATTAAATAAAATTTAGTTATCAACTCATTTTTAAGACAAACATTTAATTTAAGTTCAAGTTAAAGGTTGTAATTTAAAAGCTTTTGTCTAAAAAATATACCTAAAACAAAACAGAACTTCTTGTAAGCTTCTAAAAAGTGTTATTTTAAATTCTTACTGCTCAAAGAATTGTTGATTAACCACGAAGTTAAAAACATAAAACACAGCTAAACCGAAAAAGTGTTGTTTTTATTGGTTATTGGAGTGAAAAGACCGCATTTAAAATCTATGTTAACTGTTTATGTATTCATAAAACTTAAAACTTTAATGTTCGAGTCGACTTGAGTTACAAAAATAAAATATATTTTACACTTTTTTCCAAATATTCCAATGGTAGAATTATATTAAAGTGTTATTTCAATTCATTATCATGTATTTAAAAAGTATCCCTCAACTAAATCTTCCTTAACTTTACTCGTTGCCATGTTTGGCACAGTGGCGCCATCTCTTACCGAGTAGATTGAGATCCAAGCTTTTGCGCAGCACTGCGAACGGTATCCACTCCAGTTCACCGAGGGCAATCCAATGGGCGCAATGCACCAAAGCCCAAAGGCCTTCGGCGCCATGGGGCAAGTGTTGGGAAACGTAACGAGCCGCTTCCAAAAGCTGAAATTGAAAATAAATGGTTAGGTGTTGGGCCAGGATAAAAAGCTTACGGATAAAAGCTGACGGATAAAAGCTTTACGCTAGTCTTACGCTTGTCTCCGAGGTAACATCGACGTGCAACAATTTCATGCGTCCCGAGGTCTCCTCCTTGAGTATCTTGGCCTCGTCGGAGTCATCGATGGGCGTGTTGAAGCCCGCATAAACCGTAAAGCCCAGGTCATCCAATTTCTTGGCCAGATACCAGGCCAATGGCGAATCGCAGCCGGTGATTAACACTCCCTTGCCGATTGCAGATACCTGCAAAGGTCAATAAAACATAATATAATGCAAGGTTTATTCAACTCTATCTCTGCTGAGATTTCAAGCCGACACTTGATTAATTTTCAATAAATTATATCATTCATTAATTGTCAATCAGTGCGTCAATCAGATGTTCTGCAATTAGCGATGCTTTTATTTATTTCTGAATCACTCAAGTGCGTCATTTGAGATGTTTGACCTTTGGACATGCCCCAAATTTTCAGTGGGTAGGCATTTAATTTATTCTTACTTAAAACTTTAAGAGAAACTGTTTAACGAGTCTTGTTCTTAAGTAAATCTCTTTAAAATACAACCAAATAATTTAAATTTTAATCACCTAACGATTGATTTATTTCTATCTCAAAAGTAACAATTCTGTTGAGAATTTCAGAAATTTTTTCTTCAGTTTGATGTAGCTTAGTTACATTTTAACAATTTTAATATTTCATTATTCAGTGCTATAAAAATTCGATAATGAATATCACAAATAAAAATACAAAATTAAAAATAAGAAAAATAAAATCAAAATTAAAAATATAAAATCAAAAAGAGAATCAAAAATAAAATACAAAACTAATAACAAAGTATCAGAGATCGCAAACAAAACTTATGAGTTAGAAAAAATCGAAACAGTTCAAAATTTTTCTTTAAAATTATTTTTGACTTGATATTTTACAGTTTTATAATAAAAATTGAAAACAAAACAAGCTTTAAAAATTGTATTTAAAAATTACACCATAAATCTTATTAGCATTTTTTATAATTACAATTAAAAACACAACTTTTTTTAAATTTTGATTATAAAATGCAGACTTTTTTGCATCTTGCTTTTATTTGTTTTTATTTTTTTATGTATGAATAACCGAAATAAACCCTCATAAATGAAACGGTTACTAAACCGTTATTTTGGTTTACAGAGCTTCGCTTTTAAGGTTTCGGTAAAAGGAATTTTTTTTTAGGTTACGGTTTCAGTTACGGTTTTAAATTTCAATCGGTTTCGGTAAGGGTTTTAAATTCTGAGTAAAACTTTATTAAAATCGTTGAATTATTAATTCAAACTTTTGATTTAAGATTTTTCTTACTTTTGCATTCCCAAAATACTGTTGACTTCTAACTACATAAAAAAAATTGCATAACTAACACTTTTATAAAATGATTCAATATTTTTTTAGCTCCTACATTTGTTTAACTATTTTTAAAAAACTTGGCTATATTTTTTATACTTTTGTTATACGAGTGTTTCTAATTTTAGATTTGGTTTAAGCTGTTGAGTGGCATGGAAAGTAGTTTCGCTTTCTAGGGAAAATATTTTCTTTGTTGCCTTCAGTTGTGGCTCTGACCGACTGACTGACACTCACACACTCACACACAGAGAGTAATAGAGACAGGACAACATTGGGAGAGAAGAGTGAAGCAAAACGTGTGAGAAGCACTGACACTTCCGCTTTAGACACACGCGTATTGTGCCTGACACGGTGTCTGTGTCTGTGTATTGGTGTAGGTCTTGTCCAAGTGTGTGTGTGTGTTTGCAGGGTATGTGTAGGTGTCTAACGGATGCTTGGCACAAAAGACAACCGCAGTTTGTCCAAGTCAAGTCAAGACACAAAGACAGTTGAACAGACAGAAAGAGAGCGAAAGAGGGAGAGGGAGACAGTGTGGCAGACAAGGAGGCACTGCCATAATTCATCATGCCATTAGCCAACACACACACATACACACACACACTTTTATAGTAATAGTTCATCATAGTGTTGGTAAAAAACTCAAGTGCGTCAATTGCGACCAAAAGAAGGGCGACTCAAAATGGGAGACTGACTGAAGAGGCAGCTCATTGTTCGAGCTATTAAACGGCTATAAAGTGCTCGTAAAATCCTTAAGAAATGAAGCATTGTCCGTGCTTGTATTATTATCATTATTATTATTCTTATTATTATTATTGGCTATGTTTTTGTTTTTTTATTGTTGACACCCATTAAGACTGACCGACATTTTATTATTGCTGGCAATTGGGGTTTTTTTTTTTGGGCTTATCAAATCTGTTTGACGTTTGGGCATTAATAAAAATAAAAGAAAAAATAATAGAAATAAGTCAGTTCAAACTTCTCAAACTGCCCACTCTCCCCACACTCCATTGAAAGTGTCAGCTGTTTTGTAAGTTTTAGTTGCAATCAACGACAAGTTTTCCAGCTCCTGTTTTTTTTCTCTGTTGTGTTTTTTGTTGCTTTTTATGCGACTTTATGTTTTGCCATAAACTTCTGGTCAACTTTTGCTTCTCTCTCTCTCTCTGTCTCTGTCTCTCTTTCTTGCACTTGGCTTAACCCACTCGCAGCCATCGCAATTTATTGCGGTCTTGTGAAATTACTTTAAAGTTTTAGCCCAAGTAAATTGCAGCTGAGCAACAAAAAGCATCGCACCGCAATTAAAATCGAACAAAAAGCATTGCAACAAAATATTTAGAGTCAATTAAAACAACTGCAAACCAAAGGCAACAGTTTTGTACAACATGTTGTATTTATATGTATGTGTATAAATACAATGTTTTTAGTTGAAATGTCGGCGCATTGAATTTCCCAGTAAAGGGAAATGCAGCAAATGTTGTGGAAAATCTATCACGTTTCGCATCAAATGGCAGTTTTCATTTAGCACTTGCTTGGCTCTTGGGAAAACTTTGAGAAAATGTAATAAAATATTCTATCGAAACTATTTTAGAAGATCTCAAGAATTGCAAAACTTGAATTGAATTATAAATTTACAAAGTAATGAAAAGTCATAAATTGTTTTCACTATTTAAAAGATATAATTTAGATAATACAACTAAAGAATTGCCAGCTATAAATATGATATGGTTAATATTTAAAAAATTTAAAAGCACATTTTCAGCAAGACAATTGTATTGTAAATTTAGTTTAAAAGTACTTAATTTTATATTCTTTTAATTTAGATAATTCAATTAGAAAATTGCCAGCATTCAATATGATAAAATTAATATTTAAATAATTTAAAAAATCATTTTCGGCAAGAGAATTTTATTTTAAATTTAATTCAAAAGTACTTAAATATATGTTTTTTTAAGTAAGATAATTTAACTACCGAATTGGAGGCTTTAAATATAATAAAATAAATATTTAAACAATACAAAGACATTTGAAAATTTAATTTAAAAGAGAATTTTATTTTAAATTTAATTTAAAAGTACTTAAATATATGTTTTTTTTAATTAGATAATTTAACTACCGAATTGGAGGCTTTAAATATAATAACAAGAGAATTTTTGATCTAAATTTAGTTCAAAACAAAAGAAATTTGTATCCTTTTTAAGTTTGCGAGCTGAAAAGTTGTTTCGTCCTTCATCAGCTGTCCTTAAGATGTCTTTAACCTGTCGGCAATTGTCACTCTATTTTCTCTCTGTCGGCTATCACCGAAAAGTGTCACTTGTGCCACTTTAACTGCCGAAACTGAAAGTGGAGGACGGCAAAAAGCGGCACATGTAAAAGCGACTCAAAAAGCAATTGCAGCTAAAAAAGTTGCGCCAAAGTGCAGTTGACTACGTGCAAGGCATAAGGAGGCCGAGCCACTGAACTAAGGCAACCGCTGAGCCACTGAACTGAAACTATGGAACCATTGAACCACCCAACGACCGCAACGCAATCGAATCTTTGAACGGGGTGGCAACGTCATGTCGTGTTGGGTCTGTAAACACGGCACATTGCGGTTGCACGTCGCTCGCTCGAAGTTTTTTTTATAAACGATGTTCCCAAAATAGAAAATAGAAAATACGGTTAAAAGCGAGCTGCATGCACCCAAAAATAGCTTACGGCTAAAAGCCGCCAAGAGTTGCGGTGTGGCAAGTGTGGCAGGTGTTGCAGTTACTTTTGGGTGTCATGTCAATCAACTCGGCGCATTTAACAGAGTTGTTGTTAGCCGCATCGCATCGCATCGCATCGACGCGACTCGACTCGGCTCGCCTAGAGTTGCATTTGGATGTGTATGTGGAGAGTGCACTGTGGGTAAAATCAGTAAAATCTTCGAATGTCAATCTATCGAATATAAGCTATTTAATTACTAATACTACTTTTAGCCCTATTTCATAAATTTTTTTTTATTTTACTTTCGGTATCTTCTTTCTAAAAAAACTCTAAACGAGATAAAAATCTAGTGACAATTTTGTGACGAACGATATTAAATTAAATATATTAATATTTCTTTCCTCATTATTGAATGCAATTTGTTTATTCTTAATTTAAAAAACAAGTGGGGAAAGGCTCTAGTCGAACTCCCGGCTATAGGATACCCGTTACTTATTTAAATAAATTTAAAATATTTTTAGTTGCATGCTTTAAGGCACTTACATTGCTTAAAAACTTTAATCAGCCATTACCACCTTTCTATTTGTCCGATCTTGTTACGATTTAGTAGAATAGGTTATTATTATCAAAAATAGTCTTTTTGAGAATTCGGATTATTTTTGTTACTTTGATTGTGAAAATTTAAAATAATTTAATTTTTACTAAATAGTCATAAATAATCAGAAATAATCAAAAATAATCAGAAATATTCAGAAAAAAATCAAATTATTATTATTTTGGATTTTTTTTTATAATATTTATATAATTGTTGCAATTTTAGATTAATTCTGATTTTTTTTAATCGTAATCATAATAAAATCACAAATTTTTGAACAGTGAATTATCGTATAGTCAATACGATTATTTTCAAAAATAATCTAATTGATTAGTAATTCTAATCGAAATTTACAAAACGAGATAACATCTCTATGACTTATATCAAACTGTTGTATATGTATGTACATCTGGCAACACGCTACATACTTCACATCTGGCAACCACAGCACTATCGCAAGTAACCGATAGTTACTGATCTGTCATCACTTGCTAAGAATAAGCCGAACGCGTCGGCACGTAAACTTAATTTCATCCACAACATATATTACTTATATTACTTATATACTCACTGAATAAACAATATTAACTTCACAAACAAATAAGGAAAATTCAAACCGCTGAAATCTTAGCTATGTTCGAAGTTATTAATTAAAATGTCAGATAATCTAGTGGCTTTTTCCACTGTGCAGCGGAACAATTGTTGAGCGGAAGTCGGTGAAGGGCGATTGCGAGTTTGAATGCGTTGCATTCGCACTCGTTTAAATGCATCCGTTATTGCAATTTAATTGCAACTAGAGTGCAATTTACGAGCTGTTCAAATGCAGCAGGTGTTATCTGCAACTGCAACTCGGCAACGTTAAACGGCGCACTTTTAGCCAAATTTGATAAATGCCTCTAAGGCACGCGATTCTCTTTTTCGTGGGTCCCTTGGCCCCATGGGGTGGTTAGGCTCAATAATTTTTGCTTACACGCGGCGTATACGTAATACATCGAAAATAATGCATTATGTTGGCTTAATGCGCAAACTGCAACAAGTTAGCAGCTTTTAATGAAATCAAATTGCAGCTAAAAGGTTCTTTGCCCCATTATGTGGTGTGTCTGACAAGTTAGTTGAGATTGAAGGCATAAAATGGGGCTGGTAAACTGAGCTAAACTCCCTCCGAGTGGGCGTGTTAAATGCAAGCAGCAACAACAACAACAGCAAGACGACTTTTAACATGTGCCTCAATTTATGTCTATTTGAGGGCGTTTCCTGTAGTCCAAAGTTCACATCAATTAGGCCAACTGACCCAAGTCCATGCTTTCATTATTGCCCATTTAATTATGTGTGGGAGTTTGTAGTGCAAAAATGCAGTTTGCACAAGGAAAAGTGTAATTGACTGAGAAAGTATTTGCTTTTAAATACAAATTGATATTTAACTTTTATATTGCAATTTAAAAAATAATTTAAATTAAAGTAATTTTGTCTATGCAATATAATGAAATTTGAAAAATAATTGTTGTGGCGTAATTTAGATTTAAAAACTTTTAAATTGGTGTGTCGTAATTTCAATTCAAAAAGTTGTAAAGGGTTTTTTATCCTTTTTCAATTAAAAAATAAATTTTAAATGAAAGTAGTTAGCTGATTGCATTATAATAATATTTGGAAAATAATTTTTGTGGCGTAATTTCGATTTAAAAACTTTTAAATGCAGCTAACGAAATTTGACAACATTTTTGTAACGTTTTCAACAAACTCTATTATTTTTACTATCTCACAAAAATGGTAATTTAAAAAAATTAAATAATAAATATTAAATAAAAGTAGTTTTATGCATACATAACTGTTCGGAGCAGAGGATATAATTTCATGCCATTTGTATTTATTGATCTGTGTTAATCTTGCATTTTATATTGTAATTAATGGAGCACCTGTGCGTATGCAACAATATTGTTAATAATGCATTATGCATGACCAATGTTAATGTTAATGTTAATGCATAATGTTGTACTCATTTTGGCACACAGATGATCTGCACAAGATGCAATTCAACACACTTTGAAATCAGCCGGCAAATAAACCAAGACATCAAATCGAATTCGGTCGTGTATTTTTAATTTAAAAATACGGAAAAATAGGGACATATCGGTGTCCCTCGAATCATTGGTGACCCCGACGTGATTCTCGTTCCTTGTGCATATCGTTGCAACTTTGAAACGGAGTCCGTAATTGTTTTCTTCGCTAAACAATTCGTATATCGTTGTTGTTGTTTTGTGTGCAAATCGGTGCACACATACAAATACATTTCTTTTGGTGCATTCGCGTACCTAAAAGCATTAAAATAAAATTTGTTTATTAATTGCAAACAGAATTTTATTCGCACACACACACACCCATACACACACCACACACTCATTCGAGTCCGCCAAAATCTGCCGGTTCGCGCTTAGTGCATCAACCCTCGCAAACAGTTAAGTGAAAGCAAATCGAAGACAGCCGCTATTTGTCGCTTGCTTTCTTGTGCACACATCGACTCAGTGACTTTTTGCGCGCGGTCAAACAGGGTGATTTTTTTTGTGTCGATCTTGTTTGAGTGAATATTGAGTGGAAATTTGTGCTGTGCTGTGTTACTAAAGACGAAATAAAATGGGTAAAGATGAAGAGCAAGCAACTGGTGCAGCTCAAGCACCAAGTGAAATTGACTTTTTCAGAGCCAAGTCGCATTCCCTGATGCGTCAAGCCGCCGCGTATGCCTCTTACTTGAGTGAAGATAGGCTCGCCGGTTATGACGAGGCGGATCTTCAGTCGCGAATAAAATACGTGGACTCGTTGAATACTGATTTTAACGCTGCACAAACAAGTCTGGAGAAATTAGATTTAAATGAGCTAACGAAGGATACTCGTGCCAACTTTAATAATTTATTTTTTGACCTCGAAGCCAAACTGCAACGCGAAATGGCCGTTCTTCGCAGGAGTTCCAGCAATGCAATGAACTCGACAGCTGTGCCGCATAACATGGGGCACAACTTCACTGGCGAGTCCTTTAGAAATGGATCGTTTAGAAAATCACGTTTGCCCAATCTGCAGTTGCCGCAGTTTGGCGGTGAATATGCAGACTGGCCGGATTTCTATGCGATGTTTATCACAGTCGTCGATAGTGACCCAGAGCTAAGTAACCTTGAGAAATATCAATATTTGCGTGCTAATCTTTCTGGTTCTGCGCTTGAAGCTATTCGTTCACTAGAACCATCGGATGCGAATTATAAAAAGGCAATCGACGTCCTCATTAATCGTTTCGACAACAAGCTTCTTCATTTTCAGGCACACGTAAGGGCGATATTTGAGTTGCAAGGTGTTGAGATGGGATCTGGCAGGAGTCTTCGAGAGCTGAGTGACAAGATGAATTCGCATCTGGACTCAATTCGCACGCTGGCCTCAACTGAGGAAATCTTGGATGGCTTCTTGATTTACATCGTGGAGAGCAAGTTGGACGAAAGGACCAGGGACAAATGGGAGGACATTTTGCCAACATCCAAGCTGCCATCATGGAATTCGATGAAGTTATTTTTGGAAAAGCGGTGCCGCTCGCTGGAAAATCGTGAAAGTGCTATGGTAAAACAAACACCTAGCCAGCAGGTGGGCAAAAATTCAAAAAATTCGATACCAAATGTATTAATTGCTAACGCTAACGCTAACATAAATTCAAATCTGCCATCCTGCGTATTTTGTGAAGCAAATGATCATTTTTTGAGCAAATGCAATCGTTTCTTGAGCCTGAGTCCTAGTTTGCGTTACAAGGAAGCGAAAAGGATGCACTTATGCTTAAACTGTTTGCGCAAAGGACACAGTCTGCAGCAGTGCAAATCGGGTCACTGCAAGGAATGCCACATGAAGCATCATTCGTTGCTTCATTTAACGCAGAGTTCACCTGCATCAGCTCCATCAACTAGCGCTGCTCCTCAAGCTCAAGCTTCAGCTTCTCTTATTTCACGATCGACATCATACCAAATTGAATCACACCCTCCACCTGCAATCTCGAATAGCTCGCCTGCCGGTTACGTGTTGCTTGCAACGGCAGTAGTTTTTGTAAAAAATCGTTCTGGCTCATTTATTCCATGCCGCGCTATATTGGATTCAGCATCGCAGCTGAACTTTATAACGTCACGCATGTCTAGCATGCTTCAACTCAGATCAAACAAAACATCCATTTCGATATCTGGAATAGGAGAATCTTCTTTGGTTTCGGATAGAGCTGTCGACATTGTTACGCAATCACAGAATGGAAGCTATCGTGCTTCATTCTCAGCTGTAGTGACGCACACTATCACCGATTATCAGCCGCACTTCGACATTAATTCCTCCAATTGGAACATTCCTGCAAATCTTCATCTTGCTGATCCACTCTTTTACAAGTCCCAGCGCATCGATCTTTTAATCGGAGCCGCTCTTTTCTTTGACCTAATCGACAAGGAAAAAATCCACCTTGCTGACAACTTGCCAATTCTTCAGAGCACCAAACTTGGTTGGATCGTTGCTGGAGGGCTGTCAAGCTTGTCAGTCAAGCATTCAGCGCTTGCCTCGATTGTTAAGGAGTCCATGGTTGAATCAAATGACGCATCGCTTAACGAAATCGTAAAGAGCTTTTGGGAAATTGAGAGCAACTACGCCACTGATTCTACAATTTCTGATGATGATGCACTTTGCCAGAATCTTTTTCGAAAGAACTGTACGCGCCTTGAGAATGGTCAATATTCGGTTCGGTTATTGGCCAACAATGGTTTCGAGGCCCTTGGGGATTCGTACTGTCTTGCTCGTCGTCGTTTTAAATGCCTGGAAACTAAGTTGGCAAAAAGTCCTGTGCTAAAGCATCAGTATTCTGCCTTCCTGCAAGAATATCTAGAGTTGAAGCACATGTCTCCTGCATCAAAGCAGCCTGGAGTTCCTCAATTCTTTCTGCCTCATCATTGCGTTCACAAGCACGACAGCACCACCACCAAGCTTCGTGTAGTCTTCGATGGATCTGCGAAAACTACATCTGGTCGCTCTCTTAATGATTTGTTGCTGGCAGGGCCGACTATTCAGCCGAAAATCTTCAACACTTTGCTTCGCTTTAGATTCTTCAGGATTGCGCTATGCGGAGACATATGCAAGATGTATCGCTGTGTACGTATGTCTCATCCAGACGAATATTTGCAGTGCATACTCTGGCGCGAAGACCCTTCTCACGAGCTTAAGGCATACAAGCTCGACACAGTGACTTACGGAACGAAGCCTGCCGCTTTTTTAGCAATTCGAGCCATGCATCAATTGTCTTTCGATGAGGAACATGATTTTCCAATTGGAGCCAAAATTGTTCGCAGAGACTTTTACGTGGATGATCTTATGTCAGGAGGCGACACTGTAGATGAAGTGAAGGAAATTCGTCGTCAAGTAAAGGATCTGCTACTACGGGGACACTTTCCAATTCGCAAGTGGTGCTCAAATGATCCAGCTGCTCTGGAGGGAGAGCCAGAATGCGACAGGGAGAAGTTGCTCAAGCTGCACGATGATACGGATTTCGCAAAAGCCTTGGGCCTGGTGTGGAATCCTAGTTCGGATTGTCTGTTATTTAATTTTTCGCAAGTCATTACGGCAACTCGTTTCAGCAAGCGCTCTGTTTTGGCAACCATCGCAAGATTTTACGATCCACTCGGATTAATTGCGCCCATAATAACTAAATCGAAGATATTTCTGCAAGCTCTCTGGAAATCTGATGTCACTTGGGACGAAGAGTTGCAGGAGCCTCTGTGTTCTGCGTGGTGTGATTTAATCTCTCAATTCGCAATCGTTGAAAGTTTTAAATTCCCACGCTTTGCTATGCTGCCAAGCGCATCCTATCAATTGCACGCTTTTTGCGATGCCAGCATATCTGCATATGGAGCTTGCGTTTACCTGAGATCCGAGGTAAATGGATCCATATCATCCCAGCTGCTTTGTGCAAAATCTAGGATAGCTCCGTTGAAAACGCTGACCATTCCAAAACTAGAATTATCTGCAGCGCTACTACTTGCTGAGCTGCTCTCTAGCGTCAAGGAAAGCGTCTCATTTGCTTGTGACGTATACTGTTGGTCCGATTCGACCATTGTATTATCCTGGATAAGTCATGCATCGTCAGATTTTAAAATTTTCGTCTCCAACAGAATCGCGCAAATACAGGAAATGACCAGAGGCATGGCATGGCGTCACGTTCCAACTGAGCTAAATCCGGCTGACATAATCTCGCGAGGCTGCACTCCAAAGGAGCTCTTAGATTCGGTTTTATGGCTGCACGGACCACCTTTTTTGGCAGCAGGCATTACGGATTGGCCTAAACCTATTGAAGTTCTGAGGAGCCTTCCTGAGCTGCGTGTCACGGCGCTAGTTGGGTCCGCAAAGCTGGATATATCCATCGACTGCAAGTATCACAACTCATTTGGAAAATTGCAGCGTATATTCGCATATGTTTTTCGATTTTTATCCAATTGCAAAAAGGATATCCAAAAGGCAAGGGGCGCTCTCACCGTTCATGAAGTCTCCGAAGGAACATCTCTGCTCATAAAGGGAATCCAGCAAGTGCACTTTTTTGATGAGTGCAAAGCTCTCAGTGCCCGCAAGCCGATCCCACTTAAAAGCAAGTTGCTATCGCTCAGGCCCGAGCTTGGACCGGATGGATTACTTCGTGTTGGTGGAAGGCTCCAAAATTCCTTCTTGGACTACGATGCGATGCACCCCATAATATTGCCAAAAGATCATGCTGTCTCGAAGGCAATAATTCAATTTTATCATCGCAAGTATCTGCACGCAGGATCTCAAGCTCTTCTCGCATCGTTGCGTCAAAAATACTGGCCAATTGGAGGGAAGAAGTTCGTCGCTAGCGTCATCCGCAAATGCGTAAGGTGCTTTCGCGCAAAGCCTGTTATGTTCGAGCATGTGATGGGAAGATTGCCAGCGGACCGTATCCAGCCAAATCCGGCATTTTATACCACAGGAATTGACTTCTGCGGCCCATTCTTTTACAAAGCTGAAGCTCGCAACAAATCGCCCCACAAGTGCTATATCTCAGTGTTCGTTTGTTTCTCCACGAAGGCAACGCATCTTGAGGTCGTTCACGATTTGTCAACAGCGTCGTTCATTGCTGCTTTAAGACGCTTCATCAGCCTAAGGGGCAAGCCACGCACCATATGGACCGATAACGCAACCAACTTCGCTGGGGCAAAAAACGAGCTTGCAGAGCTCAAACACTTATTTTCAAGTGATCCCCACATTTCATCTGTCGCCGCAGTTTGTCTTTCGGACGGCATCGAATGGAAATTCATCCCTCCTCGATCGCCTCATTTTGGCGGCTTGTGGGAAGCGGCTGTCAAGTCTGCTAAGCACCATTTCTACCGAGTCGTCGGCCCAGCCATTCTGACCCTTTGCGAACTGCAGACTCTAACTTATGAAATTTCAGCCATGCTCAATTCTCGCCCACTTTGTCCACTTACAGAGAGTCCAGATGATCTTGAGGTACTCACGCCTGCGCACTTTTTGAAGGGTTCCAGCTTCACCAAGTTTCCTGAGCCGGACGTCACTCATCTGAAAGTCAACCTCCTCAGCCGGTGGCAGCAGGTCAGCCAGATGACCCAAAACTTTTGGAAGAAGTGGAGCACCGAGTACTTGTCGCTTCTGCAGGAGCGATCCAAGTGGCAAGCTGCGCCCAGCAACTTACGAGTGGGAAGCGTCGTGCTGTTGAAGGAGGAAAACATGCCGCCGTTAAAATGGCAGCTAGGCCGAATCGAGGAAGTGATTCCTGGGGCAGACGGCGTCATCAGAGTCGCGATGATCCGCACAGCGACGGGTATCCTCAAACGAGCTGTGGCCAAGCTAGCCGTTCTCCCCGAGGACTCCAATTCAGTTGGAAACGTGCCTTTTCCAACGGGGGCAGGATGTTCGGAGCAGAGGATATAATTTCATGCCATTTGTATTTATTGATCTGTGTTAATCTTGCATTTTATATTGTAATTAATGGAGCACCTGTGCGTATGCAACAATATTGTTAATAATGCATTATGCATGACCAATGTTAATGTTAATGTTAATGCATAATGTTGTACTCATTTTGGCACACAGATGATCTGCACAAGATGCAATTCAACACACTTTGAAATCAGCCGGCAAATAAACCAAGACATCAAATCGAATTCGGTCGTGTATTTTTAATTTAAAAATACGGAAAAATAGGGACATATCGGTGTCCCTCGAATCAATAACAATATAAGGAAAATTTTTATTCAAAATCTTGTTTAGGTATCTACCAAATTTTAATAGCATTTATTTTTTAGCCTTTTCCAACCATAAAATAAATTTGACATGAAAGTAGTTATATGATTGCATTATAATAATATTGGAAAAATAATTTCTGTGTCGTAATTTCTACTCTAAAACTTATTAACTTATTTAACTAACTAAGAAAACTTTGAGTATCTCACCAAAATTGTGATTGAAAAACCAGCAAGTATTTTTATTAAACTAAATGTTTCAAACAAACAACAGATTTTAAGTCTTAGCTAATGTAGTTCATGTAGTAGAAAACACAAACATAAATAGTGCAAAATGCGCTGAGAGGTGAAATGAGTCACTCGCTATCTTTTGCAGCTCTTTTGCTTTGTTTTAGTTTACTTTATCTATCCTTTTAATGCTTGCACGCTTGACCGCCTGAAATGGCCCTATACCATAAATCTACATAAGTGAAATGCGTGGGGCGACATTCTGGGCAAAAGTTTAAGTGAAAAATGGCTTACAAACCGCATACAAATTGTACACACAGTGCGAGCAAGGCGACGAAATGTGGCTAAAAAGAAATTGTGGCAGAGAAACAAAAAAAAAAAAGCAACCCAAAAAACGAAACGACAACGACAACAATAATGAAATGAAATAAAAGGAATGAAATTTAAGGGAAACACGCGCACGCATGCACGCATATTAAATCAGTTGCTAAAAATAGAAGAGAAGCGAAAAACCGAAATGGAAAATCCTCTAACCAAAAAAGAAAAGCCACAAAACACCAAAAAAAAGACAACAACAATTCAAATGAATTGTTTAAGTATTTAAGTTGGCAAAATAAAATAAAAATATATGTGATAAAAAAATAAAGGAAGGCAAAAGTCAATGAACGTATGAAGCTGTAATAAATTAATTAACTGAAAAGTGAAAAACCATTTCTGTGTTTTGCTTTTGCAAACAACAACACACGCACACACCTGTCAGAGAGAGAGAGTAAGGGAGTAAGAGTGAGCGTGTTGTGGATCCTTTGGCAACTTCACGCCATTTCTCATACAACAACAGCCAATGTCAGAGCATTAAAGGCTTTTCGCATTGCGCATACGACGCGTTGTGCGACGAAAGGCGAAAGCCTAAGCAATTTGCAGCTTGTTTTTCGATTCAAACTGAACGCAGCGCGACTTGTGGCAGACAACACGCAAAGCTTTGACTTTGTGCCAAGCAGTCAGTCAGTCAATCAGTCAATCAGTCAGTCAGTCAGTTATTATACTTCCATATTTCAACAAAGGATTAATACAAATTTATGTTCTGTTTTTACTTTTCTTTTTATTTTTACTTTACGTTACTTTACTTAACTTTCTTCTCACACTGCTCTGTGCGTGTTGGCATATGAAAACTTATCTATATTTAAATTGTGATTATATTTTCGTTGAGCTTTTGTTTAGTTTTCACGGTTGCCTGGCTACAAATGGTGCCCCTGGTAATTGCGTTAATTAATATTTAGAACGATATCTGGCAACTTAATAGGCCAACTGCGGTCTTGACTTGTCAAGCTCTGTCTCTGTATCTTTGTATCCGGCCAAGACAAACAAAAATTCGACTACTTATTGAACATGTTAATTACAAAGCTGGCTTGTTTCGTTTTCATTAATTGTTAAACAAGTTTCTGACTTAATGAGACTTAAATGTTCTCAAAACAAATGTTTTAAGTACAGTTTCAGAATGTTCAATTAAAATTTAAAGTGAACATTTTGTGAAATACATTTAAGGTGATTGAAGACAAATATAATTTTTAGAGCATAAAAACGAACAGAAAAAAAGATTTGAATTTAATTGCTAGTGCATTAAAATCTAGACAGTAAAAATTTGATTTTTTTGTTTAAAAAAAAAAAAAAAAACCGATGAAGACTAGTAAATAATAGTTACTGCTTTTTGGCATCCTCAAGGCAATAAATTATATAGTTTTCTTGAAATTTTAATTTTAATTTTTGGCGTGAGAAAAATGTATTTTTTACAATATTTGTTTTTATAAACATTAAAAAGTTTATAAAACAGAAATTAAATATTTTATTAAGCCCAGTTTTTGTATTAAACATTTTTCTTTGGGCAGTAATTGAATTCATAAGTTTTCGTATTATTTCAGGAGTCATTTCGTTATTTTTTATCTTTTTTCTTCATAGATTGATGTCAATTTTAGATTCATTGATTTGAGGCCCAAAAGTAGTGCATATAAGTGGAATTGCTGGGTTTAAAGTAGCTCGACACTTTAATTATGGTTCTAGTGATGATTTTCTCTTTGAAATGTATAAAGCTGATGTGCAGCTGAATGGAGTAAAGAGTGCAAATGTCAAAAGCAAGGCAAATGCTGCTGTGGCAGTTGCTTTTTGGGTGGCACTTTATGTTAGGTGTACCTAGTGTATGTATAGTTAGATTGGTTAGATTGGTTTTCATTTCATGTTCGCTTGCTACTGCCAATCATGCTCTTGTTTTTCTTGTTCTTGTTTCTATTTGTGACCCATGACCTTTGGCAATGCGATAGATGTGGCTGCGGCTCTGTCATGTGCAATTGATTTTTAATTTAACTAAAATGCGCTGCAACTAGCAAAATAATACGCAACAGAGAGAGCGAGAGAGAGAAAAATATATAAAAAAGTCAGCAAAATCAGCAAACAACAGGGCCGAGAGAGAACCGGGCAAAATGGCCAAATTGTCAAGGCAATTGAATTGCGTGCAATTCTAAGAAACGCAAACGCGTTCTGCCTGCCCACAGGAGCCATGTCCTGAGCCATGTCCTTCGCTTCCTTTGAGCCATTGTCACAGGCTGCCGGGTCAGGCACGCCAATGCCATTGC
This sequence comes from Drosophila subquinaria, assembly GCA_037043405.1. NCBI lineage: Eukaryota > Metazoa > Arthropoda > Insecta > Diptera > Drosophilidae > Drosophila > Drosophila subquinaria. Next base: position 228,578 of record JBAMBL010003020.1, read on the forward strand.
CTTAACTCGTTCTCCTGAGAATGATTATATGCGTGTGTATATGTAGTGTATGTATATATGTGTGTGTGTATATATTTGTGTGTGTTGTGTGTGTGGCAACAGAGATGGGCTAAGCTGTTTGAGAGCATTGAAAATACAAATTGAAAACACGTAACAAAATATCCAATAATTTCAGAGATAAATTAAAAATACAAATACTTCTAAAATACATAAAACAAATACTTAAAAAATATGTTTACTATAAATATAAAATTATTTATACTATAAATATATTACACAATTTTTTTAAAAATATAAGAGCAAAGCAATGACTTAAAAACTAATTGATGATTACTTATTATTTCAACATTTTTCTTTATCCAGATCATAGAATAATGATAATTTAATTTTTGATAAAAATAAAAAAATATTTTGAATTGTATCATGTAAATTTTAAAAATATTGGTGTCGGACTGTTATAATTTAACAAAATACAGGCGTACATTACAAAGTAGTAACAATTTTGTTAAAATATGAAATAAAAAATGCATTCATTTTATACAGTGTGTCACTAATGTCTTCATACAGCATCAATTTGTCAAATTTGCGTATAATAATGATGTTTTGATGCGGGCTTCTTATATTTATCTTTGTTGCAATTAAATCCCGTTCTAATGATGCAAAAATTTCCTTAACCCATTGAGTACCCATCGAAAATATTGAACTTTAAAAAAAATACATTTTTTAACTGTTTTTCTCGATTTTTCCCAAAAAATATTTTGATGCAGAAAATTTGTTCAAACAATTCTAAGAGTGACTCTAAAAAAATTTTCAAAAATATTTTTGATAGTATTTTTCATAATTTTTGGAAAACTGCAAAAATGACAAAAGTAGGAAAAAGGGGTTAAAATCGCCATTTTTAGGTTTTTTTTCAAAAAGTTATAAAAAATACTAGCAAAAATATTTTTGAAAATTTTTTTTGCAGTCACTCTTAGAATTAGTTGAACAATTTTTCTGCGTCAAAATATTTTATGGGAAAAATCGAGAAAAAAAGATGAAAAATTGACTTTTTTTAAAATTCAAAATTTTTGATGGGTACTAAATGGGTTAAAGAAATTTTTTTCCAGTCACTCTTAAAATTGTTTGAACAAATTTTCTGCATCAAAATATTTTACAAGAATTAGAACAAGATATGTGAATTTAATGGGTCTTAAAAGCATTTTTGTCATGCTTCGGACTTTTTAAAAAGACCTGTTTGGGGCAGGAAAATATATGTTATGCGACACGTTGTCATCTCTATTGTGAAGCAACAGGCCACGCGCGACATTATAAAAACGTAGCAGAAAACAGCTCAGAAACTGGAGACAACAACTGGGCAACTGGAAACTGGCAACTGGGCAAAAACACAGGCAAAAACAACGCAACGCAACTTCGCACATAATGACATTTTATGATGTGCACATGTGTGCGTGTTCGTGTGTGTGTGTGTGTGTTTGTGTGTATAAAGTTCCATGGAATGTGGACATGAACTGGCCGCGTTTTATGGAGCCTTCAGCAGCTTCAGGCGTTCTGCGCCATGGTTGCACTGTTATTGTTGCATGTGTCCCAAAGGAGAAAGGCAACAGCAACAGCAACAGAAAGGCAAAGGAAGCAAGGAGAATGAAGGAGAAAGTCAGTAAGTAAAAGACTCTGGACTCGCTGTCTACATAATTGACAATGGAGCCAGAGTCAGCAATTTGCAGCATGCAAACTTCGTTTTTTCTTCCATTTTTAACATTTACTCTTTACAATTTTTTTTGCCCGGAAAATGCACACAAATCAGCGTAAAATTTGTCAACGGCTTAGTTTTTATGAAGCTGTAAATGCGACAAAGTGCGACAGGAAGTGAACGCTTTTGGAAACGGGAAGAGAACTGACAGAAACAAAAACATTCCAAAAAGGTAAACTACTTATCGGATAAGCCTCGAAGGTAACTCGCTGTACTTACAATGTAAGCAACTCTTAAAAAGCACTGTGGATCCAAATGCAAATGTTTGTCAGGGGATTTTGATATTTTTTGAGCGTAATGATATCCCGAGAAAAAAACATTACAAAGCTGATTTTCAACTTGGCAACTTAAGAAGTCAAAACTTATCTTACTTTTGGCACGATTAAACAATTTAAAATGTTATTTGATACCAATTATGTAGTTAAAAGTTGTTTAAATGCTAAAGCTTAAATTTGTTGAAAATTATATGGGAAAATTAAAGTTGAGGCAACAAATTATTTAATAGATATTATTTTAATTTGCATGTAGAATTATTTATTGAGTCAAACCATGATCAAAATTACATTCTGAATGGAAATCGGTTAAGTTTTGACAAAGTTATGAGTGCAAAAAGCTTTTTAAAAATTGTAAAGGGGGAAGTAAGAAGAATATCGACAATTGTTGTAAGAAATAAAGTTTAAAAGTAAATTAAAAAAGAGATGCAATATCATTTAAGAGGTCAAAACATGATCAAATTGACATTCCCCTTGAAAATCGGTTGCTCAAAGTTTTCGAAAAATTAATATTAATAAAATTGTGATGCAGAATTAATTTTAAGGTCAAACCACAAACATAATGACATTCCGAATGCAAATCGGTTAGGTTTTATCAAAGTAATGAAAGTTTGAAGTTGGCAACTTAACAAAATGAATTTCGCTGAACAGTTTCTTCAAATAATTTTGTTGTATGCAAGTGATACGAGTTGTTAAAGATGGAAAAACACTTGTTGTTGTAGTTGTTTTTGAAATAACATGTTGAATTTTTCCTTGGATTGTCGAACGTCAATTGCAGTGCAATGCATCAATTGCAAAGTTTTGTGCACACAAATTAAACAGCGATCCCGAATAGGGAAATGTCAGTTAGCTACTCGAGTTGAAGTTGAAGTTGAAATTGAAGTTGTTGCCCTTTGCGGGAATCGCGAGTAACAAATTCCACACAACAAGTTGAAGTAAACGATGCTCTCAGGTAGAAAGTAAGTAACTTTGTCTATGACAGTTGTGCAAACTATCAAAGGGAAGAAGAGAGATGGGGTGAGTCTAAAGTTCAAAGGGCACACCCTCATGTCATGTTTGTAAGAACGCGCAAAGAGAATTCAAGATGCCGCAGCCAATTACATTTTAATACGTCGGCAAAGTGCGCTTTAAAGTATGCAAACAAACCCAGAGCGGTTGAAGAGTGCAGAGAGGGGGAAGGTGTGGGCGTAGGTGGGTCAAAGGGTATAAATATAAGCGTGTTGAGCAACAGCTCATTAGTGGCGCTTACATGAAGCTATTAATTCAATTATTTACACGGCTGACAGCGACACACGCGGCGTATAAGTAATGTTAAATTCCGGGAATTCCATACGACCGAGAGGACAACACTGGCAACTGGCAACTGGTAACTGGCAGTTGGTAACTAGCGTCAACTGTTGCCACATTCACATTCTCTCTGATGGGCAACGCTTAATTATGCGTATTACTGTAATTTGCAACACTGCAACGGGATAATTGTCCTGCATTCACTTCGCATCGCGAGAGGATAACGAGTGATAGCGAATTACGGATTTATTCAGCTCTATGACACAGCTGACAGCTGACCACGCCCCCTTGGCGCTGGAGTCGGCCTTAATGCTATGCTATGTGATGAGCATTTCATTAGCTGCGCATTTCACATTTCACATTTCATTGCACACAATTTGTGTTTTGCTGCATACGTTGAGGCGCGTCAGCAGTTGCCAAAATTCGCAACACACTATAGAAAAGGTGTGTGTGCGGCTTTACACTCGGAGAAAAATACCGTAGAAATCATATTCCTAAAGTATTTGTTTTCTTTTTTAATTTGCTTGAAGGAAACGTTGTGATAATTATTTTAAATATTTTTAAATTTTTAATTAAATGTTGTTAAAAAAAACATTTAAAAAAATTTCTTATTTTGGTAATGATTTCTTTTTTTTCAAATATATATTTTTTTTTAAGCAATAAAACAATTTTAAAATAAATAATTTAAAAATTTCTTAATGTTTGAAAAAATAAATTTAATTCTTATTATAACTATAACATTTTTTTAATATTTCTAAACATATAAGTTAAAATTAATATTTATGAAAATATTTAAGAAATTGTGCCTATCAATTTTTTAAGATACATCCAAGAAAAACCTTTTTTAATATTCCCAAAAAAAAAAACCTTTTTTATAAAAGCTTCCCAATTTCCCATGAATCAATCGAATTTTTCGAAGACTTTTTTCATTACTTTACAACAGTCGAACTTCCATAACTCAAACTTCTTTAGCATATTTTCTTAAAATTCTCTATAATTCAAACTTTTTCTATGGAAAAGGTGATACGACTTGGGGAAAATCGACTGTATTAAATTTTTTCTGAGTGTAGTGTGTGTAATTTAATTTGACAAGCCTGACATAAAAATGAAATGCACAACGTGATGCGCAGAACAATCAAATGACTGAATTGACTGACAGGCAACAGTTCAACGTCACGTCAACGCAAAAAGGACGCAAAAGAAGGCCAAAAAGGACGAAAGACGAAAGACAAGAGGCAACTTTGCATTGGGGAATCAAAAAACGTAGCGCCTAAAAACAAATAGACAACGAGACATGCCAAAAACGCGTTTACGAAATGTTTGCAACAAAAACCTGTTAACAGGGTTAACAGTTGTCGTTGTCCTGTTCGTTATCCTGTTCATTGCTTTGTCTTTGTCAGTGTCCTTCTTCGAACTAATCAAAGACAAGGACATTTGTTGTTATGTGCTTCAAAATGGCTGTATAGCTGATTTTCACTTTTAGATGCTTTAGATGCTGGCAATGGCAATGGAAATGGAAATGACAGGGCGTGTCTGACGCCCATCGCTGAAGTGTAAACTGATTATGTAGTTGCCGGTTGCCAGCTGCCAAAAATAGATACAGTGCTTCTTAGAAACCGAAAAGAACAGAACAGAACAGAACAGTGCACTCTGGTACCAAAGTCACACTTCATCTTTATTGGTTCTGGCGAACAATACTAGAGTAACATAATTAAAGCGATAGGAATTTGTGACTCAAAGAGACTTTTTACAATTTAAAATAATATGTAATCTAAATTCATTGTATTTTTTTAGGTATGAGTAAAAGTTTCTAATTGTATTTTAAAATGAGAATTAAATACTTCAACTACATTACAAGTTGCTATTTCACACATTATTTGACAAAGTTCACTTTTTAAGTCTTTATTTCTCACTTAAATTGTACTTTTACATTCTTTAAGAAACAAAGTTTCTTACAAATTTAATCTTTATTTTACAGCTCAAAATGTACACATAATTTAATTATTCTAAAAGAAAATGTGAACAGCAGTAGTTATTATTTTAGTATTCTTTTATTTTTGATAATTTATTTAAGGAGCAAAAATTACATTTAAATCAAACACAGAAGCGTAATAAAACAACTGTTTTAAATGTGCATCAATAAGTAATTAAAAAGAATAATTAAGCTTAGATACATAATTTCATTTTTTTTATTTGTGTTAGTACCTTAGAAACTTTTTCTTTCATATAAATATACAATTTAAGTTTATTCGGCCAATTGTCAGAAATGTGAGTGCGAATATTACTTTATTTTAATTTTAACCAATTCAATAAATTGTTCTAATTTCTGTAGTTCAGTGCCTTCATATTGTCTAGACTTGGGTTTCTAGCAAAGTTAGTGTCAGCAGCGGCAGTCGAAGTGTATGAAAATTTCCATATGATTAAATATTTAAAGTGCCAATGCCACTGTGCGCTGACTTCTTGAAGTGAGTGTTATGAAATCGCAAGGCTGCGGTTAAGCCAATAACTTTTCCGCTCGTCTGTCTATATATCTGGCTGTCTTGCTGTCTATCTGTCTGTCTGTCTATCTGCCTGTCTCCTTGACAGCCTTTTGAGCACAACGTGTCTGTGTGTCTGTGTGTGTGTGTGTGTGTGTGTAGATTTTCATTTGAAATTCTAGAAAATGGCAAAGGTCGCATGCGTGGCGAGCCTTGACGCATTTGATTAGCCTTTTAGCTGGAGGGGGTGAGAAGCGGAAGGGGGAGACTGCTCCCGATTTACGCCATCAAAAACCTGCCAATGCCAAACTCACTGAATTTCGTATTTGTTTAAGCATATATTTGTATTTAATATTTTTTTTCCACTAAATTTAAAGCTGTCCTTTTGCTGAGGTCGTATTAAATATTGATTATATTTATTATTTATTTAACTTTTAAACGGTTTATTATTTATTTATTTTATTTATTTAATTGTTTTTTTTTTCATTAAATTTAAAGCTGTCCTTGTGCTTGTCATGTTTATTATTTATCATATTTATTAGTTATTAATTATTTTTTTAATTGTTTTGTTTTTATAAATTCTATTTATTTTATAAATTTTTATTTTTTTCTTTTAATTTAAAGTTGTCCTTGTGCAAAGGTCTGATTTATTTCAATTGATTTTTATTTATTTATTGTAAATATTTAATAGTTTTTTTTATTTTTTTTTTCATTAAGCTTAAAGCTGATTTTAATAAGTTAAACACTCTGATTTCATGTTCTGATTGGTCTCAACTATACACATGTTCTGACTTGGATAATGCCATTAAACTTTTTTATAATACTCTTAACTCTTTTTTTGACATCTGTGTTCCACTTGTATCACCAATTAGTTGCAATAGACCTCCTTGGTTCTCTAGAGAATTATCACATTTAAAAAATGTGAAATCCAAGCAATTTAAAAAGTATAAAAAATCTGGAAATCCTTATGATTTCTCACGATATTTAATTACCTGTTTTCTAGTTCTTAACTCACAATGTTATAATAATTACTTGCGACGTTGTAAGCTTGAATTCTCTAAAGATCCGAAGCAATTCTACAAATTTGTAAACTCTAAACGTAAAGCCTCATCATTACCATCTTCTGTTGTCTTCAACGATATTCAAGCTAATACTGATCAATCCATAGCAGATTTGTTTGCTGACTTTTTCCAAACTACTTATTCTACGAGTAGTTTCCGTGTTGGCCAGCCTTACCCGTATAGGTTAAGCTGTTCTAACTGTATTTACAGCCCTCTAATCACAGAAAGCTCGCTTCTTTGCGATCTTAAATCGATTAAGCCAGTGCACGCACCAGGTCCCGATGGTGTGCCTGCGTCTGTACTTAAGTACTGTGCAGAATCGTTATGCGGACCATTACATAAGTTGTTTACTTTGTCCGTTGATTCCTCCTCTTTCCCAGCGCTTTGGAAAGATTCTTATATTATTCCTCTTCATAAAAAGGGTATTAAGTCCGATGCTCAGAACTATAGGGGTATTTCCAAGTTGTCTGCTATTCCGAAGATGTTTGAGAAAATTATAACCTCACATCTTCAACACTTATGTAGCTCTATTATCTCACCTACTCAACACGGGTTTATGAGATGTAGATCTACAACCACTAACCTACTAGAGTTTACTTCCTTAGTGATTAAAGGGTTCAAGAAAAAGATGCAAACTGATGTTATTTATACTGATTTTAGTAAAGCTTTTGATTCCGTTAACCACTCTCTACTCATTCATAAGCTTGATCTTCTTGGTTTTCCATACAATCTTCTTCTTTGGATTTCAAATTATTTAAGTAACAGAACACAAAGAGTTATTTTCAAAAATTCATTTTCAAAGTCAGTTAAAGTTACTTCTGGAGTACCGCAAGGTAGTCATCTTGGTCCACTACTCTTTACGTTATTTATAAATGATCTTCCATCTTTATTATCTCACTCCCATGCTATCATGTATGCGGATGACGTCAAGCTTTGTTTATCGTATAGCGATCCTTCTTCTTTTAGTCTCTTGCAAGCAGACTTAAATGCTTTCCATCTTTGGTGCCAAGATAATTTATTAAATCTCAATAGTTCGAAATGTAAAGTTATGACTTTCTATAGATCTTCCCGCATTATTTCACAGTACTCACTTAATGGCATTATATTGGAATGCTTAAATGATTCCGAAAGATCAGTTAATGACCTGGGTATAGTTCTAGATCATAGACTGAAATTTGATAAGCATATTGCTATAGCTGTCAATAAAGCAATGGGAGTTCTCGGGTTTATTAAGCGATGGTCCAAGGAATTTGATGATCCCTTTACTACTAAACTTCTTTACACGTCTCTTGTGCGTCCAATTCTTGAATATGGATCATGTGTGTGGTCTCCTCAATATGAATCCCATCGTGCCAGGATAGAGTCGGTTCAAAAACAATTTTTAATTTTTGCTTTACGCGGCTTGAGTTGGAACTCGGAAATTCAGTTGCCTTCGTATTCTAGTAGACTTCTCTTACTCAATCTTCCCTCTCTTACTAACCGTAGAACTATGCTTGGAGTAATGTTCATCCACAAATTACTGCACGGTCATATAGACTCGGCGAATTTGTTGGAAGAAATAACCTTCAATGTACCTTCTAGAGTAACTCGTAACTTTAATCCTTTATATCTCCAACGTTGTTTCACTAACTGGGAATTGCACGAACCTCTTCGTACTCTGTGTGCAGATTATAATAGACTGTACCCTACGATTAGTTTCGAGTGTTCTCCGCTCACTATTAAAGCCTCTATATTATCATGTCTAACTAATATAACCAACTAACTACTCATTAATATCATTTTGGTCTGATTGGGTTTTTCTGGGTTTTCCCCAATCCTAGCAACAAATGTTGGGCCAATCATTTTCTTTTTCATTTTAGATTCCCCAGAGAATTTTAGAATCTTAATTTTAAACTCCATTTTAATTTATTTTGTAATTTAATATATATATTTTATAATTTTAATGTATTATTTGCTGTGTCGGCTGCTTTTAGCCAGACAATAAATAAATAAATAAATAAATAAATAAATAAATGACATTTGTTATTTATTTAACTTTTTTAACTGTTTATTATTTGTTTCATTTATTTATTTAATTGTTTTTTATTTTCATTA